>JAODLD010000038.1:9937625-9958992 GCA_026781065.1 Mormyrops boulengeri
AGAGAGAGAGAGAGAGAGAGAGAGAGACATGCAAAATCCACAGCCTGTGCTAATAAAATGACAGATGCCTTACAGATGAGGAAAATGACAGTGTGGAGGCAGAGGAGGAGCTGGCGGGGCGCAGGCGAAGGACTCACCCTGGAAATGGAAGGTCTTCTGGTCCACGGTGATGGTGAAGGTGCTGTCGTCCTCGTCGTCGATGCCAATCACAGCTCCCTGGGACACAGAACGGGGCAGCAAAGCAGAAACGTCTCATTTGTGTTCTCACTCTCTCTCCCCCTCTCTCTTTAAGACATACGATTTGGCCGGGAGAGAGTGGGAGGGAGAGAGAGGTATCCGGAGAGAAGGGAGGAGCACAGCAAGGAAAAAAGGAAAAAGGGGGAAAAAAATAGCAGCAGGAGAAACGACACGGCAGGAACTGGACAGGGGATTTCAGAGAGCAGCGAAACGCGACCCCTCATGCTGTAAACAATATGCACCATCGCACTCAAGAACAGACAGTTTTCTTTCCCTAATAAATGTCGCCTATGGAAAAAAGGACAGACTCTTGTCCTGACAGAAACAAGAGGCCCTCAATGTCACTGCATCTCTCATAGGGAGAATGAGGCCTGGCACCTTCAGACAGACAGAGACGGGCATCAGAGAGCGCCCTAAACTCCCTGATCTGATGTGTTCATGCTTTCACAACACACGTCACGTCACTTCAACATCAAACAGTCACGCACTGAACAGGGGGTAAAACATTAACAAAACAAAGCAACAACAATCAGAAAGCCAGCACTCAGGGTGACAAACCTGAACACAGCATTATTGTAATAAACACACACGATAGCAGATGTCTGAAACCAAACACCTTCTGCAACTAAACACTTATTTTCTAGGAAAGACACACACACACACAGCTCTGTGTAAACAGCCCCTCCCTAAGAGGAAGTTGATTTTGTCAGCTGGTCTCCCAGCCTTGCAGTGCAGATCACAGCTGGTGCCCCTCCCCACCCCGCAACCCCCACCCAAGCCCACACACGACCCCCTAGCACCAACTCCACGTTCCCAAACAGGCCACTCCAGGTGTGACTGGTATGGAAGCAGCGTCTCAGTGCCTCACATGGCTAAATTACTACTCACACTCTCTGTATGTCAGTCTCTCTGTGGTAAGCTGGCAAAATGCGGTGCCTCAGCTGTCAATTTCAAGGAGTGACCACAGGGAGGTGCACCATGTTGCAGATTCCAGTTCCAACAGGAAGACAAGTAATTAATTTTTACTGAATATAAGATACATAAAAGACACAATTTTTATTGCAGATGTAAATGAAACAAACACTGCTATCATGTGCACACACGTTCTGGAACTGGGATAATGTTGTAAATATAATGCCATCTACTGGTCAAAACCAACTATAATTTCTCCGAGAACTACCTATTTCATATATGAAATGAGTGCAATACATCCTGGAGACAGCAGCAGCACCTAAACTTGTGCCTGAGAGGTGGCAGGATCACATTCCAGAAAGGGGAGCCGCTATCATGCCCCTGAGTTAGGAAACTGGCCTGTAACACAAAAGATTACAGAAACATAGCCACAGGCAAAAGTCACTAGAATCACCTGCAACAATAGAAATGAAACATGTAAAAAGAAAGACCTTTTAAAGCTGGCTGTAGTCCCACGACAACTATTCTAAAATTCCCATTTGCAGAATGCATTCCAAAGTCAGTAAAGGGAGTTACACATGAATAATGCATTTCATTTGAACTCATAACTCGTAAATTGCGAGTTGCTAGTTGGAAATTACAACTGGGATGCCCCCTCAAGTCGTAATTCCAACTTGTGCACTCGGAGGAATCGACCCAACCCGAGCTCAGAATTCAAGATGGCTGCACCCTTTATCAACAGAAGTTAAAGCTGTAGTTTTATACTGTTTTTTAGCGTTTAAGTCCTATTTGTGCCTCATTATATCAGTCATACACACAGTACTGTCCAACCGCTACCTGTGGACACGGCGCTACGCAAAATACTGTGTAATGTGCTGTTATCCACTGATATTGCTAACAATGACTAACAATTAACCGGGCTAGAACTGGGGCCCGTTTCCTAAAGCAGGATGTCCTGCTTAAGCAGACAGCTTGTCAGATTTAAGCTCATCTGGGCTAAATGTCAGTGAATGAAGATAAAGGCCATTTAAACTGGGGTCAATTATATCCGACAAGTTATCCAGGCAAGTAAAAAATCTTGCTTTTTGAAACGGGGCCCTGGTACTTTTAGCTTTCCGACTCTGGAACACAACGCCAAGCTTTACCGATTCACACGTCTCCCGGCATCCTGGGGGAAATTCAGGCTACTGGACCAACAGCAGTACCCCTCGGATATTTGCAAGGTGTGAGGTACTGCAGTGAAGCTGGCACTCACCCGAAGGCGCACGCAGCCTCTTCTGGAGCCACGCATCATTTTGTCTTTGGACTGAAAAAGAAATGCACAGATCATCGGTGTTTTGCCCGGAGGGAGAGACACCATTGTGACTGAATAAATGCCACTGTTATCATTCAGCTGAGCCTCATAAAAGAAAGTAAAACAAACCGCAGACATTTGTTAAACCATGTACAGCAGAGAACTAAAATTAAAAGAACAAAAATGCAATAGAAAGGGGAAGTCAAAGACAGAAGATAAATTAAATATAAATTATTAGTGTCCAGTGCACATAGCATAGGCCTTACATGTCATCCAAAGAATTCATTCAAGATTAATGATTTGCTGACGTGCAGAGTTATATTGGTACAACATAAACTGAGATATAAATCTGGCCGACAACTGCACAAAAAGAGAGGCTATGTATGAAAATACTATTCAGAGACAGTGTGCAAATGGTAGTATGTCCAGTGTACATGGTAAGCAGTGTGCTATGTGGGCAGTATGGAAATGGCAGTATATCTAGTGTGCATGGCAGGCAGTGTGCATGGTAGGCAGTGAGCAATATAGGCAGTATGCAAATGGAAGAATATCCAGTGTGCATGGCAGGCAGCGTGCAAACGGAAGTATATCCAGTGTGCATGATAGGCAGTAGGCAAATGGCAGTATATCCAGTGTGCATGGTAGGCAGTGTGCAAATGGCAGTATATCCAGTGTGCATGGTAGGCAGTAGTCAAATGGCAGTATAACCAGTGTGCATGGTAGGCAGTGGGCAAATGGCAGTATATCCAGTGTGTGAATGGCAGTATATGCAGAGATGAAAGTGAACAACAATGTGGGAAGTTGAAACATGATGCGTAAATAATTAACACACAGGTATAAAGTCACCGTATGGGGAAACACCTACTAATCGAACTGCACATTTTTGAACAGTAGGAATAAACTGGAGTATCAAGAAATAATACACAACAATGGCACAATGCAAAGCCAGGGGCCCCAGCCCAGGTATGAGGCAACAGTGCTACCCACTGGGCCACAAACAACACAATATATCAGTAAATAATAATAAAAAGTATTAGTAAGGATTTAAAAAAAAAAAAAAAAAAAAAAAAAACTCTGTACACTGTTCTTTTTCAATATAAATTTCTGTTCCTTATTTACATATTATACTGTTTGTTTCCGTTTTCATCTTTTATGGTTGATATTTTTATTATGGCGGAGTTGACCGCCTTTCGTTTCACTGCAGGTTATAGTCGGTCCGTATGCGTTGCATGGGACATATAATAATCCTTGAGTTGTTAAGTAACTGCCTAATTTCTAACCGTTTACGATCTCTAAAACCACATACGGTACAACAACAGAAGTACTTCGCCGATTACGAACAAAACTGACCCTAAAGCTGGTCATTGATAAAGGCAGCCTTTTAGACAGCGTAAACTCATCATGACTACCAAACAGAATCTGAACGGACACTGAATATTAAAAAAGACGTCTGCTTCCAGTTCAATCGGGATTTTTATATACTGTAAAAATATCTTAGAGATGTAATGCTGTTACACCCAAATAATTTCACAAAGAACGAAATTACCTAAATTAAAATAACCCATGTAACAGAAGTACCAAAGTACAGAATCTAGCAGTTTTTACTTAAAATAATTATCTGAATACAACCATGACCGTACACCGTTATCAAACCGGCACAACAGCGGTGTGACTGAAACAGACGTGTCGTTTGCATTACACTGCTTGCCTGCGTGTTACTTAACGGACAGTACGCCATGGCCTATAACTAATATTAAGAAAATCATCCAAAAGGCTGTAGTACGACTTATTTTGTGACGGGCTTCTGAGTCCGTTTCTCTGTCTGTAGTTACAAAGCACACCCGCATCCCACACCCGACCACCAAAATGCTTACACTGAACTATGCAAAGTACAGTACAGTACAAACCGGATCTACCAAGTGACGACTGATCTCACAAAACAAAATCCTGCCCATGGTAACAGTTGAAGGGAGGAGTACATGTTTACTGTGATTTACAGATGACAAGGTAATATTTTCGTTTACTTCGCTACGCGTGTACTTGCATTGCACTGTAAAGTTAAAACATGTTATGTTTGTTCAGACTACAAGTCAGACTATAAAAATCTCCATACACAACGATTTCTGTTTCTGAAGCAAATTAAGCAAGCACAAAACGTATTTTGGGGACAACACCCTTAAACGGGTGCAGGCCAGCAACACGGAGCAGACACGCATTCCCAAGCCTCTCTGACTCGATGCATTTCACCGTTTAACCAACAGGTCCGAGACTGCACTATCATTGGCTAGCCCCTTTGTAACTCGGGCTCCGATTGGTCGAGAGCGCCGTCAGTTATAGTGCCCGCCCCCTCTCCACTACGAGAAATTCCAAACTCCTGGCAACGGGCCTTTTCTTCCGCACTCGGTCTATTCGGAGCTCGTTCTAGCGAAATAGCAACGAAAAATCGAGGCGACCACTGCATGGCCTTCTTATAACCCCGCTTTCCCACCGGCGAGAGGCGCGTACCGTATAGTAGGACAGCAGCCCGGCATTGTAGTCCAGGACGAACCATCGGTACTGCCAGCCTTTCATGACGTTAGTCCATTTACTCAGAGGCCCCTCCATGATGGACGCCATCTTTACACTTGGCTAAGGTGGGAGGGGGCGGAGCGTTTGTGGGGAAAAGGGAGCGGCGCTGCGTCATCACGCACAGCGGACAGGCGTCCTCGCGCGGCAACATCTGTCGCTGGTGTGTGTTCAGTGATGTCCGAAGTTGAGTAAGATTTCGTTTCCGCTTCCCCGTCTACTTTAAACTGCGCCTGGTTTCTCTCTCTGTGGAGTAAGTTATGCTGTTATGAATACATCTATTCACACTGGAATGCTTGCTTCCCTCCCCAGTTTTTGGTGTCATATGTGTTACAATTTAAAATGGACACAGAGCACAATGTCGTGTTCTCACTGGGACTTGGTACAGCATGGCCAAACAGAATTAAATGACCATCTCCCAAAACAACAGTTCTTCTCCAGCTGACTACGACTTAAATTTCACTTCCACAATGGCACGCTACTTTTAGAATGACCGACTTGGTTATATAGAGTGCCCCTTCGCTAAAGATTTTGGGCCCCAATGGAAGCATATCATAATGAGCCCCCAACCCAAATAAATCAGATTATGTTCCAGATTTTTTAGGGCCACAGTCACTTGGGGGCCCCCTGGAATTGTCCTAACTTTTCCCCACTTTATGGTGCCCATGACAACTTTTCTGACTTTTTGGGACCTAAAAATGCCTGAAATGTGTGATTTCTCTTTGTTTTACATTTGCTTTCTACAGCCTGAATACTCGGTGTGCATATTTGTGTTGCTTTGATGCCTCTCTTTGCGTCTTGGTCCTGTTGTCCTCTTGTTTTGCAAAGCTAAATGTCCCCCTAAAATGATGTTTTCTGTATCTGCTTTTAAACATGCACATTAAGCATTTCAACCATTTAACCTAAATTCTGCATGTAAAGTTTTGCATACACTGGTAACTCAAAATATTCTGAAATACATTGATATGTCTACCTTTCATCCCCAAAATAAAGCTAGGCAAATTAGACAAAGAAAAAAAGTTTGTTTAATTTTTATTTATGCATTATTTACACCAAGTTTAACACTGAGAGAACTTCACAGTAATACAGGATCCCATGTAAGATTTAAATTAGAAACACACAAAATATATTACATTAAAAAATACAGGTAATGTTAATCAGTTAACATCTGATATTATAAATCCCTGTTAAAAGTTGTATATTTACATTATGTGTTATTTTTTGATTGCACTAGTAAAACTGAAGTGGCCTTTGGTATTAACTCTGATCATGAAAATCAACAATGCTTAAAAACAAACAATAATGACTTAATGTTACAAGGATGCCCTTTCCAGCTTCAAATTTAAAATTAAAAATAAATAAAAACAAAATAAATAAACTTACAGATCTATATCACAGACACAAAACATATCTCCAGTAATAATGTGACACCCCTATATATACAAATGGAAAACCGTATGGATTTAAATGAACAAAGGATTAGATAAACAAGTGTGTCCCGACCCGGTCCTTGGGGACCTGCAGATGGTCCATGTCTTTGCTCCCTCCAGCTCCACATTTTTGGTAGGGAGCTGGGAGGGAACAAAAACGTGGACTGGCTGCAGGTCAGGGAACATGGAGTTAAACAATACTTCAGGAGGAGGGGGGGTCTGCAACCTGGCAATCCACATAACAACATATAAAACAATAACTGACCAGGGCAATGTGTATGAACCTAGGGGTAGGGTAGGGGTGTATTTAGGGAGCATTTGATGGGTCTAAAATGGTAAAATTCAGAGAAAATACTGACCAATACTTATACCAGTTCATTTACTGTAGGAAGAAGTGTTTCTGTGTCAGAGTTAACAGAACTACCAGACAAAAGACAAATCAATTAAGATGGTGTTATATTTAGTAGACAAATAACAATTATAGTAATGGCAAACTGAGTGTTAAATGACCTTGCATTTGTATGGTAATTATGGCAGATGGACCATAGCTGTAGAACAATGCTCAATATGGAGCTTTGACCACCAATTCAAATTGAAATGTACAGACCAACAATTTACGTGTCAACAAAAATACGTTCCAATAATAGGAAAACGTATATGTGTGTAAAAAAAAAAAAAAAAGTTAATGTGTATTTCGCTTTGACTTTGTAGTGCACAATACATTAAAAATCCACCATAAAAGGCACAAATGAATTATTGGGCAACATGGTTTCTGGTATCAAGGATGAAACATTTTTAAACTGAATCCCACCGTGAAAACAAAAGTGAAAACTTTATGCAAGTGTCGCTTAGCCAAATTATCGAACAGACAAAATTGGCTTGGTACTCCACATGTAAACAGGAACGACAACAGTGCAATTTCACAGTAATGTAAATAAATGCCAAATTAAATTTGTTCCTAATTGAACTTCACGAGAGTGAGAAGAGCTCCAGATATGGAAAAACTGGAAGGGAAAAATAAATAAAATTACCAATTTTCACAACTTGTTCCAGTGTAAATCGCTTAGGTCAGGAAGAGAGGATTCTGTATTTGTCAAGAGGTGCAAAATATTTTCATATGCAGAAACCAAAGGAACATACCGTAGCATGGATTATTTTTTACTAATTCTTTTCACAGCTTCTTATAAGGCAATTGCATATGTAAGCAAAGTTAGTAGAAGCTGAATAATATAAACAGTGTTATTTTTTTAGAGTAGGCACATTAATGTGGGTGTTAGCGAGGAGGAGCGGATAAATGTAGGCTTATAATTTAGATTTTTTGTTACTCTTCAGTCGTTTTGGTTAAATGTGAACGCACATCAGTGTCTTACTTTTCCTCATATGAACATCTGAAACGTTTCCTCATATAGTAAACAAAACAGAGGACCCTTCACCGCATATGTAGGTTACGTGCGGCTGCGTTCAGCTAGGCAGCAATGTTGCTTCTGCAAAGGTATATTTATAAAGGTTTATTTTCGAGACTCTGCTGGATTTAACTTTAGCCGATGTTACAGACACTGCATATTAAACGTCACTCATAGCAAAGAAACGAAGATAAACTGAACGGACCTCAAAGCTGACATTTCTTTATATTTTAACAAAAACCATCATGTTATAAAATTATTCTAGACCATTTCAGTTATACACCGAAACCGCAATTTTCAGTCACAACTAACAGCTCTCAAAAATACAATAAAAATGGCATATGTCTGTAATCAAATCTAAGGCAAAATCTGTAAAGGAAATGTGCCCCTCTTAACAAAGACAGCGAGATGCAGATATAAGAGGACAGCAAAGCTCCATGTAGCAAGTCTCCTCAATTCACATCTTCAACACATTGTGCTTTAATGTCAGCTTTCGCAAACAAATACAAACATACATTCACTGGAAATAAAATAGCAATGGAAACTGCTTCTTGAGACTGCGGTGTTTTACAAATTAGCGCTTACGCTAACTTAGCAGTATTGCACTCTCGTACAGACACATTTCAAGAAAGCAGGCTAGGCGTTTTTGTATTTTTGCGTATATTGAATACTGCAAGACAGTTTATAGATCTTTAAATAAATTAGACACTCTCTTGTGCTTCCAGAAAAATTCAAGTTCAATAGATACAACAATAAATTTCAAAGTTCAAGTTAATAAATGGAGACATTCTAGCGTTCAACCAACACATCCAATATATATCTTGCTAGCACATTACTCAAGCTTTTTTATAAACTACTGTGGTTTCAATGACCTTTATTTCATAGTATCTGCAATACCAGACACTGAAAGATCAGAACAGAAAGGCCAGAATTGTTCCTGGTCATTTATTTATGAGCCCAAACATCGCACATTGCACGCCGGATTTAGTAAGATTTTTTGGGAAGTACGCAGCAGTTTTTACTGTTTTTTTTTTTTTTTTTTAAAAAGAAATTTTATATGAAGACGGGACCACGAGAGCAACGATGCGTGCAACGATGCGTACCACGCAGCGAAGGCGCCTAGTTTCGCAAAGAAAACACTGCCTGACGTTCAGGATTGGGGTGGGGTGAGATGGGCGTGGCCAGGTACCTCGGGGTGAGATGATCGGTGGGATTGTCGAGGGCGGTGTGAATTATATAGGCGGAGCTTGGTGAGAGGCGGGGCAGAGCACAGCTATGACTTCACTAACAGGTACAGCCCAAGATACACAAAAACTGAAGAATGAATACTTGAAATGAGGTTTACAGGCATTGGTTTCCTGTACCTGCAGGTAATAACGGCAACTGGGAACTGTGTCGCGAAGTGGGGAGTCTGGTTGCATAAGTACAGGTTGGCCACAGCACTTTATATCAAACCAAAAGCAGGACGAACTCTCATCCTCAGCACCTGTCTTTCCGCCATGGGACAGGAAGCTCCTTGAAAACTTTTCCAGTTTGGCAGGCCTTCTTATTCATAGGATTTACACAGGTTTGGGGGGGTGGGGGGTGGAACAAAAGCTATACTGGGAAGAGTGGATAACCAGCCCTGGTTTGGTATATAGTCTTCAGTGTTTAATAAATGAATGGTCTTGTGGGAAAATAACATTACCACCACCCTCCCCCCATGACACAAAGCAAACCATATAAAATACTATTTGTAGTGAGGTACTGAGGTTCTCTGCCGTGTCCCATACCGTCAATGCATAGTATGGGGGTGCGGCACAGGGGGGCCGTATCGGCTACCTCTTTACCACGTCACTGATCTCCTTAATGCAGTTGTGCAGATTGTCCAAAGCTGAGCCATGTCCTGAAGCAGCGGCCGCGCCACCCCCGGACGACGCCCGCAGCTCCTGCAGGCCAAGTTCTAGCTTGCCCACCGCCTCCCTGAAGGCAAACTTGTTGCGCGTCTGTGGGATACAGTCCACGTAGCCCGAGCAGTAGTTCAGCAGCTGGTGGCCGGCATCCAGGACCTGGCTGCTGGAGGACGGCTCGGCGTGGCTCAAGAGGGCGCTGCTTAGGCAGTCCGCACACTCCAGCAGTGCCTCCTTGCTCACTTTCTCCACCGCAAGCTCTCTGCCGGCCTTGTCCAGCGCCGCCCTGTCCGGCTGCCTCCGAGTCTGCCGCAGGGTCACCTTAGAGCTGCCGGTTGGCAGCGAGGAGGGAGACGAGCAGGTGGAGGAAGAGGAGGAGGAGGAAGAGATGCCAGTGGGGGCTGTGCCATTTGCCATCTTTGCTGGAGTGCTACTGGCTGGCAGGGGTGACACAGAGGGCAGTGGGGGCACTTGTGGTGGCTGCACTGGTGGCCTCCCGCCCCCCAAACCCACTGCTCTCCCCGGCTTCTTTGGCACATCCCCATTGATGTCCGTGCCGCCGCCAGTTGCCGGCTCTGCCGCCCCATCCCCGGCGTTCCGGGAGGACGGGTGGTGCAGCAGGCGCAGGCCAGGTGGGGGTGGTGGCGGCGGGGCGCACCGCGGCTTGAGGGCTCGGGGCCGGTCCCGGTCAGCCTGCTCTGACAGAAGCTTAAATCGGTTCCCCTGAGAATCAACAGCCACTAGGTGCACGTCTGTGGGGCCGTGCTTCAATGTGGGTGAAATCAGCACCGGCACTTTGTGGTTGTGGGGGGTGGCCATGGGGCCTGGACCTGCTGGCTTGCCAGAGGACAGCCATCCTGCTCTCTCCGGCCCCTCCGCACCTTCCTTGCCCCACAGGTGAGACTCAGAAGTAGCCTCGCCCCCAACGCCAGGCACCCTTGGCGCTGTGGCCACAGCCCGGGGCAACAGCTTGGCTTTGGGTCGGTCGCGGATCTGAGCGGTACCCTCGTCCACCTTACGGATGACTGGCTCAGAGGGGAACGTGGCCACGCTCTCTGGCTGGGACGTGGTAGAGATGGTGCGCTCCAGCGGGGGCTTGCTTCGGTTGCGGGGGAGGGTCAGCGTCGCTCGCTCCAGGTCAGGTAGCACAGCTGACATGGATGAGGTGGAGTTCGATCTGGGGAAAGGCTTGCCCGCACTGTGTCCATCGTCTACCCCAGAGGGCCTCCCAGTCCGCAGGCCCAAAGTCTTTTTGATTAGCCGGGGAGTGAAAAACCCTGCCAGGCTGGTCCAGCTACTACCCACAGGGGCAGAAGTGGTTCCAGATGCCCCCGTGGTGGAGCTGGGAGAAGCCCTTTGGCCAAAACTGGCCCCGCAGCAGCGTGAGTGAACGCGGCCTCCGTCCCCGTGAGATGGCGAGAAGTTGGCGTCATCGCCTAGCGGGCCACCGACACAAGTCGCGGGTTCGTACTTCTTGTGAGGCTGGTTCTCCATTTCTCGAAAGGAGCTGCTCCTTTTTGGGGGGGCGGGCAGGCTCTGCGGAGGCTGTGGGGATGGAGACGAAGAGGAGGAAGAGGAGGAGGTTGATGACGACTTCTTCTTCATGAAGGAGCTGAAGAAGCCGGCCCGGCGATCCCGGCTGAAGGTGGCCTCCTGGGGGTCTTCCGCAAAGCCGGCGGGATACTTGTCCCGCTGCTTCCGTGGCACGGCGGGTGAGCTGCCCCCGCCGTCCCCCAGTGCCCGGTTGCTCGTCACCCCTGGGGGGAGCCACACAAATTCAAAATTACAAACCGGGCAGTTCGTACACAATGAAACCCAGAGGCCGTGCCTTCACAGCCCTGCCCAGCTAACAAGCAATTACAAAGGATTAAAGCTCAATGCCTAACAAACTTAATAACGGAATGTATTTGCATATCCACTGGGATAATACCTGGCACAAAAATGGAAGGACTCCATCTGGAAAAGCACCAACTGTTGAGAATCAAAGAACTCTGAGTAATCCTGTTTAGTGTCAAATTATGTGTTGACTGATTATGCCTTTGGCGATTAAGGTAAAATAATATTTAATGAACATCTTGTTTTCATAATGGTATGCAATTCTTCATGGTCGTTGGTAGTCTCAGTACTCATTAGCTTAATCTTAATTATACCCTTCTGGGTTAACTCGTGGGTTGAACGATAGTGGTGACATGTGTTTCTTGTTTAGTATGAAGATAATTATTGATCAAATATGACCTTTGAAGTTACACCTTTTATGTACTACAGTAAAAGCTCTCGCATCCAGAAACATTGTGACTGAAGCAACACCAGACAGGTGAATTTTCCAGATAGTTGAATGTTATTCTTAAAAAAAAACACTAAATTGTATCACATTTCATACATTAATCTTTTTATAGAGCTCTGGAAAAAAAGAGACCACTTCATATTTTTTAAGAATTTGCATTGTTAAATCCTGATTTAATCCTGGTTCTGCTGGCAGAAGACTACACTGCGCGGCAGGCTGCTTCCAGGCTCAAAGTTTCTAAGACAGCAGTACACAAAAACAATGTGAACAGGAGACACTGAGAACGACCAAAAACCAGCAAGGTAGAGGGCAGAAGTGGCTTTCTAATAGTCAAGATGACCGTCAACTGAATCATAGGATGACATCAAATGACCTTCAAACGGAATGGGAAACATAAAGTGCAGGTGTGAAGCACTGCTAGGACAGTTCATATCAGGCTCCTAAAAGCAGAATTAAACTCCCAAAGGAAGGAAGAAGCCCTTCATTAATGAGAAACAGGCTGCAGTTTGCAAAAAAAATGTATATTTTACACAGGGGCATACCCATAAATTGAAAAATGAGTGAAACTAAAAATGTTGCTATGGTCTTTTAATTTTTTCCAGAGCTGTATACACACACAGGTTTATAATTATATCTTTGTGGGGACTCTCCATTCAATTCTATGGAGAAAACTCTAATCACAACATGACGACCTTAACCCCTACCCAGCCCTAACCTTAACCTTAAGTAAGGAAACAAAATACGGGACTTTTGGCATTTTAAGTTTTTTGATTGCATTCACAGATCTTTGTGGGGACCTGAAAAATGGCCGCCACGTCGTCAAAATAACAGGCTTTTATCACATCGTGGGGGCCATTTGGTCCCCACAATGTAATATAAATATAATCTCCAGACAGACAGACAGACAGACAGACAGACAGACACACACACTTTATTGTAGTGTTATTTTAACATGCTGCAGTGGCACTGCCACACACAAGAGATCACGTGTCGGTCTGTAGGTCCTGTGCAATACTTTTCTTTGTTCTTATTAGTTTTGTGTAGGTTTTTAATTCAATAGTGTTTTTACTTATCATTATGAACCTTACATTTTTATACTGCTATTTTAGAACTGTGCCATTAATTAAATGCTGGGTGAGAGCTTTTTACCGTACACACCCCCTTCAGTCCAGTTTTAAAAGCAGACATCAAGGAATCTCTGATTTATTTACAGGATGAACATAAATGTACATATATGCAATAAATATACATATACAAATACTCAAAACAAAAATAAATAAAATAATTGAGCCCAATGAAGGTTGGCAGTGTTAGTAATAGGGACTTGGTCATGCTACATGCCTCAGGCGTGATAAAGACACATGCATGGTGAGCAGTCATCACAGGGGATGAGCACAACAGATCTGACAGACACACAAACATGCACAATCAAGGCCTGACAGGACAGTTATAATAATGTCTAAAGAAAACAACTATAAAGTGGAAATTAGCATTGTAATGTAAGGGGGACAACACCGATAACCAATGTTCATACCGCAGACTGGTGAATGGTTAGTGATACACTGTGAATTAGCAAATTATACAGTTTGGAGATGAGTTCAGTGCTTGTGAAACATCTCAAGTTGTACAAGGTAACGCGAACACATGCCAGTGAAGGGTGAGAGATGAACATATCATGCGCATATGATCATGCACATATATGTGCATCATTAGTAGACACACACACACACACACACACACACGCACACACACACACACACAGTCCATCCATTCATGTTCTAACCACAGTGGCCAGGCGTCACTGTCTCGGGCCCTTTGCTGCCTGGGATACATTTATCATGGGCTACTCGAATAAACCATACTGATACGGTATCAGTATGGCTGTTAATAAGGGGGTGTTTATTTACTAATACACAAGAGTGATGTGCCAGGGACTGGCCTGCCAGACAGAGGATTGTCTGTGCGTCTCAGTGAGGCGTGCTGCCATCATTCTTCTCAGCTTGCGAGCTGGGGCATGCTGAGATACCTGAGGGGCCGGGGGGGCCAGGTTTGCTGTCCAGCCCACCCTCCAGGTTCTCCTTGTTCTCCGTGCGCTTCTTCAGCGTGCGAGAGTTGGAAGCAGGATCGTTGTCAAACCGGTGTGCTATTCCCGGGGGGCAGGAAGAGGCGGTCTTACCCAGCTCCTCTGCCACCTCTGCACGACGGAGCGATATGGGGGGGGGGGCAAAGAAAGGGGCAGTTCTCAAACATCTCATAACCATCTATGACACAATCCCACACTGATACACAGATTGGAATAACTCGTCTTTCATGAGGCTTTCCTGGATGCGAAGACAGTGAACCAAGAAAATGTTAACAATTATGAGAAGCGAACCTCACTCTGCCAAGAAACGTCATGTCATGTGACGCAGAGCAGCTGCCTATCGGATGTATTGTTAGGCGATAGTACTGACAATTTTTTTAATATTCTATCATGTTAAAAGCCTCTGAAAATCTCTCTAAGAGAATTTACAGAATCTAATGCAGCCAAGACAACAACTGGTTAACTATTAGCATTATAACCTTTGTACATTGCTATCTCCAGCTTTATATGGGTGAAAACTTCAAAAGAAAGTCAAAGGAGAAGATAAAGTGTCCACTAACTGCTGAACAATGGTATGAAGAGCAGTATCGGTACCTTCAGAGATACTGGAGTCGTGAAACATCGTCTCAAAAGCCTGGTGGGCCTCAGCAAAAGAGGGACGATCCATTGGACTCCACTGCCAGCCTAAATAGCAAAAATCACAACTCTGAATCGGCCAGCTGAAAGGACTCGGAAGGTCCCAGAAGCTAATATTCAGAGGGAATCTTTGTAGCTGTAACCGCTTTAATCATGGTGCGATTACTGCAAAGTGAAAAACTCACAGGCTCTCATCAGCTCGTAGACTTTGGGAGGGCACCCCTCTGGCTGTTCCATACGGTAGCCCTTCTCCAGGAGGTCGTACACCTGGGAGAGGTCGATGCCCGGGTAGGGAGACATGCCGTAGGTGGCGATCTCCCACAGCAGGACTCCGAAGGCTTGGGGAAAGAGGAACAGGGTGACACCATGACGCGAGCTGACTGATGACAAACTCTCATTCTGCGGTTCGCAGACTTTTTTTGTTCTCTGTGTGCGAGTCCTTCCTTGCTGTACTGAAACTCTCATTCTAAATACGTCACGTTCTCTGACGATACACCCGAGTGAGCTTCTCAGACTTGCTCCCTTACCCCAGACGTCAGACTTGATGGAGAAGGTGTTGTAGGCCAGGCTCTCGGGGGCCGTCCACTTGATGGGGAACTTGGCTCCAGCGTGGGCTGTGTAAGTGTCCCCAGTCATCAGGCGGCTCAGCCCAAAGTCTGCCACCTTCACCACGTGGTTCTCCCCCACGAGACAGTTCCTGGCAGCCAGGTCCCTGGAACGGCAGCAGCGGAATGTGGAAAACAAGGAGCGGAATTCCATAAGACTGGAGAGGACCTTAGTGCCGCCTCGTTTGGCGGAGCTGACCTCTTACCTGTGGATGAAGTTCTTCTTCTCCAGGTATTCCATGGCTGAGGAGATCTGGGTGGCCATGTAGAGCAGCACCACGGCGTTGACCTCCTCGCGGTCACACTCGCGCAGGTAGTCCAGCAGGTTTCCGTGGGGCATGTACTCTGTCACTATGTAGAATGGAGGCTCCAGGGTGCAAACGCCTGGGAGGGATGGAAGGGGCCAAGAAAGAAGGGATGAATCACCTTCAGCCCAACCACGAAGAACCGTGAATGACCTCATGCGGTGACCTGCACCACACTCACCAAGCAGCTGTACCAAGTTTGGGTGTTTCACCTCCTTCATTACAGCGGCTTCTTTTAGGAACTCCTCCACTTCCATGGTGTCCTCCTGTTATGAGTGCAGTAATATTTAACAGTTATGCTGCCCTCGGCCACTAGATGGAGACTAGACACCAAAACAGATGCATTCAATAGAATTTATTTTCCATTAGACGCCCTGAACAAAGGACAGGAAACAGAGTGAAAGGGAAAAAGGCATTCCTTTTTAAAAAGAAGACATATTAAGGATTTGGCACATAGAATACAACTAATCAAAATGTTAAAAGAGAAATTTCTGACCTTAAGTGTCTTGACGGCCACTGTGAGGTTGTACTTCTTCCAGACGCCGACATAGACCTCGCCGTACTGGCCGCCACCTAGCTTGTGCTTCATGGTGATGTCGGTGCGCTCCATCTCCCACTTGTCATGGATGGGCGAGACGCCGTACACGGTGGGCTTGTTGCACTTCGGTGCGGGATAGTGCAGTGTGGTCACCAGACCGTCCGCTACCGTGGAGTGGTGGTGCACCAGCTCAGCCAGCGTGCTGAAGCGGCTCTCCGACGTGACATACACCTGTGGGCGGGCGGGCGTCACCAGGCAGGTATGTAACAGCAGGGAGCACAAGACCCAGAGCATCTTCTGCTCAAAAATGAGCTAAAAACTTTGTTTCCCCCATAAGCCTATACAGACGCTCCATGGGTTACGAGATGTTCAACACTATTATAAAATAGGCCTTGTGTTAATGATTTTGCCCAGCTGTAGGGTAATGTTAGCATTCTAAGCATGTTTATGGTAGACTATGCTAGGCTATGATGACTGTTAGGTTAGATGTATTAAAAAGCATTTATAATATTTGCCTTATAATATTTTCGCCTTACGATACGTTTATCGGAATGTAACCCCATCATAACCTGGGGAGCATCTGTATTAAACAAACAGTATTTCACGCAAAATAAATGAAAACTTCACCCTAAGATATCTACCACTGAATATCTTTTCCAATAAGCGTTGAATGTCTACACATGGAATCTTTGCATGATAATATTGGTGCCTAGACACAAATATAAATAGCTTGTTATGGATTTTGCCATTAAGAAAGCAAATCGCAGTGGGGGCGGCTCACCTTTCCGTCAGATGCGGTGTTGATGCGGTAGTGGTAGACGCGGCCCTCATAGCGCAGCGAGATGGACAGCTGGCCCGGGCTGCTCTCGCTCTCGCGCACCAGGAAGCTGCCGTTGATAAGGCTGCTGAGCAGGTATTCAGCGGCGTTGCGAGACACAGGCCCGTGGTACCAGCTGTGCTTCTCCAGGCTGTTGACGGGTGTGATGTAGTTGCTGGGCACCCAGCCCTGGCCATTCTTGGAGCGCACCTCGCTCCATTCGCCATTCTGGTTGTAGCCCAGCACTCGCAGCTTCTCGCCTGGGGACAAGGTGGGGGGGGGGGCACAAAAGCAGACCTCAGGATCTCACCCCCGCAGAATAACGATGGAAGCAATGAGGCTTCAGAGCCCACAGTAGGTGGAATTATAGTGACCAACACCTCATTAAAGTCACCAATGGAAAGTATGCTAAACCCAGTCATAAACTACCATGCAATAATTCCACTCCGGGTTTCCAAGCCTTGTCTCTCAAACAGCCACTGCAACCCGACTCTTCGGTTTTTGATACTGTAGCTCTTGGCTATCACGTGATTGTCTGCGTTCAGGAAACAGGTCCTGGCTAGTCACTTCTGCCATTTCTTGCTAACGAATGTGTAGATGTTTCTCATCAGGTGCATGAAGTACCACATGCACCCATATAAGGAGCTTTTAACAGACTACGAGCTACATAGAGAAACTGTTCTCAGGAAAACAAGGAGATGCAGCCAAATGAACACCATTCCTGGTCTGTTGCTGACAGGGATTACAGATGATCTAGTTCTTTAGCCCTCTGCCTGTATGCAGGTATAGACCAGAGAAGCTAGAGGCTGCAGGACTGGACGACACTTGCCTGAAACTCGACAGCAGTAAGAGGGGAATAGAAAAGGGAGCACTGCTAATTCCCCTGCCGTTGAAAGCCCATCCTGTGAGTCACCCACTTGTGTTTATTGCAGCTTTGAGATGATTACACATTAAAATGCATTAGGAACAAATAAGGGTGTGGCAGACTTCTGAAACTAAGACGTTCTGACTCACAGGCATGGAATTATTTCCATTTCATAGAAGGTGGCAACAAGTAACCAAGTAACGCCATGTTTTGGGGGGGAACAAACTATGATGCATTAATGCCATAGCGAGGAGGAGAGGATACCTTTCGTGATGCTCAGCGTGTTATCGCCGCTGGCAACAAAGTCGTAAAGCGCGACAAAGAGGTTGGGGTCGCTCTCAGCGGCGCCCAGCAGGTTCTCCTTGGAGCTCCAGCGCACGGCCTCGGTCAGCGCTGCAGAGTCCAAGGCGAAGGGCCGGTGGAGGGCTTCTGTGGAGAACGGAGGAGCGGCAATATGAAGAGATGGGGTTTGGATCAGGGCGAGGCAAGAGGGGTCACAGTGGATGAAGAAGAGAAGAAGAAGGGCTAGGAGAGATGGGCTCATGAGCCTTTGGGTAGATGAGGAGAGGGGGATGACAGCGGTGAAAAGAGGGATACGAGAATAATCATGGAAGCTAACAGCTCCTAAATTAAAGCTAACAATCGAATCAGAGCCTTAAATTAATCAAGGAGCTGAGATCTGAGCAACCATCTTCTCTTCTTAGCAGTGGCTCAGAAATCCTGCATTCATCATGGCCCCAGGAACAACTCCTCCATCAATGCACTCAACCTTCCTCAGTATGCAGACATGATCCCCGAATGACAAAATGGCACATATAGCTCCCAGTTTCAAAAGGGACAAATCCGTCCACCAGCTGGAGGTGGAGAGACAGAAAGACAGACAGAAAGAGTGAGAAGGGGATCAGATACAGGAGTATCTGACAGAACATAACTATTCATGTCCTCTGTCACAGGGCACACCAGCCCAAATGGCTCTTCCTCAAAACTAAAAATCTGTCTACCAGCTGGAGGCAAAGTAATAAAAAGATAGAAAGAGACTGATAAAGGGAACAGATGCAGGGCTACCTGACAGAACACAAACTAATCCACGTCCTCTGCCGGGAGGCACGGCTGAATGGTTCTTCCTCAAAACTCAAAATCCTTCTACCAGCTGGAGGCAGAGAGATAAAAAGATAAACAAAAAGAGAGAGAGAGAGCAAGAGAGAAAGAAAGGGAACAGATGCCGGGCTACCTGGCAGAGCACAGCCATCTGCGTCCTCCGCTCTGAGGCATGGCCGGCTACCCAGGCTGAACGAGTCTTCCTCAAAACTGCTGGAGGGCTGCAGGACCTCCAAAAGCATGCTTTCTCCCAGCTCTCCCTCAACAGTAACTCCACTCTTTTCTGGTTCCTTGTTTCCTCACTTCCCTTGACAATGTTTCCACTTAGTCACGTCTGGCAGCCCGTGTATATATAACCTACTGGGCCAGGGGCGTGGCCTTCATTGAGTACTGTGCGCCTGAAGGTCTGTGTGGGATGTGTCTTCTTCCTCCCCCGTCCCCCCACACTGTCTGCAGAAAACCATAAAGCCTTACCATATACACACACCAACAAGCCCAAAGACAGAGAAAAGCAAACCTATCTTCCCTCTCAACAGGAATGAGACAATTATTCATGCCATGTGCCAACACCGTATGACCTTACGGCAAAAAGACGTAATGAATTTTAGAGAAGCAATCCGTTACTCGTGAAAGAGATGAAACAGCCAAGAATGAGTAAGTCATAGTCCGTCTTTATGAGTCCTAACTTCTTTTGGTCTGAGTGTTAGCTCTCATTCCTCACAGATATAAAAACTCGCTTCAATTCAAATCCATTTATGGTACTGAGCTAATGTGGAAGGAAGAGAGACACTTAACACACTGTAATGATCTGTTACTGAACAATTACTGAGGAAAAAGAGAGGGCAGGCAACAACAACAGAAAGCCGTTATTCTGGGAACATAATACCGTAAGTGACTCAGTCTCAAAATGATTTACAAACGTGCAAGTAATAAACGGGATGGTTACATTTGTAAATCTTGTGATTTTCAGCTCACTTCACAGCTCCCAATAAGCCAGCAACACTACCCTCATTACTAAACCACAAGGCTATACATTAAATTCTTCTGGACAACTTGAAAGACAACCAGAGAGCACATGGATCCAGTCAGGAATCTTTTGGTGTCATTTCCACTGGCTTACACTGCCCAAAACCTACTCATGGAAAGTAGGTCTGAGTGGCCGACTACTGAATTTCGGAACCAGGATTCAACCAGAGTGCAATGACGTAAGGGTGGCACAACAGTACAAGAAATGTTCCATGTTTAACAAAGCCAAAATATGATGAAAGATGCTTAAGCACTGCAATGGCAGAAAGATGACTACTGACAAGCAAATTTCAAGAAGCTTTTCGAGGTCTTAAATAAAAGCTCAGATTTCTTGGGTTAGCTTTTCTACTGTGCTCTATGCTGCCTGAAATCTAAATCCACCAGTTAGCAGGAAGCCTAGAACTACTTGGTTTGGGGAATTAGCTTCAAACCAGGATCTATGGTACGACATAGATGGACTTTACAAAAGATTACCAAACCCCCCTCCAGCATCTTTTTGCTAATAGTGGAGTTGCTGAACAGTCTCAGAGCTCCTCCCCCATTTAGAAAAGCTTCCCGGCAGTTTCTGACGATATCGCTCCCTCAAAGGCGGTGCTGGGGTTGCAGAATCCCGACCAGAAGCTGTTTCGCAACCGCAATGAGGACATCGCCTCGGCTGTAACCACAGTTCCCTCCTTCCTGGACGTATCTCGACAAGCACAGTGGCTGAATGGCATGATCCTGGAAGGACAACTTGCAGACGCTACAGCTCATGCACTTGGTGTGGAGGGATGGTGCCTCACTAAGGAGATGATGATACCAAACAGCCTAAAACATAAAGGGAATGCTTTTGTGAAGATTATAAGGAGGCCGTGGTCAGAAATATGACATCAGCGCAAGACATCCAGTGCACACACAGTGAAAACCATCGGAATGTTAGTGTCCACGGCATTCATTTCTCTTCTGTACTCATTTATAAATGAAAACTTCACTGGGATGACATAGTGTGGAGCATATATCACATATTTTCATAGATATACCAGGATATAAGAATATAACTATGCGGCATAATTTAGACAACTTCAGAAACAAAGGTTCAACAAAAAATTAATGCTACATAAAATCAGTAATCCTAACTCTGGAGAGCACAATTCCATTACTAAATAGATTAAAATAATTCCAATTATGCCTTTGACAAAGTTTGAAATTAAGTTCTCTAACCATCACAAAACATGCAGAATCATATTAAAAAACATCCTGGAAAACTATCCCTGGAAACACAGGGCAGGGGACACCCTGGAGGGGATGCCAGTCCATCACGGGGCACAGGGCAGGGGACGCCAGTCCATCATGGAGCACAGGGCAGGGGATGCCAGTCCATCATGGGGCACAGGGCAGGGC
>JAODLD010000038.1:9959092-9995248 GCA_026781065.1 Mormyrops boulengeri
GGACACAGGGCAGGGGACACCCTGGAGGGGATGCCAGTCCATCACGGGACACAGGGCAGGGGACACCCTGGAGGGGACGCCAGTCCATCACGGGGCACAGGGCAGGGGACGCCAGTCCATCATGGGGCACAGGGCAGGGGACAACCTGGATGGGATGCCAGTCCATCACGGGACACAGGGCAGGGGACACCCTGGGGGGGATGCCAGTCCATTACGGGACACAGGGCAGGGGACACCCTGGGGGGGATGCCAGTCCATCACGGGGCACAGGGCAGGGGACACCCTGGATGGGATGCCAGTCCATCACGGGACACAGGGCAGGGGACACCCTGGACGGGATGCCAGTCCATCATGGGACACAGGGCAGGGGACACCCCGGACGGGATGCCAGTCCATCACGGGGCAACAGGGCAGGGGACACCCTGGATGGGATGCAAGTCCATCACGGGGCACAGTGCAGGGGACACCCTGGGGGGGATGCCAGTCCATCACGGGGCAACAGGGCAGGGGACACCCTGGACGGGATGCCAGTCCATCACGGGGCAACAGGGCAGGGGACACCCTGGACGGGATGCCAGTCCATCACAGGGCACACACTCACACACTAAGGGCAATACTGTATAGATACACCAATTCACCTAACCACATGTTTCTGGAGTCTGGGAGGAAACCACAGTAACCAGAGGAAACCCACACAGACACGGGGAGAACATACAAACCCAGCACACAGAACTGGGGGCAGGAGTCAAGCACACAGTTTTGGAGGTGTGAGACCACAGCGTTACTCAGAAGTCAGGTCAGGTCCAACCGCGGATGGTTACAGTCAATGCCAAGTACAGTTTGCTGATGCCGACATCTACCTACGCAATCACAGCGGCTAGGGGTAGAGCGTAACTTCAGAATCAGGAAGCCGAGTGAGGCTTTGGTCTGCCAATCAGGAAGCCGAGCATGGTTTAGGGCTGCCAATCCGGAGGCCAAGTGAGGCTTTGGGCTGCCAATCAGGAGGCCAAGCGAGGCTTTGGGCTGCCAATCAGGAAGCCGAGCATGGTTTAGGGCTGCCAATCTGGAGGCCGAGTGAGGCTTTGGGCTGCCAATCAGGAGGCCAAGCGAGGCTTTGGTCTGCCAATCCGGAGGCCAAGTGAGGCTTTGGGCCTCCAATCAGGAGGCCGAGTGAGGCTTTGGGCTGCCAATCAGGAAGCCGAGTGAGGCTTTGGGTTGTCAATCAGGAAGCCAAGCATGGTTTAGGGATGCCAATCCAGAGGCAGAGTGAGGCTTTCGGCCGCCAATTAGGAGGCCGAGCGAGGCTTTGGCCAGCCCATCAGGAGGCCAAGCATGGTTTTGAGCCACCAATTAGGAAGCCAGGTAAGGCTCTGAGTCGCCAATTAGAAGGATAAGCATGGTTTCACCTGCCAATCAGGAATCCAAGTGAGGTTTTGGGCCAACCCATCATGTACAAATGGAGCATGAGGCCCAGCAGCCGACAGCTGGAGTGGAGGCAGCCCCTGCTCCCCATGGGATGGGGGGGTGAGGAAGAGTGGACCTGGTGGGGGAGTGCTCAGTTGCAGCTGTCATGGGTACTTTGGGGGGTGGGCTACTAGCATGTGGCAGCTGAAGCTGGCAGGAGGAGGCATGGATGGGGCTCTTCATACCGCAGCTCACGCTAAACGGCGATGCACGTGGCTGGGGGGACAGAAAGCCTCCGTTCCGGCATCCTGCAAGGTCCCGCTAGGTGAGCGAGCTAGAAATCGGCCATTCGTACAAGACCTGGAGCTCCTGCTCACCTACTGTGGGTGTGTGGAAACAGGCAATGAAGCAGGAACACCCACCTTCAGACCCAATATTCTGCCAGATGAGGGCTGCGGCCCCCAAATTAACACCAATTCCTCTGGCAAAGGTGAAAAGCCACCAAATTAGAGGCACCAAGAATCATAATTTGGGCTGGCATGCAAGCAGGAAAGGGTGCTCAAACAAGCCCTTCCGCCACAGACCCGTTAGAGGGAGCAAAAATAGGATGTGAATCCTCAAGGACCAGATTGGGAAACACTGCATTAGACCATAGGACCAAAAAATAAACCAGATAGCAAGAAGCTTGTCAGGTGAGCTCTTAAGCATTACATCTGACATCAAGGAATAGGGGGACCTCGTAAGATGAGGCTCGTCTCCCTGACATGCAAATGAAAGTGTTGCCAAGTGCAGCTTTGGGACACGGGAAAATGCATAAATGCCGTCTTAAGCGGCTCGGGGGTGAAGTAACTAACCCCTCACCACTGGATGCCTCCATACACCATCACTCAGCTATACATTATCACATATTATTATATTTATCATATATTTATTTTCAAAGACTGACAGCTTTCAGATGGGGCCCCCACGGAGGGCAGGACCACGCCAGCATTTTCCGGAGCATAGCTATGTGTTACGCTACATACTATCACAGACAAGCTGATTTCTATACAGGGATGGACATAACTGGTACGCAAGTACGCATTCACCCTTAAAAATGATACATGCGACAATCGATTGAGGTAACAGTGTAAATACATACTTGTGCGCATTTGCGCTGATATGAAAACAAAATATAATGCATTTTCATCTTTATATGCTAAGTCAACCTGTATACTGCGAATGAAGTAAAAATGCAAGGTATTTTCTTGTCATGGCAGCGGAAAAGCACATAAAATAAGTACGAATTTACAGTGTTACCACAATCGATTATCGCAGATATCATTTTTAAAGGTGAATGCGTACCAGTCATGTCCATCCCTGTCTATATATAATCTGACCATAAAAATTAATATCATCAGAGCATTCTATGTAAATGGGCAATTTGGGGTTCAGTGTCTTGCTCAAGGACACTTCGATGGGGTCATGAGGGACCAGGGCACGAACCTGCAACCCTACGGTTACCGAACGGTAGCACTACCTCCTGCGCCGCCATCGATGTTATATAGATATTATCTTCAGCAAAGTAACCTGTAGCCTGTGGACCAACAACAAACTGCTGAAAGAGGATTCTACACAACAAAACCCTAAATTTGAAATTCAGTGCGGACAGAAAGCCTTGGGAGGTTTGCTTAATCCTGTAAAAATGTTGCAAATTTATCGGTTTCATAACAAAAGTCCATTGACAAGCAATGTTTAATATATCTGCACCGTTCTGTTCCTGCCAATTGCAATTGTATTCACTGGCACCCAAAGGGATACAAAACACCAGGGCTGAATGATTATGGGGAAATATTTAATCGCAATTTTTCCTGACAGACACAACATTTGAGATTTGATATGTAATATCATTTTAAATTTTTTTTTTTTTTAACCAGGTAACATAGTATTAAAATATTAACTGGTCTATATTCTAATGCAAGGATGAGAACTTAAAGATATAAAGAAATAAATTGCTTCCTACATGTATATATATATTTTTTTATTAGCAGAGAACAATCAAACATAAGACACTCAAAGACATAAGCTGTGACTGTTAACTTAAAGTAATAACAATAAAACAATTCCAGTAAGAAAAAACAGGGATCCTGCAGCTAATATTGCATGGACCCCTAGTAATTATGCAGTGATTATCATGACAGGATGTCATAGTTGTGTAAAATAGATTTGCATAATTTAGGTTTGTATACCCATGCAAAAATTTAAGCACTTGTACTTTAGTTTTGTGCACTTGTGTTTGCACATATTTTCAGAAGCCATGTTACAATTACGAATCGCGATTACAAGTGCAGAAACAGGGCAAGAAACCCTGTATAACGCACATCCAAAATCGCAGCAATTGCTAATCATGTTCTTTCAAATCGCGATTTCGATATGAAATCGATAAATTGTTCAGCCCTATCAAATGCAAATGTTTGGTGTTTTATGTTACTGCAAAGAAGTTACTAATTAAAAAGCACACAATGAGACTGCATGTCAATCAACTTTTTAACTCAGAGCAGCTCTTTCAGAACTGTAATTTGGGTTTGAATTTATTACTACTTGAAATGAATATTTCACATAAAAGTACTGGTTGTTTCTAAAGTGATATATCTATCCATTCATTTCCTGAAACCGCTTGTCCTATTCAGGGTCACAGAACAGCCCAGGACAGGGTGCCAACCCATCACAGCGCACACTCACACACCAGTCACTTCCACATAATGTGAAATATATTTTTGTAAACAAATCAATAAAGTAATACTTTTTATGATAAAACCAACAAATCTGCAATATTTTCACCCTATTAGTACTGTATACTGCCTCATTAATGGATATGAATTCTGGTCACTGCATATCATATATTGTTTAGTACATTGGCTCAGTGGGTAGCCCAGTTGCCTCCACATCTAGAGGATCAAATCCCGCCTCCATCTGGTGTGTAGAGTTCGCATGATCTCCTCATGTTGTGTGGGTTTCCTCCGATTTCTTCCCAAAGATAACCTGTTGGGTTAATTGGCATCTCTAAATTGCCCAGAGTGTGACTGTATGTGTGTCTATGTGCCCTGTTATGAACTGGAATCCCATCCAGGGTAAACCCCAGCCTTGTACCCTATGTGGGCTAGGATAGGCAACCCTGACTGGGATAAGCAGATATAGGATGTATATACTGTATATCTGGGGGGAGGGAAGGTTTTTAAGCTTGCATGATGAAATTCAGTTGGAAAGAGCCAAAGAGAAACTCTTTCTATGACTCTGAAGCGTCGGATGAAAAGCAAGAAGTCCAGGTAAATTCTAAACAGAACCAAGCATGAAATCAGCGTAACTCCATTTAAAACCAAACTAGATGCTGCTGGAATGACAATAAGGTATTCCCTGGATGGCCCCATCACCCCACACACACTCTCCCTCCCTCTCCAAAAACAAAATCTTAAAAGCCCAACTTTATCCGACTTGTCTCAATGTAATCAGATTCACCAGATCTATTTCTGTGGCCGTCCTTTCATGTGCCACCACTAAGTGAAACTGCTTCTATTTTGGTGTGAATTCTGGTTCCAGATCTCCATCCATACCATGTGTCTGCTGGAAAGTCTGGAAAAGGTCCAGCAAATACTTTTTGAGTTATCACACTGAAAAAAATCAAGTATCTATCTTTTTGAAAACTACTATGTAGCACTGCTTCAGATTTGGTGTAATCTATCTCAAAATTTGATCATTTCCAGAGTTTCACTCATACAATGAGTTTGCAAACTTTGATAAAGATCACATCAGGCCATCACACTGATGTCCCCCCATCTATCATCTAGATCAAACTGCAGAAGTGAATCATTTCAAAATGACAAAAGCAAGCTGGCTACAGACTACATGTGACATCAGGGGTGGGTTTGCAATGACGCACGATTCATTCGGTTATTTCATACTGCTGTTGCTCTTGTGTTTGCATCACCAAAAATACAGCTAATGAAAAACTGAAGACTGTCGTGTTATAGAACCTGATATCAAAAATATCCTCACCCACAGCAGGACTGATTGAGAGAGAGACCTGCACAGACTTGTAGTGAAAAATGCAAATGCAAAAAACAAACTCTGCAAAGCAACAGATGACCATCAAGTCAGTAGGTAAAAAGCAGTTCGTTTATTGGGGGAAGGGGACTGAGTCAACTTGGCAGCCAGCCTGACACTGCTCATGTCACATAGCGCATTCAAGTCAGAAGGTGTGGCCCCCGGCACGAGGACAAGACCCGGCAGCACCCTTGGAGAGCCTTCTTCACCACAGTCAGGTGATCTGTGTGGATGTGCAGGCTGCCCCCGTGCCATGCTACACTTCAACACCTCCCCCCAGTGAGGAGAGCTCAGTCTCCTGCATTTTTCCACTAAGCGGTTCAACGTCACCCGAGCTGCCAAGCCCTCCGCCTGAGCTGACAAGTCCTTGAGCGTTCACCCATAGCCGGAAGGAGTCAGGGCCCCTGAAAGCTCAAACGGATCTTCTGCTCACTCACTTCAAAGGACCTAAGAGATAATTACAAGCTGGGAAACAAAGCTGGGGCTTTGATCCCAGGCTGCATACGTAAGCTGGGGCAAATCCAACTATCAAGAGAGCAAGACAATAAAAAGACAAAACCCCTCACAAATACCCAATGAAGAAGGCTTCCTGGTTTACGTAGTGCATTTGATCTACTGGAATAAAATGAGAGTAAAGGTCTGATACCAGCAGAGAACAGCAACGGACAGGATTTCCTAAAACCACGACTATGAACGTGAAGAGGCTGAATCAGGTCTGCTCACACATGGCGGAAGTGCACCCTTTGTTTTCCTCTGCTTTAAAGTCATATGAAACCGAAGGGCGCACTTCTATCAGCTGTCTGTTGTGTATCTAAAGTTGTGTACTAGGTTCTAAAGCTCATAAGGGCTGTACCTCCTGGTTAACATCAAACTTAGTGTTTTTCATGTTTTCAATCCTTTCTAGGAGACTGTACATTGTCTTTTTTAAGCTATGAATGGACTAACATGTTATACAGGTAACAATCTGAGCCTCTGTAGAGTGATTAAAGTATAAACGTGTCATACAGAACAGATTTCTGCCAGAATGAAGGCTAACCTGTAAAACAGATAACTGAGCAGAGCGGCCTGGCATTTGGTACATTCTGCACAGTCTTCCACACCTTATTCAGCCCCATTAAGGACAGCACCAACACACCAATCTGTAGGAAGGTGGACAAACGGAGGAGGTGTCCATCTCCAGCCTTCGCATAACCTGAACTTTGGTACCAGGGGCCGATATTGATCCATTTCGGGATAGCCAGTAAGAGGGTGGGAAGTGTCGTCACAATACATCCCTGATGGAAGAGAAAATACCACCAGGGCCAGCTGGCATCCGCTATGGATCAGGACAAGGGTTTGCAGGCCCAGAAAAGGTAATATTTCAAAAGGGAACAAAAACATGCTTAAGAGGATAATGGTGACTTCTTCCACCAACAGTAAAGCCCTTGAATGCTGAACATGTTGTGGTTTGCAAAGTTCACCAGTAGGGTATTCTTATATTAGAGTCGAGCCCATCCATCTGGGTCTGTGTAACAAAGAATGAAACTTATGAGATCAGAAGGGCCGCCAGAAACGCTGCCCACGTTCCTGCTCTCCTGCTGCGGGCGCCTGACACTCCTAGTTGCCCTACATGCTTCAGCTGATGTGAATCAAGAATTTTGAGAAAAAGACGACAGGACTTGGGTGTGGGGGTGGAATCCAGATAAAACAGCGCAAGAGGGCTAAGGAAGGTGATTATGGAGTTGTTCTGCATGAGTGGGATAGAGGGGATTAAGCCCGGCATAAGCAAGGCTCCATTTCAAATGAACTTTGGGGCTGGGGGATGGAGAAACAGGAAAGGTATTGAGATACATGGGGAGAACCTTCCAGAAGCATGCAGCACCCAAAAGTAGGCTCTGGACCCCACAATAAGGAACGAAAAGAAACAAAAGCAAGAAGGATGAAAGAAAAGTCGAAGCACTGCTGGTTTTGAAGAAGAAGCAAAGCCTACAGACCAGAGGCAGCATTCCACAGCTCACATTAAAACTGAATGATCCACCTCGCGGAGCTGACAGGATTTCGCTTCCAGCCAATTGAAACAAAGGGTCCTGTGCATTTCCCACGTCACCGTGTTTCTCACATCACGACTGAGACACACTGAGCCGGACAGACATGAATGACCCCACGGAGCAAAGGAGCAGTCATTTCCATCGCCTTGTTTAAGGCCCAATAAAATGTTGGCCTGTCTTGGAGGGGCTTTGTCTATTGGGCAACAGACACGCACTGAAAACTGAAAGCACATCAAGATGGATGAGCAGGAAAGAACCACTTAAGACTGCACACAAGTGTACTGTCAGAGCACATTAATGTGTCCTGTGCAAATAACATAACTACACTTAGTTACTATTTAACCTAAAAGGACAGAGTTCCCTCTAGTGGACAAAAACAGTAACAGGCCACAAACACAATATCTCGGAAAAAGACAAACACACAATTCAGAATTCTTTGCTTGCTTCAGGCAACGTTAATTCACTGGATCTGAAGCGTAATAAAGCAGATTTCCCTTTATCACAATAATCCTCATAGAACATGCTACTACAATGAATGCAAATATTACGATGTAGGGCAGGCGGCCATATATATATTTACATAGTCATCAAAATAACATGGTGCAAAGGCAAGGAATTCTGGGTTAAAAGCTAAGTATATAAATCCATCAATTACGTAAGAATTACAACAGGAGCAGCTATGTACTGAGACAAAAACACTCTGTAATGGCGCCGTCACTATGATTACTCTCCTATCACACTCACCTTAAAGGTGAATTCCATCATAAACACAACTTGACGATTTTAATCGAGAGATATTCACACCACTGACTCACAATTATTCTGAGCCTATTTTTTCACATCCTAGGATACAACAGTTGCACATGAGTTACGAGCTCCCTTCCATAATCGAGTTTGTTTATTCACACACTCTGTCCTCCTGTAGCACAAAGGACAGATAGGAAACTGAGTTGTAAAGGTGGAGGATACATCCTCTCTGCTAAAGGAAATGTCACAGTTTGAGCTTTTCTTTTAAAGCTGGTTAACAGGAGACAATTCGGAATCTCTGTATGAGAGGTATTAATAGAGCTCAGAAAAAAGCATCTTGCAATATGAATATAAACATCCTCTGCTTTTAATGGTTATTTAAAAATCATAAAACAGCCACAGTCTATATATTACAACTCAAAGGATTTTCCTTTTAACCCATGTAAACTTTTATGGTAATGAATGACATTAACATTATAGGGTGTAACTGTTGCTTAGAGAGAACATATGAAAGAGTGAGAATGTATTTTCACTGAACTCAGCCCCGACAACTAGAGTACGTAAAGGCACCCAAGGCATCTCAAACAGCAGAATGTTTGACTTATAGAGAGAATATCACCTTTCAAAAAGCACTAAGACACCTGAAAACATATGTTACACCAGCTTCATAAAATGAAAACAATGAAAGTAGTTCAATAGAAGGATCATCTGAGCTCATCAGTTAAAAGGTGTGATATACAATGTTAAAAGTTTCTGTCAAACTGCAGCTCATAAACAAGGCAGGACATTTCTGCAACTCCAGGTATCAAGATTTCTACATACTGTCCTTTCCAATTACTGGGATCGACCCATTTCACCAAAGAAGTTCAGCAGAAATTGTTTCAAAATCAACCAGGCAATTAATGACAGTTATTTGGTATAGTTCCACTACAGGACAACACTGTCAGAAAGACGTGGTCTGAAAACAGTGTCCATTGTTCAGTGTGCATTTCATTATAAAAATGAACTGAGGACCTAAAGAGGTCTTTTATCCTCCAGCTTAACAATGTGCAGGCTCTCCCCTAAACACTCAAGCTGCTTTTAAGACTAACAAAGCTCGGAGAACACCCCTGACCCCAGGTACAGGTACATGTACCCAGCCTCCCTCGGCTGCGCTGTGTGTCATCCCCAAACCACAGGGCAGTGTCCTGGTATCTGACCACCCCCTTTTATTGTGCCATGCTCTGGGTGTTCATGAGGAGCTGCTCTGGTTAAATCACCAGTAATTTTACATAAATCTAAATTAGTTGACAAGTGTTCCGAAATTAAAGGTGTTCAGGAATACAGCACAGATACAAGAATTCCACAGAAATAAAGTCATGTTACATATCTAGGCAGAATAATTGATATGCAGGGTGATCAGACCTGTCCGGATATTATATGACCCATACATGCCAGGGAGCTGTCTAGGATAATCCGGCCGTAACCGCGGAGCGATCAGCGCTCGTTTCCGAGCCGGGTTTCAGCCGGGACAGCGGCTCGGTGGCTTTATTCTACGCCCGGTCAGCCGAGCGTTTGCCCATATTGCTTATGATCGTGCAGCCATGGCTGCTTCTGCTTCCCATGCCTGCGCCCGGCTCTGTCTGGCGGTCTTACCTGAATGCTGCGTGAATATGTTGATGGCGGGGTCCGGCAGCGCTGACCTGCCGGGCGGCGTGCCTGTGACCGCGGCTTCCCTCGTCCTTCTGCCGGCGCTGTTCCCCCGATTCGTCCTGCCCTGATGCGGCTGAGGCTGCGGCGGCGGCTGCAGCCCCGCCGAAGCCCCCTCCCCGACGCGGCCTACCTGTTGTCCCATACCACACCAGCCGACACCACACCAGCCCGCCGGCTCTGAACCGAAAGCCACGGGCCGCGATCCCCCCTTGCCCCGGGTTTCACATCCCAGCGCGGCCTGTTCCCGACAGCACTGGAGAAGCTCCACTCCCAGAGGCGTGTGTATGGGGGAGAGAGAGACAGCTACACCCCGGAATCTAAACCACACAGAATTTCCAATTTAATGCGATATACGACGGAATTGATCGAAATGATCCCAGGGTGGCAATACGTAGATATGCTCTCCCTGAGAATATCTGATCCGTCAGGGTCGTCCCGTTTTGGTCCGGCCGCTGCGCGCCCCCTCTGCTGCCGCCATCTTTACTGCAGAGCACGGCTTGTAGGGAGCGGAGCCCACCGATCCCTCAGCGCAGCCTCATCGATGCTTCGGCGATCCCGCGGCGCAGCCTCATCGATGCCACCCCTATTCCGTTCCAGATTTGTCCTCGGAGCCTCCCATCCGTCCCCTTACTTGGGAACAGGCGTGGGTTTTGCCTTTTTGTTTAATTTAGAATGTTTACACTGATTTTGAACCAAGGGGGTTGGATTTCATAAAACCAAACTCAGAATTAGTAAAAGCGGTTGGTGAAATGTACAGAGGAGCCTAAGCTTAACCAAATGAGCTCCATACAAAATCGCATTTCGTGGTCTCTGTTATTCCACAGTCCTGCATTGAGCGGAAAACTAGTGTGATATTTTGTATGGGAAATACCCACTGAATCCTCATCCTTTATTGCAGAACTAACCGGCAGTATTGTTTCATTGGTCTGATCATCACCCATTTTGGAAACTGCAACAATTTCCCATTTTGGTTACAAATTATATTTAAATTTACATATTTAGCCAAAGCTTTTGTCCAAAGCAGCGTACACGTCAGGTAAATAGCACATTGCAGACATACATGCTGTTACAGAGTCAGCTAGGCATAAGTGCAGCTGGACTGAGCTTGCTCAGCCTATTGCCGTAACTTTAATATATTGACATTAATTGTCCTTTAATTAATCGTGGTGAGATAGACAGGGTGAGAGGAAATCTGTATATATCATTTGGTGACAATATGGCCTACAAATTGTGTCTAAGAATATAGTCACATAGCAAAATACCCCCATAGGCCTACAACACTTAAACAATACTAAAAACAATAATTATAAATATTCGATGCCATATTATTTAGTGATGAGTCCAAGATAATGGAAACATAAATGTTAAAGGAAAATCAAACATCGAAACATAATATAAACCTGACCAGCGAACAACCATCTTTAGGCCTATCATCCAATCAGTACAAAAGTTGCCTACCAAAATGGCCCATTTAAAAATGCCAGATTTTAAATGCCATGCGATGTTTGATCAGTCTGCACAGGCACAGTTGTCACATTCATTAGGCCACAATGTCTCTCGCAGGTTTGACAATCAGTGTGTTTTGTACAGATGCAATAAAGTGTCTGTGAACTGCGGGGGGTGTAACGATAAATCTCTGACCACTGCTCTGTTTCCCGTTTACTGTGGTATTCCACACCTGCTGAACACCTGTTGTTCATGGAGAAGAAAGAGCACCATGAACAGACTTCCTGAAGCTCGACAGAGTAGCCTGGCTGGTGTTCAGTTTCCTACCGGTTTCAAAATTGCACGATACGTGGGCCTGCCGTGGTGTTCTGGACCTACCCTCCATCGGTTGTCCAACAGCTCATTATTGCAAGGAACTCATTGCCTTTTAAACTGTTCACAAGATCTTGTCAATTTTCCTGACTGTAGTATTTAATTCCCCATCGTTTCATGTAGGCCCAAGTGAACAGTTTATAGTCAGTGAAATTTATACTGAAAACTAAATGGTCAAGTAGGCACAACATATACATGTACTATATAAGGCCTATACTATACTGCGTTGAGCATTTTATATTCTTCTTCTTTTTGTATTATATTTATATTATTTTATATTATAAAGGAATTGCTTGCCTAGCAAAACACAAGGTAAGAATAAGCACACAAACCCCCAAAAAACATTGTTTTATGGCACCCTCTGCCCATAACAAAAGGCTGGTGTTAGGCCTGTTTCTTTTTACCATTTATTTTTATTTCCCGCTTGCTTTCCCAGATTTAACAATCTCTGTTAATCATTTACATGCTTTTGCAGCAGTACATTATACTTGCCGATATAGATTGCCCATGTTTACTGTCATGTTACACTATAACTATTGAGACTGGGAGATTAAAAGTCAATTAAAAGCCCATTTCCTAAACAGGCGCTGTTGCACAGATATTTATGCGCGATCCCATGGATGTCTCTTCTAAACACCTAAATAGGACAGAGCCCGGTTAATACTTGGAAAAAGTATCTGCTAGAAATTGTGCTGAAGCTTTGCTCATTTCTGTTTCAGCCCCCTTAAGTGAATTTCTTTGTTTCCACGATTTATAAAGATACATAATTCCTCTTTTTTTCTTCATTCAAGGCATGAATCTCCAAAGCAGTGAATCGCTTTCAGCCAGGCACGATGGCTTCACCTGGTAACCCCCATTACCCTATGCTGCCTAAGGGGTTGGAGCTACAAATATTTCAGTTCCTTCAGTAAGATAAAAATCAAATAAAATCAGACGCTTGTGTTTTTAACGCTAGAACCCAGAAGGAAACCTATAATTTTCACATGTTCTATTGTTTAAATAATAATAAAAAACAATGTTTCAAATACATTACATCAAGATACAGCTGCAAGCAAGATATTTAAGTGCTTGCAAGATAAGTCTGCAAGATTATTGCAGCCATAGTATACAAACTCAATTGGATGCTAGCCAGTTTAGCTTGGTTTTTGTAGGAGATTGCATGAATGTATAGTAATTTAATATGGGGACAATTACCTTAAAATTATTATCATTAGATGTTTTGCAACACAAGGCATGCAATATAATGTAAATATGTCACTGGTGTTCTTGCTTATATTCCCAAGAGAGGAAAGCAATTACATTTCTATGTCATGGTGGTAGCTTGCAGCACTGGGCTACACAATGTAAACATGATGAAAAAACTCCTAGGTACATACATGAAGAGTTCACTTTGTTTAGGAAATATCCATCAGTTGATCCTCCTTCTAACCTCTATCCTGGCCAGGGCTGCAGATGGGCACGTAGCTGTGTGGTAGTCCCCCCTGAAATTTGAAGTCAAGAAGTTTATTGTCATGCATGATGAAACAATCAGTTATGATACCTCCCTAATCAGTGTGCAAAATCTATTGACCTCCCCACCCCAATCATCAGTAGGGTTGCTGGACACCCCCACAATTTTTTTTCTGGCTATAGGCCTGGTTGCAGGTCGTTTTAAAATAGTTCAATGAAACTAACTAGAATGTACTGAAAAAGTTGAGACTTGTAAATGTTTATGCCTGTTTGCGAATGTTACATATACTCAGGATACATTTAACCGACTTATATCTTCTTGAAATATCACTGTCAGAATGGTGTACATTTCTACAGTTTAAAATCACTTAAGCAGCCCATTTGGGGTACCGCAGTAACTCAGCGGATTGCCCCGTTGCTTTACATCTCCAGGCTTCGAGGTTCAAATCCAGTCCAAAAATGTGTGATGGGGTGAAATGGTGTTTCTGTTATGTCAGTTTTGTGTTTGTGCTCACCCCGTCATGGCCTGGAATCCCATTCAGGGTGTGTCGCTGCCTCATGCCCTGTGTGCTGTCTGCTATAAAAAGATACTACACACTAAAACTGTATTATTGGACAAAATTTATATACAGCACACTGAATATAATGAGAATCAGAAGTTTGTAGAGCTCAACTGAGCATTAATAGACATGGACATCTTATTAAAAAACTTTTGAATAGAAAAGGTGTATGGCCATCATGGGCAGATCAGGATGGCCAATCAGGGCAATCGTTCGATAGCAACATTCAAGTGGTGCCACATGACTGCATATCTGAGCAGGTGACTCAGATTTTGCCCAGGGTGCTACGAATGCCAGAACCGCCACTGATTGGCATATTGAACAACAATACAATAAAATCAGGAGTAGGGAGGTACACCTGCCCTATAAATCTATGGCTTTCCAAGATAACTATGACCTGGAGCTTGCTGACGTTACTGCTTAACAGTAAAAGCTGAAGACTTTTAACAAAAGTCTGCCTCCTTCAGTAATGTGTGGATCCTCAACACTTTTATTCAGTACAGGGTGTTGTGGGCCCTTTAGTTTGGTTCACTTAAATTATTTAACATATCAGTTTCAGCCAAAGCTTGGTGCTGTTTTGATTTAAAAAGATATTTATGCAAAGTTAATTTTAGTGATGGATCCTCGGTTTTTCACCTTTTTGGCTTGACAGAGGTTTCTCTATTGAACGTGGAGTTGTTTAAAGGAATAACACTGTTATTACATTGTTATTCCACAGCAGTTTGAAACACCTAAGTAATTAAAATGCTGTATTTGCAAGTATAATCAAGTGTCACTGACTTGTGGTGGCCATATTGTTCCATGCAGCCAATACTGGATTCTTGTTTTGATGAGACTGCCGGTAGCAAATAATTTACAATGCACTGTTGTCAAGATGCCAAACAATTTGCAGAAAGACTTTTGCATGGCTTCCGGGTTGCATTTTGTGGAGTGGCGATACCAGTGCCGCCCCTGGCCAAATTGGGACCCTACACACAGCGCGTGTTCTGCATATAGGGAGGGGCGGCACTGGGCGATACTCTGAAAAACACACTCCAGTGAAAATCCTAAATGAAAGGCATGTTCATGCATGGTCAAAATAATTCCAGTATAATTCATAAAAGATAAAAGTAAATTCATAAAAGTAAATCTTCAACACCAGGTGCCCAGAACCTGCAGCACAGATGGACCCCACAGCCCGCGCCAGTCAAGGGCGCCACCTTCTGAGGGGGTGCAACTTGTCTCAGACGGTGCCTCTCTTCAGCTCACCAGGGGAGTGCTCCATGACCGGCGCTGCCCACAATATATATATATATATATGTATGTGTGTGTGTGTGTGTGTGTGTGTGTGTGTGTGTAGACCATTGATTTCTCAATTTTTGCTGTTAGACTTGAAGTGCAGTATCAGAAATCATATTTTGATTATGGAGTGTATACATAAAGATATGTGATATTAAATTAATAATGGCACAATGAAATAATTGGAACAAATACATTTTTTAGTATTTTTATTACCAACAAATAACTTTCCAATTTCAGAGATTTAGAAATAGTACCATTTTCACTACAATCATAAAAGGACTAAAGCAATGAAGTATTCAAAAAACTTTCATAAAGTTACAATGTCCCATTACAACCTTCATTTAGCATTTTAAATTAAAATCAGCCCAAAATTCCATAACTTTGTACCATAAATAGGAAAAAACACCAGTCATTTTAAAATACATTTCTCCCCAAACAAAAGGATGCAAAAAAAATGAAAACGATTGTCTTTCTAATCTTCTGCATTTCATGATATGCTTCATACTCACTTGTATTCATAAACAAGTTATCACCACTTTGCTGTATTACAAAAGTATGCCGTGGAATGCTTGTTTGGAGAATACACATTTACATCACAGTTTTTACTGTTAAGAAACCTGGGAATACAGTACAGCACAATGCACACATTTCAGTAAGAACACAACAGCACTGTATGTCCAACATAAAAAGGTAGAAATGTTTAGAATGTGTTGTACTCTTCTTGTTGTGAACACAATTATGGGCACTTCTGTGTAACCAAATAACATTTAAATCAGGAGTGGCCAATCTTATCCAGAAAGGGCCGCTGTGTGTGCAGGTTTTCACTGCAACTCTCTAATTAGATTACTAATTAGAGGACTGATTGGCTGAAGAGTTCTCACACCTGGGTTTGAACAGCTGACCTAAAGGTTATCCCAAAAACCTGCATACACACCGGCCCATTGTGGATAAGATTGGCCACCCCTGATTTAAATACTTGGACGAGAAAAAAAAAAAAACACAAATTAAATGTAACATTCCACCTTCAGGCATATAATTTAAAATATCTTCCTTCTTCAAATCTGTGCCAGCCTTGACTCATATAGTCACTAATTTCTCTCTATATATATATGTTTAATATATATAGAGACACCATAGACATCTGTATTATATTATATCTGTTACACCATAGACAATATGAGGAAACCAAATCTGCTTCAAGCTTGAATTCCAAAATTAGCCAAATGATATGCAGGTGATATTTGATTTATATTATATATGAATTATAACAGATACATGGAACGGCTTGGGGCTCTCGGATTTGTGAACTTTCACCAATGACGTAACATGCAGAAGTTGTGGGGGGCTGGTGCAACTCTTACTGCTGGCCTTCAAAATTCCAGCATGTTCTTCTAGGCCAATCCAAGTCCGACCCCCAAACAGTGGATGGCGTCACTCAGACTGGAGCTGATAGCCCTGAGCTATATCTCGCTTAGAGATAATGCAGCGGAGGCTCTCTGAGCTCAACAATGCCATGAATATGTAAACAAAAATGCAATGTTCTCCTACTCCAGGAAGTATACTTATCTTTCCGATGAATAGCTATGCAGTTTACGATTATGGAATGGAAACAATTTCAGAATGTGCTTCTACTGATTCACAGAAAGACGACGAAGAAATGGGGGATACAATGTTTAATGTCAGTGACACCAGTTACCCAACAATGCTAACAATGTATGTTTTGGCACAAACTGTTAAAATAAATGTATAATTATAGCAACATTTATTTCTTACAATGTCTGCAGCCAGCTGCAATAACAGTCCCCAGTTCCAGGTTTCATAAGATTTTTGTATGAATTTCATGTTTACAATCCAGTGTTTATTCTTGTGTTCAGATACCATAAATACAAAATATTTTAAATACTACACAAGACAAACCCTCTCTCCCAGTAACTTAAAAAATAATGAATCCCCTTGTGGATGGAGTTGAGAGAGAGAGAAAAAAGTGTCCTTAAACTGGCATTTATGCAGCTGTAGGACTGTACAGCTTATGATGTGTGTTAGTTACTGTACGGTATTAACCAATAAACATTTAAATACTTAACCATCCAATCAACAGGCATCCAACTTTCAATTCTATTAACGGGTCACATCATTTACAGAGGAGTACGCGCAAACATACAGCTCGTATCTAAACATGACATAGAGCAGATTAACTGGGAAGGTTCACTGGTGATCTGTGACAGGAAAAAAATAGTATATGTGTATCTTAATACTCCCAAATGGCATTGAAAAATGCCACAGCTATTTAAGTTCAGAGCTACAGTGAATTTTAAGGTGAGGAGAAGTTACCACTGGGCAGACTGGGACCCAGACAGTGATAACATTTGATGTTTTGAAACCTCGGCTGGTTAAACTGGTATACATACCAGTCAAATATGGCCTCATGTTAAAGGCGTTCAGTGCAAAGGATTTTCACCAGATGGACTACACTGACTGGTCTGGCAATAATTATTATTATCACAATTTTTACCTCACAGAATACTTCATTGCTCATAACGATTTACAACAGCAATAACCAGTACGTTTTTGTGATGGCACATGCCAGTACTGCACATTGGAAACTTTTCAAATTAAGAGGCTGTTTATAATAGTATACATATTTCTTTTCGTTATGCATTTATCGACTGCTACTTGTATTGTACTTATTGAGATCTACAATGAATGTGATTCAGAAACATATGAAATCAAATTTTGAGTGTACCAGCACTATTTATTAAAAAAAAAACTGCCAATGGTAATTCTTATTAACATCCAAAATTCATCCTGCATGCTATGTGCAAGCAGGCTTCTCCTGATTAGAAACTGGTGTTAAAATCAAATCACACTGGCTTTTTAAAATAACGAAAATTTAAAGTTGGCAAGAACGACGCTCTGGATGAGGGAGAAAACAGTTCTTAAATAGCGGCAGATTCATTTGTTTTAAATGAACATTCCCAGTTCATACTGCTAAAATGTTCTAATGTTCTCATCACAAACACGAAACCAAAAAATAAGTAGAAATATTTTAGTAAATGGCTCCCTTTGAAAATGACCCTTCCTGTTTTTACAGCTGTTATAGTACCCATCCCCCCCCCAACTCTACATAATAAAGCTTCAACGCAAGAGGTGGGGGCCAGATTGCTTCTGTCTTTGTGCAAAGTAAAAACAGCATCAGATCTAACCCTGTTCTTCTGCTGCTCGCTTGTGACATTCATGGGGCTGCCATGGGGAGCCGTGCTGTCAGACTCCGACAGGAGAAGCTGCGGGGACCCCCTGCTGGTGCAGGTGACACGTCCAGGAACGTGGCTTCAGAAGGTCCAAGAAGGACGGCTGGAACACACAGGGAGCACAGACAGAGCAACAGGCCCTCAGTTAGCACATCATCAGAATTAACTGCTGCCTACCTCCCACTTAAAAAAGAGCTAGTTTCCCATGGGATTTACCCTTAGACTGAGCAGATAATGCCACAATACTTGGAAGGCTTGGAAGAGGACATCAAACGCATCATGGTACAGAATATGCATCATTACCTGCTCCAAAGGGCAGTAGCTCTGTGCATACCACTCCTGGGAATAGAGGCAGAGCAAGACACCCTGGCCCAGGAAGAGTGCGGTCCACATGATCACGTTCCAGATTGGGCCCTTCCTCCGGTCATGCAGGATGAAGTTGAACATCACTAACGATAGAGGGAGGAACAGAAGAGTGCTGAGTGTATACTACAGGGGAAAAGACAGGAACAAAAGACCCCCTATAAACCAGCCGGCTGTTGTTTCCTCACAGAAAATTACGCCTTTTAAAAATCAGAGGTCAGCATTTATGTCACATTGCACAAAAAGTTTAAAAATTAAAAAATATGCAAATTAAACACATGATTAAATGGCTGCACGTTACAATAATTCCACTAGTATCTTCCCACTAGTTTTGGTCTATAATGGGGTGGTGTTTACTTCAGTAGGACCTATGTCATGTCCAGAAGGTTGTACGACTGGTTGTAAACCTGAACGGCTCCAAACCTGCAGGCTGACCCTGTCGTCACACCCCCGGCTTTCCTCACTTGTATGTTACTCGACAAAACTGTCCGCTACATAAATGAAAATGTAAAAAATTTGAAAGGAAATGAATCTGCTAGGTTTTAGCATATATTATCTGGCATGGTCTCGCCACATCAAAACCTCAAGGAGGAGCGAACAACTCACTCCCAAAGCACATGAAGAGGGTGAAGAGGACAGGGTAGAAGAAGCCGAAGCAGATGGCGAGGATGTATTCATGCACAACTGCAGATACAGTGAAGACAACCAGCATGACCACCGCCCTGAAGCGCTTCTCTGACATCTACAGCGGGGCAGAGGGGATACATAACAGAAAAGACATTAGCCTTGGCTATCAACTACTACGTGACAAAATAAGTCAACTGGCCCTGCCCTGAAGTAAAAGACAGGCTACTTACCCGCAGTAAGTCCCGGTAGACATAATAATATAGCCAGTCATGAACCACAACATTCCACGTCCGATAGTAATTGGCAAAAGATGTTGAGTTCCACCAATCCTGAAACAGAAATGTGATTTAATGCCCATGTTTCATTACAGTGGTAACACTTTACTTAATGGGCCACAAATACTTACTGAAGTACAAATCATAAACAAATCAAGAACAAATACAGGGCGCTTTTCCCCCACACCAGGTGACATTTTTTGGTATTTTGAGGAAGTACCAAAAGTATGGTACTTCAAGGTGCTGGTTTTCCACTGGTGTAAAAACTGGTACCGGCGGCGAGTGACATCACAACGCAAGGCGGGGTATCTTACACTAAAGTTGAAAAACGGCTGTATTATATTATAAGGCCGATATTAATACCAACATTGCATACTATGCACATGCAATTCTTACATCACTAGTCAGCTGGATTAAGATCAGGCTTTTTCTTACTTTCAATTCTGTACGGACAGTACAGTGCTGGGAGTTTAAGTTTAGCTAGAACATTTTTAATGTTTAATGTCATAGAAAAAAACCCTAGTTATCTTTATGATTTTAATTATTATTCCTTTTATAGATTATGTAATATATGTTTACAAATCAGTTTAAAGTTTACCTCCGCTGCTTTTGCATGAGCACTGCACGTGTTCTCCGAGACAATCATAATCGTTTTCATCCTTGCTGTTTAAATCACTCCTAGACGGGTTTGTGAGAAATGTATGAACTCCTTTTTGCTTTATAAATACTCCAGTATTTTTTACAACAAAACCACATCACATAAGCACGTCCTAGTATATTAAACCAAATTCTTTTAAAATTACTGTCATACTGTCCTGATGTTTTTGTTGTATCTGTTCCAACCATATTGCAATAAATTTTTGTTTACTATGTTTATCATTGTTTTCTGAGTTTGCAATTGTTTTCAAGATTGCGGTTGTATTGCGTTTCAGTGGCAGGCCATTTGCATGGCCATTCGACAAAGAGAGCGCCTGTACAGTAAGTCCCTCCCCAAAGTACCGAAGTACCAAAGAAGAACCCCAGCTGGTTTGGCACTTCTACTACTGGACCATTTGGTACTGGTACTTGACCAAAAGTCAATGGAAAAGGCAAAGTACGATAAGCACCGTACAAAAAGTACGGTACCTGGTGCGGTGGAAAAGTGCCCATAGTCGCTACTTGAGATAAAAGACGTGTCACGACTCATTAATGATGAACAAACATGAGATCGATATTTCACTTGTGTTATTCATTACTTGTTCCTTCAGTAGTTCCTTCAGTAGTTCACAATCGTTTACAGAATAAATAGATATAATAAATATTGTAACTGCTTGGTATGAAAGATGCATCATGATTCATTAATGATAAACAACTATGCGATCAGTATTTAACTTGTTATTCATGACTTGTTCCTTCAGAAGTTCCTTAAGTAGTTTCTTAAGTTCAGAATTAACAAATATAGTAACAACTATAGTAACTGTTTGAGATAAAACATGCATCATGATTCATTAACGATGAATTAACATGACATCAGTATGCAACTATGATTTGTGCATAATACTATATTATTTGTGTTACCATTATAGCAGTCTATGGGAAAATGAAAATTATTTCTAGACAGGTCAGCTTATTAACAATACACTAAAGAAGTGCATTCAACATATGCAAGCTTTGTGTTTGGTCAAGGAGGAAGTGAACAAAAAAGGAGAAGCTTCCCAGTTTCAGTACCTGGTAAAACATCCGGTCAGCGAATCGCAGCATCTCTGCAAAAGCGTTGAGCCAGCAGTGCAGGAAGGCGAAGAAGGCCAGGAAGAGAATCAGCACTCCTGGGGAAGCAGATGAAGTGGTGGCCAAAGGCCATTCAGCGTGGAAGTCAAAGCTCCACCAAAACAACCCACATCTATCACGTCAACATTCTGGACACGCTCAGGCACCCATTACAACTTCACGTCTCCATTGACTGGAAGACAGATGGTTCAGGGGCACAGGGTTAGAGCTGAGACATGGGCCTAAGGAAGGAGGGGGTACCTGGCAGGATGGAATTGAAGACACAGAGGACCATAACCCGCAGGTCGAAGATCTTTAGGCTGATGCTATGGAACTGGGGGATGCAAAGACGGACAAAAACGTAGTAGGCGTAGAACAGGCACCCCAATACCTGAAAGACAGCCATGGACTCTCAGTGACTCTACATGTATATGATAGGATGCATGTGGTATGGGGACACAGACGATTAAACTGTACCTGTAGGAACTTAGTTACCACATATCCCCATCTGATATATGGGTTCCTGCCAAGAAAAAGAACAGAATTACAATAATAATCAAGGCAAGACTGAGATTTCTGTTTCAGAAACAAAATACACACATATTGTGTATTTCATTGTTCATTTCAAATTGGATCCATTCACTCACATTCTGCTTGCAATTTACGATATTTGTGGAGACGTTATCACTGCTGTCTTACATATGTCTCACCAGAATGCCATTTGCACGTGTTCTAACAAAGCACAATGCCACATTATATTTTTAATTATTTAAATACATATTGTTTATTTGTAGTACATATTGTTTATTTGAAGTGATTCGGGGCTACATTTCACTGCATGTTGTACATGTATAACTGCGCATGTGACAAATAAGGTTCTTGAATCTTGAATGTAGCATTGTGGGATTCTATATTTAACTGTGCCTCTGCTTTAGAACAACTTCATCAGGTGATATCAGGTGACATCCTGTGAGACTACCTTTAAAAAAATGAACATGGCAACGTTTGGATTGGTCAAAACATGACAGACGGTGGCACTCCTATATTACGAGAGTACATGAGCCTGCAGTAAATGATGCCTGCCAGCCTCATCAGGTGCGACCCAGTGGTGTCACATGATCTGCTCACCTGGGGTAACTGTCTCTGTAAATGAGTGTGGGAGCGAACAGGAAGTACAGATACTGAGTAACTTGCGGCATGATAAGGGAACCTGGGAAATGAGGGAAGAAAACACCATGAAATTAAACACAATGCTGCAAAAATCACGAGAAGTAAGACAGTTACATGTCAGTCCATGCTTGGATTGTGACAAAGGAGTGAACCAGATAATTTGCATCAATTTGTTGATTTACTGGACTTGTCTTGGGCAAAGGCCAGCACCCTCGGAACGTTCTCCCTGATGAAGGAGTATGCTTTCATCATCAGCCGGACCTGTAGGGGGCAGCGTATGCAAGCTCAAGGTCATCAAATGGGGAAAAAAAAAGAGGGATTCTGTGGGATGAGTAAAACATACAGCGGAGTAGAAGGGAACTACAGGATGGCTGTCTACCTGCTCGAGGATGATGATGAAGCGAGAGGCAGGGGGCAGGTTGTTCTTCAGCACCAGAAAGGTGGGCAGAAAGCCCAGGACCACCCCCTGGTACAGCAGGAAGAGCAACCCTGCCAGCAGCGTGCGCAGGACGTGGTGCCGAGATGACTTGTACCGACTGGCCCAAATGTGGAAAAGGCCGTAAGGTACCACCAGCACTGACAGGAACATGCAGAACCAGATGGAGACGACCAGAGGGAGCTGCCCAAAGGCATACACTAGCAAGTCAAAGTCCAGCACCAACCTGGCAGGAAACCACAGAGGGTAAACAGAGTCATGATGGGTACCGGCAGCACCAATCACCATCTACTGTACCAACTCATCCAAGCGTAGGCTAGCCCTGAAGGACACATTGCATCATTGTACGTGCTGGTTTTTCATCTTTATATGTACACTATTAGGTACGGTTGAACTCGTAAACCAAACATTTAGCTATTGTGCAACGGCAAGCTGAGTCACAAAAAGCCACACCCCTAGCAACAGATCCTAGCTGTTGTTTTATTCATTTTAGGGTCATGACAGTTGGTTCAATAGGGCCACTTTCATTGTATTGTATCTTGATTCCCTTTTACAATTTCTAATAAAACCACTATTACTAAAACTATATAGGATATATACCTATACCATAAGAATAACCTTCCCATGCCTCAGGATAAATAACCAGTTGTGATTAAATGAACAAGATGCTTGATGTTTCAGTAAACAGGGTTAGCTAGAACCTCCCACCTGCCTTCATCAATGAAGTCGACCACCAGGGTGCTGAGGATGAAGAGGATGAGCAGGGCAATGAACATGTGGTAGATGGTGCGGATGTGGTTGACCTCAAACAGCTCACTGTTGGAGGAGGAAAGGAAAAAAATTGGTATGTGAAGGGAGGGGTAACCACACCCCGCAGCCAGGGGCCGTGCATTACCCCCAGATATATAATATGTAGAGACACCCAGAGTTTACACACCTCTATGTAGCAATTCTAGGCAATGAATGAAAATACCAAGCCATCTATAAAACCGGCGCTCACTTGATGTCACAAAACTCATCTGCATATAAATGCCTGCAGAGGCTGTATGAGTGCAACAACTTCCTAAAACCAGCATCAGTTTCTAGAGCCTGAGGCTATATGCCAGGCTCTTATTTCGGAGGTAAAGTATTTTGACACAAAGACACTACAGACTTGCACATGTGCCCTTTGGAATGGAGAACTGTTTTCCCCACAATCTTAACTCTTCAGAAAATCAGATACACTTAACTATAGTATTACTTAAGGGTCAAATCCTTGGTACATCAACCTAAGAAACTCATCCACAAAACATATGAATCATACGAAATCATTCCTTCTTTGGACAATCAGGTCTGGCGAGAGAATCCAGACACACCCGTGTGTACTATCTCTTTCACATAAGTTTGGGTAATAATGCAGGCCGTAATAATTGCTTTATGGGAAGGCAGCATCGAAGGGCAACTACGTCTGGAGGGAAAAGCCAGAGCACAAAATGCAACCAGACGTAAAAAATAAAGAAAACTTACTCTAATAGGGATCGGCGACTGACAAACGCTTTCCCCTGATCCTGAGAGGGTCTCATATGTCTGTAAATAAACGAAAAACAAACAGGCAAAACATGCACAAAAGAGATGTTTATATCAAAGGAGAGCGATATATACAGAGAAACTGGAAAAAATCAGTCTGCTGACAGGGGGCCAGAGAAAAAGGCAGAGATTCCTGAAAAACCAGTGGAAACACCCCCACCTTAGTTTGCTCCTCTCCTTGTCAGACATCATTGGAGGAGTGATTAAGGTGGGCTGCAGAATGGAGGACTCCTCAATCAGGCAGTCCATCAACTCGCTCACCTGCGAGTCAAAGCTCTTCAAAAGGTCCGATTTCAGGTGCTGCCATCCAGGAAGAGACGATATTAATTATTTATGGTTACACATGTTTTATCTGCTTAGACTGCGTGTCTCACATGGCAACTGGCAAGCTGTCTAAAGGGCTTTGCAGGGATGCACAACATCACCAGTCCAGCAATTAGGGAAAGGCACTCAGTCAGTCTCTCACTTTCCTTAATGAATTTCTGATGAGGGCTACCTTAATATAGTCAGCAAAGAGCACATTTCTAAACATTTATAGACATTCCTGAACAGAACACAGGTCCCGTTCACACTTGGTAATAAAATGTATCTTGGGCGATCGGATCACATCTGGACAGCGCTATCTACAAGCGTAAACGACCACCAAGATACATTGTGATCTGATCATCCACTTGCTGTGGTGGTCTGGGACGCATCTGACCACATCTTTCATAGTGTGAACACTAATGTGTACTGATGCGTCCCCGGCAAGGATGCCACAATAACTGTATGTGGGGTGTAATGAAATCTGAACACTAGTGGTCAGCTGGACACCGTGGTATTTCACAACGCAGTAGAGATTTTGAATTGTCTTTAGGGCGCCATAACAACTTCCTTTCTTGATTCACAAATTGCTTTGGCTGCATGACTACTCCCAAATTCATGCTCCGTGTTTCACTGGAAGAGCGAGGCAGCACAGTATGGGTGCGTGTAACGCTACAGTTCTGGAAGCACCGCATATGATGGCTTGGGATGGGATGCCTTCGGCGACAGTTAGGTCAACTTCCCATTTATGCCTGACATCATAACATTGGTCTCTCACTTCCCGTTTCCACTCGCAACAAAGTCAGGAAGCTGCCTCCAACGTAGACAGACAAAGGAGCTATTCTGAGAGTTACCTTGATCTTTCACACGAACTTGACAACCAGCAACATCTTAAACTATGAACCACGTGGCACAGTAGTGCCGTGTATTGCATTGTTGCCTCACGCCTGCGTGTGTGGAGTTTGCACGTCATACCCAGCTTCCCCTGAGTAATGTGGGTTCCTCCCACGCAGTCATGCTACCTGGTGCACGTAAATTCCCCGCGGCATTCATGTATGGGCCCTGTCACTCACCCCATCCAGCCCTGGGCACCTCCATCATCCTCACCAGGATTAACAGTTGAAAAAATGGATGTGCTACATGTACAAACACTATTTATTTAATATAGGTTTCTCTTTTAGCAACAGTTGTTTACACATGCAGTGTAAAGACAGTAGCAGGTTTTGCTGACATTTGCTAGAACAGGAAAAAACCGAAATGCAATAATGCTGTGTAAGCATACAGACTGCTGAACTCGCTGTTTTGGGAAATTCTGATTTCCTTGTTTCTCTGCATGTGTACCAAAGTTCCACTTAGAGTACAAGTTTACTCCATTCTGACTGAACAATGGCACCACAGTGAGGACACCAGCTTCCACATACAGGGTGACAGAGGGGCCTGGAGCCTATCCCAGGCAGCATGGGGACACACACGCACGGACGCACGCGCACACACACACAAACACACACACACACACATATTTATATTCATATTTTCGTGTGTACGGACTGTCCATTTATTTCTATGGGCAAAAACCTGACCCCAACTATAACAACCTTAACCCCTAATCCAACCCAAACCTTAACCATAGGTAACCAAACAAAATACAAAACTTTTAGTTTTTAGTATTTTGATTTCAGTCACAGATTTTCATAAAACTGAATTTCCCTTGGTGGAGGCTGAAAAATATGTTCCCACAAGGTCAAAATAACAGGTTGGTTTTTAATCACATTGCGGAGACATTTGGTCCCCATAATGTAATGTATACATGACCCCTCCTCCCCCCCACCACACATACACACACGCACACAGACTGTGCGTAATTCAGAGATGCCAGTACACATAATTGTGTGTTTTTGGAATTCGGGAGAAAACCAGAGCAAATTCACAGAATGCAATGAAAATAAGTTCACACACACACAAAGCGGGTTTGGACCCCAAAAGCTCCTGAGTCACCATATTACACCCTGGTAAATGCCATTCATCCATCCATCCTCTAACTGCTTATCCTGGTCAGGGTTGTGTAGCGACCCCCATCCATCACAGGGCACACATGTATTCAGAAAAACTAAATAGCCTAACGGCAGGATTTCACTCAACGGTATTATCTACCGAGCCACAGTGCTGCCTTTACTTGTAAAACCACAGTGACCAGCGGCATGCGCCAGTTCTTCGACGTTCACACGTAGCTGGTTTTACAATAACCCACAATCTGACAGGACATTCACACTATCCAGTAATTTCTGCTTCAGAGACAGCTTTGCTTCACTTTACTATACAGGAAACTAGGTATTTCCTCCAAAAGAGTACAGCCCATGGGCGTCGTTAGGTCCGATCATTCGGGGATATAGCCCATGGGCGTCGTTAGGTCCGATCATTCGGGGATATAGCCCATGGGCGTCGCTAGGTCCGATCATTCGGGGATATAGCCCACGGGCGTCGTTAGGTCCGATCATCCGGGGATATAGCCCCAAGTATTTTAAGCCGAGCCTTGAGTGTTTTAGCCCCGATGCCAATCGTCCTTCAAAAACAAAAAAGTCAAGCCCCAGGTAAACGTCACTTAGCTCCTGATCAATTCAATAGCTAGAAACTCCCCATGGAATAGTCCAATACCACGATTCCAGTCTTTCCATTTTAAATATGCAGTTTAAGTATAAGAAACATCTGTTCATCTTCCATGACTACTGATCCAGTACAAGGGTGAGGTGATCCTGGACTAGAGGGCAGGGCATGAGGCAGGAGACACCAGGGATGAGACCACGCATTTTGACAGGGCAATGAGGAGACAGAGAACCACCTAACATGTTTGAGGGCTGCAGGGGATCACCTGTTCAGCATGTGGACGACACGCAATCTCAACTGCCAGCACTGGGGGTGCGGGGTGCTACCCACAGAGCCACTGCGGCATGCAGAAGTTATTTCATATAATTATTAAACCATAAAATGCCTGAATAACTGTTTCGCAAAATAGTCAACATAATCAATGACAAGTTCCTTGTATTACAGTGAAGACTCAGACAGCCTGATAAAGTTATACTATGAGATCTGCAGTCAAACGTGTGTGTCTTTGGGACTATGATAGAGATATGAGGCAGCTTGCCGCGGCTTGAGGGTTTAGTGCGATAAGACGGCTGAGAAATGAATTTTATGAGCTGTAAAGTATCTGGGCGACCGCAAGATCTGGCTGCAGAGGGTGTTTCAGCAGCACCAAGCATGGACAGCTAATGGGAGCATGAGAAAGATGCAGAAGATGTATGATGGACTGACACTTAGGGTGAAGAACCAGGCAGCACGTCGCCAGCAAATTCAGCACAAAAGCATCAAAACAGAGACTGCAATGGAAGACGTCATGAATAGCGTTTGACTACAGTGTCCAGTTTGTTTTTGACATACACCTGCATTTTGCAGTAGGTTTCTCTGCACTGTAACTTGAATATCAGATGAAACGTGCAATTTTACTGAATTCCACAAGTTTGCTGGGGGCCATTTTACGAGCTATTTACCTCTGCTTTCGTCTTCAGTTGTAGTTTCTTACTAATGATATGCTCCGCCTCCATTTTTCCTGAAATGGTAACAAACAAACAAAAAAAGAATTAACCCTCTGATAAACACTTGTTCTAGGTTTCACTGGCATTATTCCAGTACTGTGTTTGTTCCCCAACGCTCTCATCACATTAGAACAAATATCTTTTGAAATTACGGTCTTTATTCAAAAAATATGGAAAGTATTGCTTTGATATAAATGGAAGCAATGTTTTATAGTGATACAGAAAAACGCTGTCAGTCTACCTTCATTGGTCAGCGAACGTGACTCATCAGACCCCACAGTGTTGCCAAGTAACCAGGAGTGTACAATATTTGATCAGCAAACAGACCAGGAACACAGCCTCCCACTTCCAGGTAGGGGACAGCATCAAGACAGTAGGGAGCCTTGCTGGCAATATGAACGTCTATTTGCAGATGGTCAGACCAGCCAAATGAGAGCGCAAAATGAACAGAAGTTGGAGTGATTACTCAGAAGGTAAAAGAGAAGTCTTGAATTATGAGGTTATTTAGCATCACAAAAAGAAAACCACTCAGAGGAACCATTTCAAATGTCACACTGGATGAGAATTTACACCATGTCCTTGCAGATAAAAAAAAGTTAACTCATCATTGAGATGAAGGTCATTGTAGAGAGAGCCTGCAACTTTTGGTAATGAATCATACAGCAGCCAGAGGACAGATATACAGGACTGTCCTGGTGACTTAAAGACCTCACCTTGATCTCCATTAGCTCAGCACCAGCCTTGAGGTACGGAGGGAAAGAACAGGGTGATTTTACCAGAGAAGAATGCCATAACTCAATAACTAAGGATTTCATGCAGCACAGCCAAGTGAAAAGTCAGACAAAGGTTCACTGCGACACTAAATAGAACAAATGTCACTCATGACGGAGTAAAACAAATATTATGCATGTGTAACTGATACCTCTCAGTGAAACAGGAAGTACGCCAATGAATAAGTAGGTAACAGGCCAGACAGGCACATGACTCCATTAAGCAACATCCAAAAGAACTTCATATTGCAGTATATTACTGTAATTCAAAGTGGAAGCTTAACTCTTTATAACAATTTCTGTGCAGAGAATTTAATTATACTTAAAAGACAAACACAAGCGCATCCATCATACATGGCCAAGCCTGGATTTTGCTTATTTGCTTATTTTTCCGGACTTTGGCAGAATTTCTCAAGGCAGATAAAATTTCACTCAGTCACATGTTTGGTGCATATCTAGTGACTGACAATGGTGTCTGTCACACCCAAAACACTGGGTCACTGTGTGTCAAATCAATGTCTGATTAGCTCACCAAATGTAAAAGTCAGAACACGATTTTAGGGTTAGGACCTAGCACATGACCAGCTGCAGAGGTTAATTTGGAGTTAATCCTCAGCTTGGTATAGTAGCTTTTCCCTCTCGAGCTCCGTCCCATTGGCACACATGTTCAATTCTACCTGGTCATCATCTTTTACCAGTATTTCCAAATTTAACCTTCAGGGAGCCACAGACAGTCCATGTTTTTTTCTCTACCTGGAGCTGAGAGGGAGCAAAAAATGTGGACTGTCTGGCAGGGAGCAAAAATGTGTACTGTCGGTGGGTCCCATAGAACTGGTTTGAGGAACACTGGCTTAGACTAGCTACTGTTTTGAGCAATAATACAGATCAAAATCAAGCTGAATATAGAGTATCAGTGGAGGACATGTAATGATTTTAAACCAATGCTGGTCAATAAGTACCTGCAGTAATTAGGGTAATTTAAAAATGTTTAAAATTGAAAACGGTAGGTTAGATGAAAGTCAGCAGACTAGCGTGACTATATTTAAATTAACTTTATTTGGCAGACGTTTTTGTCCAAAATGGCACACCACAAGATAAAGGTTCCAAGTCTTGAATATATAATATAATAAAGCATTAATCACACAAAATTCTCTTAAATCCATGGGTGGATACTGTCTCTTCAATGACTGTGAGAAGTGTGTCAAAGTCTCGTGTCTGGGCATGTGAAGGTGTAGTCCACAATGACACAAGTCTAAGCATGTTCTGTAAAACCCATGCGACTGCTGGACGCCAGAAATGACAAACGGACACATATGTAACCTCAGGTTTTTTCATCTTTAAAATAGCCAGGGCTCCTAAGTGGAACTGCCTTACCTCCAAGCTCTGTGAAGAATAATGTGTCTAAATTTGTAGACTTCACAGAGAAATAAATAGTGAAAAACCACCTTACGGAAAGTGCAGCTGGACACAGAGTCAGGCAGTAAGCCGACCACCTCACCGTTGCTTGCTAAGAGGTGGGCCCCACTGCCTTCTCTCCCCTTGCCATCACGCTCCAGGTTGCTGGGCGATGGTGGAGCCCGTCGGCGGCTGTGTGGGGCTGTGCCATCTTCACCCGCCATCCTTCTGGAGAACACAGAGCAGGAGCTCATCAGGAGCCATGTGACCTCAGCCTAACCCCCAGACGCAGCCCCCATGTGACCTCAGCCTAACCCCCAGACGCAGCCCCCAGGTGACCTCAGCCTAACCCCCAGATGCAGCCCCCAGGTGACCTCAGCCTAACCCCCACATGCAGACCCCGTGCCTGCCTGCTTTTACATTTATTGGTAGCTAATTCAGTGCTGGACGTCTCCTAGCTCGGTACAGACCGTGGGCATGTTTGGGGTGAGGGGTGTCCAAAGCCTGCATTCTAATCATTCACATATGCTAATTAAAGCCTTCGCTTACTAGTCATTCATACAAGGTTGGCAGTTTTTTTATTGTGATTTATCATTTCAACCATACGATCATTTCTGAAATCTGGTAAAGGAATGAATAAGATTAAAGAAAAAAGAAAAAAAAAAAAACACACTGAAAGACTATACTGAAATACCGGCACTAAAATATTCTAGAGACAGAGACACGGATCTTTTGCTTGTACTGTAATTTTTATTACTACTAATACTGTTTTTGTTGATTTACTTTTCCTTGTTGTGTTTTGATGGTACTTTAAAGTATTTTAGTGCTGTACAGCAGTTTGTAACCTCTTGTCTGTGAAAGGTGCTTTATAAATAACTTTTACTTACTACTGAAACAATTTATATGTACTCATTTGACATTAAACACTAACACTGCATATTTGCTAACCAAGTGGATACGAACTGGGTTGGGAAACAGTGGCTTAGACTAGCTACTGTTTTAAGCAATAATACAGATCAAAATCAAACTGAACGCAGAATATCAGTGGTGGACATGTAATGGTTTTTAACCAATGCTGGTCAATAAGTACATACCAGTAATTAGGGTAATTTAAAATTGTTTAAAATTTAAAATGGTAGGTTAGATGGATGTCAGTATACTAGCATGACTACAATTAAGTTTATTTTATTTTGCAGACGTTTTTGTCCAAAAGTGACACACCACAAGATAAAGGTTGAGAGGCTTGAATATATAATGTAATAAAGCATTAATCACACACACAGAAATAAAACTGCAATAAAATTGTCTTAAATCCATGGCTCACTCCACAGACTACGTCTCCACTGCTCCGGTGTCCAGTGGCGTTGTGCTTCACCCCACTACATATATGCTTAGCACTGTGCTTATTGATTGTGCTTAGCTTGCGTGCAGCTGCTCGGCCATGGAAGCCAGTTCCATGGAGCTCCTGGTGCACAGTTTTTTGTGCTGGGGTTAATGCCAGAGGGAGAAATTCAGTCAACAGATCACTGGCGACTTTTACGTATGATGCGCCTCAGCACTTGGTGACTCCGCTCTGTTCATTTACATGGTCTTACACTTCATGGCTGAGCTTCTATTTTACTAAACGCTCCCACTTTACAAAAATACCACTTTCAGTTCGCCAAGGAATATCTGTGGCGATGAGTCTAAATGAAAACCTTTGTCCATAAAACGTAAATAGCACATAGTAAAAAAAAAACAAAAAACCTTGCATTGACCTTGAGTCAACCGAGTTCAAATTTTATATTTTAAACTTGATCTCTCAGGGAAATATATACATATAAGTATACATTATTCATAATTTGACTGTTTCGCCTTTAAAATGCCTCAAACTTTCATTGGGCTACACATCTGTAATCGTAATCCTGACGTAAGACGCCAATGAAAAAAATAAGCATACACATAAACACGGGTTAATACCGCATCATTGAATTACCACCAGACCAGCTGATCGTCCTTCCTGACTGTGCATTCAGATCGGCTCTCTTTGGACAGGTTCTCAATCATGAACGAACGCACCACTTGTTTAAACCATTAACTAGTTAAAACACGACGAGAGATTCACTGTTAATCCTTTATTTTGGGGGTGATTTGTCGGCATGTTTCATATAAGTATCAGCCTTTGTATCTTTTAAGTGACTCGTTCTGTAATCTAGGCATGTGTTCGGTCGATAACGTTTTGCATAACTAGCTACAGCATTACTAATTCTAATCCAATGTGGCCATGCTTCGCTGGTTTATGCAAATCCAGCATCGTTGAAGTACGTGCCCGGTTAGTTGTTTAAATTTCTAGGCGATATTTTCTGTTCCGTATACTTACTTCAGACTGAATTATACCGTAATATATGATGAACGGGCCTGTGCATTGACTCTGTCTTTTCTGACAGTAAATGTCTACTTTTTAGATGTATGGAGGAAAAATAACGCGTGGTGATTGTTATTAACCGGCAACCGATCACCAGCCTACATCGGGAGCTGCAGCTGCGACTCGCTGTCAGTGAGAAATGAGTGCAATTTATTTATATTACAGAGTGTGACGTTTATAGTTACAACAGTACTACAGAAATCTCAAGGGTGAATATCTTCATTACTTAAAAGGTCGGAAGCAAACATATCAACATACGTAGCCAGTACTCAAATAATAGCACGTTGTTCGTATTGGTGAAGATAAAACGCATCGCTCCTAATTAAGGTTACAAGTGCATTACCTACACAGATACATTATAACACATTACGGTAGTCCCATGACTGCTGCTACCAAATAAGTATTTTAGAAATCAGGTTTTTAAATTCCAGTTTACCTTATAACATCAGGCTGGCCACTGCACGACAAATAGATAAACCCGTTATGCATCTTCGATTGACAGATTTAGTTGGCAAACCGTGGTAGTTAGAGGTAGCCTTGCCAAATCACAAGCAGCCTTCGGGGAAGTTTAAGGCCAGATCTGCGTGGTTTCAATCAGATACTCACGTGTCGCGGCGCATGTATTTATTCTTCCTGAAGAAATGTCAGCTTGAATGTAAGTGTACAAAAAGTAAACAGCCAAGATTACACAGAAGCGCCCGATGGTTCCTTTTCACAGCAGAAACATTAGGTTATGAGGTCTGTTCGGGAAATCGTGTGGATCGCTGGAAGAAGTCACTCTTTCCTGATTCACAGCTCCGCCTTCACCGGCACGCAGACAGCTTACTCACCGCTAGAGGAACAGCATCGTGTTTTCCGCATGTACGAGCGAAACGCTTACGGTTACTTTCATTCATTAATAATTGCTTAATAAATGACACACCAGAAAATCAAGCAAGAGCGGTATAAATACTAATATTTCGGAATATATCATTTTTTCTCTGTAATAATTTGTCGACTTCCATACTAATTATGCTAGTTTGAGAAGGATAAAGCCGGTTTGGATGTGAGATTTTTAGATGTTAATTTGATATAAGTATGGCATGTTAAGCCGTCCCATTACACATGTTATGAACTCCACGCAGTAGCAACAGCTTAAACAGTAAATGAAGGGAGGATTGGGGCCTTTTCCTAAGATAATACACACGCTATTACATTTACAAGGAATTATCCATTTTCCTCTTGCTTTATGTCATGTCCGTGCATATTTGCAGCATGGTTACAAGCTTCGGCAAACTTCTTATCGGCTTTTCATTGGAAGCCATCCCTCTGCGCGAGTACTACCGGTTTTACGGTCGTAAACTTACTCGCTCAAATCTTTGTGAAATGACATAACGTGGTTCCCATTTCAACCTGAGAATGTTCTTCAATGTCTAACGAGTTGCCGCACAGAGTTTCATCCAATTTTATGATGGAAATTAGGGGTTACAGAGGCGGTTGTAGGAATTTTTAAGTGGATGGCAAAGGCACGTTAGAGGTGGCTGCAATGTGTTAACAATGTGTTAACTAACGCGCAGACGTTTTTATATTCATCAATACTCTTTTAACAGGCTAAAACGTAAATTGATAAACTAAATCCGCGCACATAATTGTTGATGGTCAGTCTCCTATTTTAGATAACCTTTATAGCCAAGTAGGCAAGCATTAACAGTGACAAATATATAGGACCTCTTTCTGTGTTCATTTGCAAAATTTAAGTTTAAGTAGTTAAATATTGTAATATTGATAATACTGCTATGACAATGTTAAAACAGCAACTGACAGACACTCATCGGTGACGCAAATGAGAAGCTGACATGTCAGAACCATGGGCAGTACAACCACCCCGGACTCTTTTTATGTTGTGTATTATAATTTTAGTTTGCACAATTAAGAACACGCATATCATACAAAGACAGTGGTTGCTGAAAGAAAACAAAACGTATAAGAACGATGTCTTAATCTGAAAGCAAGCTAAGAAACCTGTCAGAAGAACTGAAGTCGGTGCCACTGACTCAAGTTAAATCTATGCGTCGTACGTAAATTACTGTGTAATGTACATTTTACCACATTTTTTAGATTTGCTCTCAATAGCCTACAACTGTATGCTAGTCTGTCAGAAAATTGACAAAACGTTAATCAATGTGGAATAAATAAATCTTAGTTCAGATTTCTATTTATTTTTACATTGTATAAAATATTTACATAGACCTATTTATTTACTTTTGCCAACTTATCTTCCCATCCTAACATTATGTCTTTTTTATATTGTACATGAGCTGTGTATTGACTAATAACTATAAAACTTCATGAGATTGACATGTTCAGTGAAGTTTGATTTAAGCACTATGGGGGACAATGAACACCACTTGATTTTCAGATTATGTATTTCTATATATCTTCATTAATAATTGCACTGTGTCCATTCACCACCAGCTATTGAATGTGTAGTGTACTTGTGATAATTCAAATACTAATTAATAGTTGGCTGTAAAATAATGTAGCGCTGGAGGTAATGCTGGTGCGGCAGGTGGACTGGTGACAGCTTGTTAATAGTTCTCCGTAGTCACCAAGTATTGTACTGGCATTGTGCTGTATTGTAAGGTTATGTATAGTGTTAAATGTTCATCGTTATAAATAGCGTGTGCTTGTTTCTGTACCCACTGTGTGTGTTTAGGAGTTAGTTGGGCGCCAGGCATGCTGGGCAGTGTGAATGTGTTGTGAGCACAAACGGTACAGGTGCAATAATGGCCACCTTGTGGTTTAACCTGAAACTGCCTTGGTCAATTTAACAGCTCACCGACTCACCTTTACAATACTGTCAGGGTGGGATCGGAGGGGTCCTACAACCACTTTCGACAGCTAAAGCAAGAATTCCTGTAGCAGTGTCTGCGGCAGCCCTTGGAGACCTACATTATACGAGTGCGCCTGGCAGGCAAACACAAAGCTTGGAGCGATGAGGATATAGCAGCACACCTGGCATTGGCGCTGGGGGGGGGGGGGGGGGGCAAACCACGCTTTCCCCAATTATCACCAAAAATAAGGCTGGCCATGCAATTTTTAGAGTTTGGGAAAGTCCATTTGTTAAGTCAGGTAACAAACTTCTCTTTAATTGGTCCAAGCACTACACATCTATTCTCCCTCACATAAGAAGTTTTCAGAAATAAATCTCAAACATCAACACTGATAT
>JAODLD010000038.1:9999388-10014887 GCA_026781065.1 Mormyrops boulengeri
CTGCTACTCCTTTTATTCAGCCTGTTGTTCTTTTCCTGGGTTGGGTGTTTGCTCTTTTCTGGATTGGCGGATGAAGAGGAGCTGGAGGAAGAGCTAGAGCTGCGACTGCTGGAGCTGCTGGAGCTGGTTGAGTTCTTCTTCCGCTGTAGTTCGACAAAGATCAATTCTGAGATCAAAACTCCCAACATTCATTATGAACTAATCACCTGCCAGCCAATAAACAATCCTTAGGATCCAAGACATCAAATTTACACACCCTATCAGATTCCAGGATTTTCTTCAGTTTCAATACAACAGGGGCTCCTTCTGCAGTTTCCTCATCCTCTTTCAGAGTGACCTGTTTAATGATCTTTGATGCAGCCTTGGATCCAGCTTGAATTTCAATCTCTATCTTCTCAAAGGCCTCACCATCAGCTATGGAAATTGGAATTCAACCTACTTAATTTTTCATCACTCAAAGTACAGTTTCCAGTGTGTGATGTTGTGCTCCTTGCTTGAGTGCAGCAACATTTAAGACAACATACCGGGTTTCACAGCTACAACCACTTCATGTTTTCCGATGAGCTTATAGAGAGGGGAGTTTCTGAGAAAGCCAGCATTCTGAGAGGCAACTTCAGCACAAGTTTGCACTCCTAAGCTTGTCAATGTGGCACACAGCTGCTGGTTAACTCTGGCTGAAACTGAACCCTTGTTCTCACGGGTATTGATGTGCACGTCAGCATCAGTGATTTCTGAAGAAATGGACTGGAGAATTAAAAAAAAAGCAGAACAAGGTATCATCACACAAGCAAAGAACGACGGCATTTTCCGGAATTTATTTGCATAGATCCTTTGTATCGACAGACGTTTATTGTTAGCTTACTGAATCACTCTCTGTGATAGCTTCCACGTTAGATGTGAACTTCTCCCTTGACAATCGTGCTGCCAAAGCTGCAGGTAACACTGGGATTATTCTTGCTTCTTCAAGGTTTTCTATATTTCTTGCCAATGCCAAAGCCTCGACGCTGTTAAAAACAAAAGGTGAAGCTGGTACAAAAACATCAGATACATCTGGGGATACATGCTCATTGTTTTATCAGAAACTCACACCTCTCGGTTGGTTTATTTTTCATTTGCTATTTGCCGCGATGTTTTTTTTTTAACACAATAAGACTTACCGCACAACTGTGATGTTATCTGCAGCTTGAACGGGCAGAGCATTAACACTGAAATAGCCTTGAGAGACGTCGGCTCTAACGCTGAATTTCAGAGGGGTCACAACACGTGCCTCTGCTTTGGCCATTATTGCCGCTTGAACCAGGGCTGTGTTCACACCCATGGCTGCGAAGGTGTGTATGGCGGCGCTGTGTAAGAAAGACACAGTTTAGAACTTTTTAAATCCTGTAGATTTAAAGTCAAATTTTCTGCTCTTTAAAAGCATCTATTTTTTCTACCTTGGTGTGATGTGGGCCTGCAGTTGAATCTTGGTGTTCAGCAGTTGGGCAACGTGAAAGTTTTCAGTGGGCTGAGGTGTCAGAGTAGCCTGGGCTGTAAGTATAAATATTAAATTATATTTTATTATAATTTATATATAAATAAATTAGTAGCCAATAGTCAGTAAATGAAAACAACCAGGATCATGAATTCACTGCTCTGGAGGCAGTAATACACACCATTAATTTTGGCTGTGGCCACAGCAGCGACGTACATGCTCAGCTCCATGGGGACCCCCACACAGGTCGGGAAGATGTGTCGAACCTCGGCAGCCAGCAGAGGCTTGGCCCACCGGATCGTGGCACCGGACTGCAGCGTGTTCAGCACGTTCTTCATCTGTGACTGCTGAGCCGCAGCTCCTGTTCCAAGCTTCAACAACAGGGAACAAGTTAGCTATCAGGCAACATCTCGCATCTATATGTGCCAGCAGATCACATGATTATATCAGTTTTCTAAATCAGTTTTCATGTAGTATAATTATTAAACTGCAGGGACAAACATCACGGTCACAGACAGAAAATAAAACAAATAGCTGGATAATATAAAAGAAGCTAGAAGACTTTGATAAACTGACATTTTGTTTAACAAGATACCTGTGTTAGCTGCTCGATGAGGTCTCTGTCAATGTGGATAAAAGCAATGTCTTGGCCAAACAGTTTCACATACATTGAAGCCAGTGGCTGGCTTTTAGTGGGCAATGACTTCCAGTCTGTCAGCTTGGGGGAAAAGGAAGATAATATTTTATAAATATCCTAATGGAAATGATGTCAGCTTTAAGTTTGCATGATAAGTCTCCAGAATCCGTCTGACACCTACAGCCTGCAGGATGCTCTTCATCCTGGTGATCCTGTCGGAGTTCTGTGTGGCAGCGGGCATCTTTAGGAGAGCTTCCTGGATTCCGTCGGCTCTCACGCCAAACTGAGACCGACAAGTATCTTGGTCAGCTAAAGAATTCACAACTTTCCTAAAACTGGAAGATACATTAGGCAAACTGCTCCCACCTCCAGAACATTAGCTGCTGCTCCAACTATGTAGGCACGGACTTTGGCTACAAGGGCTCTGGGCAGAATGGTGGCGGCATCGTTGATGATAAATGCACTGGCGGCGGCTCCGGCCATCAGGTCAGCTTCCAAAACAATCATCCGTTTACGACTCATGAACACATTAGATTAAACTAAAGTGGTATTTTATATATCAGTCATTAATTATATGCAATGACAACACAATCATCAGTCATAAAACATTACTGGCAAGTACAATATCACCTTACAATGATAGACGTCTAGATGAATGGCTTTGCTGAAACGATAGCTCAACCTGTCCAGTTTGGGGCTCAGGATCTTCACAGCCACATTACAAGCAGCGGCACTACATGCAAACATGAAGAGAATAATTAGTCTGACATTGAAATCAAGAACTGCACCACTATAATAAAGGACTGAAGTGATGCAGTCCTCTTACACTGGGGCAAGGTCTGGGGTGGTGCTCCTAGTCAGGGCCTTCATGTGAGAATAGGCAAAGCTAGCCAACTGAAGGCTGGGCTCCTTCCGCAGGGAATCAGCAAGGGCAACTACTAGACCAAGAGGAGGTTTGGTCTCAAACAGCACAAAGCAGGCGACCATGCGCACTTCTGGGTGGGCACTCCAGTCCGTGAGCAATTGCAGGGCAATTTCTTGTACCTGGACCAAATCAACAGATGGGTGTCTTATTGATTACTAATACTAATAATGACAGCTGGTCCTTCTTAAGTTATGTTTGACTACACTTACCTTTCTTTGTTCCCGCTTGGCAATGTTCCTCAAAGCCATCACAGCATTATCCTGAACCTGGACTGGGAGGGAAGCGGCTGCAGAGCCAAACCCAGGCAGGAGCTTCACGATTGTCTTGAGGCTGGCAGGATGGCCAGCATTTCCCAGAGCTTTAAGAGCTAAAGTGATATCTAACATATCGCCTTTAGCGACAGCTTCAGCTGCAATGTCGTGGAGAGGCTGTTGAATGGAAAAAAATTGTGTGGTACCAATAAAAGTTTCTTATACATACTGGAGACAAGCAGTTGTTGTTATTTTACCTTCAGGACATCAGCTGAACAATCAGATTCTGCCACGCATAACTTGTACACCAGAGAACCATAACCAAGCGTAGCAATCTCCCGCAGAACGGGGTGCTCCTGAATTTTGCGGTGAAATGCCAGAGTCTAGAGGAAAGAGAAACATGGACATTTACTATTTATCCAACGCTGATGTCGTGCTGTAGATTTAAAGGGCCAATCAGTTACTCACAGCAGCCAGCTTAACAGTGTCCAAATCAGCGCGCACAAGGTGAAGAGCAGCTAGCAGGGCCTGGGCTGCCTCAGCGTCAGTCAACTCATCAGCGACAAACTTCTCCTTGAGGAACCTCAAAGCAACATCTGTTCCAATGGCAGGTACAGCATCCAAGACCCAACGTCTGAAAAAGAAAGCTGCTTATTCCTTATGTGGCCAAACAGAAATATAGCACCCCTTAAATATTACTACATCCTTGCCTACTGTACTGTTTGCGCAGCCTTTAACCTCTCCGTAGACATACCTGAAAGTGGGTTTAGCTTTAGCCAGAGCCCAGATGGTATTAATGATGTCAAATTTGGCCACACGCAGGAGCTGGACCAGCTGGACAAACTTCAGGGGAGCATCTTCATGAACCTCATCTATGTTGTTTGTGACCAGGTGATTCAAGATCTCCAAAATCTGGAAACGGAAATAAAGCAGGCTATTTTTAAATACTTCTGGATTTTATTCAGATTGTGGCAGTTAAGAAATGTTGCATAAATTTAAAACAATTTAATATAATAAAATGTGATGGTAGGTTTAAGGAACAGAATGCAACACCTGAGTTTGGGCATTGTTGATTCTGATGAGCTGAATGGGAGTCTGGAGAAGCTCAGAGGCAAATTCGTACTGCAGAGATCCGCGGTGCAGGTAGTCATCTTGTATGGGCTGCACTGGAACATTCTGGATTTCTACAAAGGCTACGGTTTGTCTAGGAAACAAAACATATTCATTAAAAATATGCAGCTCTTTTGGTTAGGATATTTTATGCTTGATGTATATGAATTACTTTGCTTCCATCTGGCCAGCTCCAGTCATCTCGTGGAAAGGTGTGAATTGATGTAGCTCCTGCACTGTGGCTTCAGTGATTAGCGATCCAGTGTCAGCAGGCTTCAAGACATATTTGTAGGCTGCAGCTCCTCTCAAATTCTTTCCTCTCTGTAAAGAGAAGCCAGGCTTGTGAGGCCTCCACTGCAAAGAGATCAGTTGCACAGAGAAGGGAATAAACGTTTACATTACCAGCTGGCACCTGTCACACGACTGCATGTAAGCCATTCCAATGTCGGCTATGACCCTCTCCCGACAGTTGTCCAGATCCTTGGATTTGGTCACATAAATGCACTCCGCCTTTTTGTCTTCACTGATCACATAGTTAGTCTTGCAGATTCCCTGAGCCCCAGTCTGTGAAATGCAAGGTTTGACATGATGCATCAAAGACTTGATAGCAGCGTCACAAATCCCCGATATAATCGCAGAGGCCTTACCTCTTGCAACTCGTAAATATTCTGAGTCTTTTTTACATTGAGCTGAAGGATGTTGAGGATTCCCCTGTGGATGTTGAGTATGGTTGTAGAGACTCTGGCAGGGGCAAACACCTTGCCAACCATTCCATTGGTGTATTCAAACTTGATGGGAACCAGCAGCTGGGCAGCCAGTGCCTGAGTCAGCTTTGGAGCAGGAATAAACTGATCTTTGGGCCAGATGCCGCTGTATTGAAACAGCCGAGGTTCTATGAGCTGGAAGTAAAAGACAAATATCGGATGTCTTCATCGGAAACACTCAAGCTTCATGAAACTGATCATTTTGACGAAAGAAGGTTAATCTGCACTGTGCCATTATCTTCCCATAGATCTTTGTACTTTTTATTTGTTCCTCCAGATAGAAATATTTCTTTTACTCCAAGTCAGATACCTTCAGCAGGTAGGTGTCCTGGGCGATGCCACTAATGAGAAACTTGCTGACAATCTTCACCCCAGCTCTGGCTAAGCCTGCCTCTGGTAGACCACCCAAGATCACAGCTTCATACTTGTAGACATAGGTCTTACTGGTATCGAAGTCTGGTGCTGGAAAAGGAAGCGTTGGGATTTCTGCTAGGGATATATGCCTTATCTTTGAAACGTAAATGGCAACGAGATCTCAATTTATATTATTAATGAGATAATAAGTGAGGTCTGCTTACTTAGGTTAGCCTGCTGACTCGCTAGAAAACAATAAGCAAGATGGTGAATTTAAAACCCTTCTCTTTGATGTGACAATAAATGGAAACAGATATGTTATTGATAAACATTTCTTTAAATATTAGGTTTAACATTCCTTTCCTTAGAAACCGTAATTTAATTTTTAGGAACGGAAGAGCTGTTCCTAAAATAGATTTCATTTAGCTTATTCTTTCCAGATGGTTAGCTCTGTGCAATGGGATAAAAACGGAATATTAGTACAGCAATACTGAAATGTACAGTTCCGTTCATAATTAAACAATTTTTGGCTATAACCAAAAGCAAGTGGTCAAGTGCACACTTCATAAATATTTTGTTAATCTTGTTCAGCTTTTGTGCTTGTTTAAAAGTAGCATTCATTTGATTCAGCAAATTTGCAGGTATGTAAACCCATCAAATAAGTGATTTACTTACCCACAAGGGCTAGAGTCAGAGCAAGAACAACTGCTCTCATGGTAGCTGAGATACGAGGAGCTGCAGACACCAGCTGCCTTTTATAAGGAATAATTCATGCTTCCTGACCATACACCATTCAGACCCTTATCGGTAACTGATAGCACATCACCCTAACCCTGTGTTAGATTAAATAAAGGTAGCCTGTTATTTGTTTCGCTGATGTAATTGTCAGTTGGCTGTGATGCTCAGGGTGGTCACACTCACCCTTGGTTAGGTCACCCTGCCTTCTCTTGTCATATGTAAAGATCAACGTCCATGTTCAGAAACATCAAGTCTCAAGTGTTATTTTAAATTAAAATAACTTAATAATTATATTTAACATAAAATTATGCGACTAATATGTGATTTTAAAGGCCAGAATTTTCTAATGTTAAATTTAAAGTGTGAGTAGCTACATAATATATCTATAATAAATTCTGTTTACAAAATTGTTATCAATAGAGAGGACATTTTGTGCCAAATTCTGAAATATTGACATCTTATTAAAATTCAAAATTAAAAGCTGCTTCTCAGGCAGTATTGTTGTCTTACCAAGGATATCTAAGACGTTAACAGTTTGTTAATAGCATGTAGGGTTAAGTTGTCCTAACCCAATATAAACTGGATCAGGAGATTTATGGTAATGCGACAAAAAAACAAAAAACATGGACAAATGTTCCACTGGCATTATTGCAATTTTCCAAACAATTAGTATCATTGGGTTTTTTATATTTTACTTTGTTTTCTGTTTTGTACTAGGGATTTCCAATTTTACCTCTCTGCTTATACAATGTATTTTGGCGCCGGGCGGACCGAGGCATCGCGGGAGCAGGGAAAGACAAGACTTGCTTGCCGGGGAAAACGCACTCTTTATTAACAGTACTTAAATGGACTACAACATGCACCCAACAAACACCGAACCAATTACACAGAGCGGAAACATAAGGTTGTCAGATGCCGAACTGTAAGATGCACACACGGTGGGAGATTTACGCAAGCTAAATACTCGCGAAGATCGGACAGGGCACACACAAACATGACAGTAGGGGAACACAACCATTAACACTGACAACAACAACAAGGGCTATGTACTGTACAATTGCACGCGGGGCATGCTGGGACATGCGCCCCACCGTTGCTACAGTATTTATACAACTGTTTTAGAGATGTTAGGGCAGGGTTGGCCAATCTTTTCCGCAAAGGGCCAGTTTGCTGTGAAGGTGAAGACAGGAAGCACCAGGATAGCAAAGGAACTATGAACATAGAGTATAGTTGGTTAAATATCAGCAATTCTGAGACATGCATCTGGTTAATTCATTAAGCCTTGTCATGGTTCTACTGAAGATATCCGAGAGATCATAAGATCTCTGTGTGTCACTGGTGAGTCCTGGAGCTGCAACTGGAATGCTGAACTTATATATCGTCATCTGAAACAAGATCCACATGCAAGCATTTTGATAATGAACAGACTGGTTCCCTTTTGGTTGTCTATAGAAATTAATGAGATTGTCATTCATGTTCTTCTTTTAATAAAGTTGTAATCAACCTTAAGAGTCCTTAAAATCACATCTAAAGTCCTTGATGAAGAAGAAGATAAAAACAGGGAAAGTTGTTTTGGTGGGTGTCTGTCATGCTTCTTATAAAATCCTAACATGGCTGCCATCTCTGGTAAATATAAATTTATTCTGTAGAAAAAGTAAAAAAATGAATTGGATACACTGACAACTTAAACTTGTTTACATTACAGAGATAATATGAGTTAAATTGCTACATTACAAAATTTCATTCTTTTTCTTGCTTTTCATCCAACTTTGAACCTCTGAAATTCTGTATATAAGTACCTCCTTACGAAACGGAAAAATAAATGTGATAAGAAAATTTGTACTGAATATCACTGTACCGGTAAAGTGAGAGGCACAGAACCTCCCTCAAATCAAAAGCAGATCATAAAGTCTTCCATTACTCACTGAAGCAGCATACTGTGAATTTATGTACATATCCATGGCTTGAGACTTACATTTCCCCTACATACTGTAGTGCTGGAGAAATGTTCCTCCTTTTGGCTTTGATCTTCAAGGCAGGATATGGTCCTAACTGGCTGCTCACCCCTTCCATAGAGATTTTAAATTCTTGACAATCTTGTCCCCATCGTACTGCTGCTTGTGGGGTACAGCAGGCAGATGCTAATAGTCTATTTCACACTTAAATGCATTTTGTCCAACTTTTTTGTCCAGTTAAGTCCAGTTTTGGATTTAAATGCTGCTTGAGATGCCAGGACATCTCATTTTAATGCCCTTTATTGCACATCAAATAGAAAACTGCTTAGTACATCAAAAGATTTATTGCCATAATAATGACTGTATGAATCAATATGCAAATTGTTAATTCAGCCAAAAGCAGTACAGTCTGCAAAATACTTTGGGCACACCTTCCTCACTGTCAAAATTCTTCTCAGCTTTCTTAAAACTTCATCTTTCAGTTTGGCCGAAGCTGGATATTCTGCAGTCTCCGCCAGTTGAATTATCTTTGCAGCTGATTTTGGTCCAACCTGAATCTCTACTTCTACTTTCTTCAAAGCAACATTAGGAGTAAGAACTAGGAACATACATTAAGGAAAAATCAAGCATTAAAACAAATCCCACTGTCTCCACTCTACCATTTTTATTTGTCTTTTTATTGTTTTAAGAATTAAGAATTTGGGATGTGTTATGTTATCTGTTATGACACAAAGTTAAAATGTTTGACAATTATCTAACAACAATGGTAAATCAAACTACAATTATCTGCGATTATCGATCTCTTTCATGCCACATTGCCTCTTTTTACCTGGTTTCAGAGAAATCTTGCAATTATAAAAGGGAAATGGTACAAGAAAAGCAGCATTTGTTGGCTTGATGTTTAAGCCCATTTGAGATCCAAAAGCTGGTGCCATAACACAGAAGTGGCCCAAAATGCTCAATGTCTTGTCACCTCCTATGCCAGTAGTCACTGTATCTGCGTTCATTTTTTCATTTGACAACTAAATATAGAGAAAGACAGTGAAATACTGAATGGCTTAGACTGTTATATAGCTATGAGATATTTCTATGAATATTTTTTTTTTCACCAGCTTCCTCCCCCAAAAGTGGAGCCAACCCACCACCAGGTGCAACCCCCCTCAAGGAGATTGGTTCCAGAGCCCAAGCGGTGTGTAGAAGTGAGCCCGACTATATCAAGTCGGAACTTCACAACCTCGCGCACCAGCTAAGGCTCCTTCCCCGCCAGAGAGGTGACATCTCATGTCCCTAGAGCTAGCTTCTGCAGCCGAGGATCGGACCGCCTACAGGTGGCGTAGCATTGGAGTGCAGGCCTTGCCACCAGGCGCTCGCCATCGAGCCCCACCCCCAGGCGGTGACCCGCGTCCGGGCAAGGGAAGTAAAACTCTGGCCAACTTCGCTCCTGGGATCACTGGAACACGCAAACTCCTCCACCATGATAAGGTGTCAGCTCCAGGAGTGAGTTATTTTTCTACATCTCACAATTTAGATTCCTTACCAGGCTACAGATGATTCAGCTCTTCAGCCAGCTGATCCCTCCTTGCCCGTGCTGTGGTACACTCCATTGTTGGTGTCGGCACATGCAGTTCAGCATCACACCTTCTAAAGTCCTTCAATGTGTCCACATTTATGTCCAACAGACATCCATCAAGCATGGCAATATTATGCAACATACAACATAACACAAAGAATGCAGCGACCTTGTCTAAGTATCTGAAATGCATTTTCAGCAAACCAAATGTCCTTTCAACTACAGTACATGCTTAATTCTGATAAGGGACTTGAAAGATTTTTTAATGATATGGTTTGGCCTTTACTTAACATATATATTTTTTTCTTTTGGTGTTTCATTAAACAGTACAATTCCGTGAAAGGACTAGATGTACTCTATAATAAAACATATATAGATGAAATAAAATAAAATAAAAAACCATTAGTGCACATCAAGCTCCTACCTGTGTCTTGCACCTGCACGTTTCTAAAATGCGGCACTTAAATACCATTTAACAACACGCCACTGATTTAATCCACGTGGTTTTTTTGGTCAAAAGCGCAATGTCATTTCACTGTCTTAAAATAGCAACGCGCTGACAATGCGCCCTGCCACACCTCATTTAAAAAACACCACTCCTACGAGGGTGAGACGAGTGCAAAATTAGTTGCTATTTTGACGATGTGCGTACATGGTGTGAAAACGAGCAATGTGCTGCTATGAAAGTGGCAAAATCAATTTGCATCGTACTTTCTGCCAGTGCAAAATAGGGCCCACAGACATTTTGCCTAATACCAAGTTTCGCATCAATACATATTCCTTCGCTGCTCTGGTGGCTAAATGACATGAACCACTTAACATCAAGAAAGGGAGGAGATATACTGTAGATACTTCTTCACTGTTCTTCACTGTGGCCTGAGTTCAGAGCTTCATCCTACAAAGGGGGGCAGTCCAGCCACTAGAAGGTGCAGAACACATTGAAGAAGCTGAATCCAGAGAAGGAATACACATATCCATGCCAATTAATGAGACGGAGAGGACTTGGGAATCAGTGTCCAGATGCTGATATTCCATGTTCTACCCAGTACTGCCCTTTCATGCAGAACACCATGTTTGAGGAAGCCCTTATAGCTTTTCTGCAGGAGCTCCTAGATACTCAGGTTCGAAAGTTACTGGGCTGGATGGCAGAGCAGGAGCAGAGCTAAGATTATTCCTGCTTTGCTCCGCCAGTGTGGGAAATACTGATCCTTGCAGTATATCTGAGCTGCCAGTGGTCACTGACCAGGCTTGTGAAATGCCAGAGCTGGCGGCATGCCCTCTTATCTGCAACGTGGCTTAGCAAGCAGTCTACATCCAGAGAGTGTTATCACCAGCTCGCACCTCTGTGGCCTGCGAATTCCCACCAATGCCCACCAGTACCTCAGTGGGAGTCCATATGCTTGACAGACCAGGCAATGGTATTATCAATGACTGCTTAGCGCCTGTAGTAGTAACCCTGAACTTTACAGATGTCATCGGTGCTCTGTTGCTGCTACTGGAGCTACTGGTCACCACACATAAAACTACTGTCCTGTCATTAGTGTTGCTGCCATCCTGACTATTAGCAGCTCCTGCCAACGGCAGCCACACTGTTTCCAGCTCCTGCTCCTGACATAGTCAGAAGGAGCACTGCTGTGCCCCAAAACCACCTGGGTACAGACATGTTCAACCTCTCAACCCATGCAGTGATTTGTTGTTTTCTTGTACGTGTGTGTATGTGTGCAAAATGATAACCTTCCACGGTTTATTAAGCTGACAATGGACTGTAAAATTAGTACATTTCAAACCTAAAAGGGACATAATGAAAGTATTCTTCTCTTTCAGTTGTTACCAACTACTCTGCTTTGTTATACTGTACTTAGGCACAATAATACTGCATTTATCCTTTCCAAGTATTACTCTCTATTTAGACCACAAAAAGAAACTAAAACTAAAACTTTAGCTTTCATTAACAAACCTTGGTAGAGCATAATTACATATGAACTTCAAAAAAGATGAAAGCTTATCTGTATAACTACAGAAATAGCATAAGATATAAAGACAAACGTTAGCAGGAACTTGCCTCCAGAAGGTAGGCCTGGACTTTAATGATGAGAGCACTGGGAAGAATACTGGCACCTCTGTTTACTAGATAAATACTTGCTACAGCTCCTGTCGTTGAATTATCTGCACAGGAGAAAAAGTCTATAAGCATATAGCTTCTAAAAAGCCAGCCCCTTCTCCTTATGTTACAGATGCAGTGTTTGGTGTCTTGTAATAATAACCTTGTCACATGATTTGTTCTTGAATGAATGTTGAATTTGAAAAGGTTAGAAGGTGGTCTGCGGGATGAAGCGCACACTTGTACACTCTACAAAAGGCAGCCAAAGAAAACGAGTAAAACTATCTAAGTGTATATTTGTTCAGAAAAAAATACTAAAAAAAATATAACATTACAACATATACAAATGAAGTGTAACACCAGAAAATACATCAAAAGTTTCTTCTGCTTTCCAAAAAGTTAGAAGAACACAGCTTTGGTTCCCTAACTTCTCCTTGGAGGCACCACAGCCATGTATTCTTTAAATGTAATCACCAGTTCACCTAACTAAATTAATTTGTATAATGATTTGATTTGATTGGCCAAACATGTTTAGTGGTCAAGACAACAAGTGCATGGCTATATTTCGTAGTTAATGAAAATACTGAGACTGTTGGAGAGGCCTTGAAATGTCTAAACTGACACACTTTGATGGGCATTTTGCACAGGGCTGTGTGTGTATGATTTCCAGGGCAGCTTACAATTTGTAATCCTATGCTGCTGAGCTCCTGGACAGACCCTTCAGTAGTGAGTAGACAAAGCTGGCCACTTGCAGACTAGTCTCCCTTCACAGAACTTCAGCCATGGTGGCCAGCAGAGCCATGGGTGGCCTGGTCTCCAGAAGAACCAAAGATGCCAGTATTCGGACCCCGATGAAAACCCCAAGGGCAATATCTTGGACCTGTAGAATTATATCATGCAAGAATTATGCAAGTATTTTTAAAGCTGTCTAATCTACCATCCTATCATCTTCAGTAACCTTCTGCAAGATGAATTTACCCATGATTTTGTTTTACATAATTGCAATTTATTGATTAAACCCTTACCTTTCCTGAGTCCCACTTGGCAATATTTCTTAAAGCCATCACAGCATCTGCACGGATGCTGGCAAAGAACCCTGAGGAGCTCTGGCAGACCTCAGAAATCATTTTAAAGATGGGCTTAATGCTGATTTGCTGCGTTGCCAATAGCTTTCAGAGCAAAGACTATATCTTGCTCCTGTCTTTGGCTCATTGCATCTCGAGCTAAATCATGTAGGGGCTACAATTCAAAAACATCACAGTGAGCATATTATTTTTAGTAACAAAGACAAAAACACCATTTTAGTATTTTATTTTTTTTGCCTCTTGTGCAATCCGTACCTTTACAATAATCTCAGAGCAATCTTTCTTCAGCTCACAATGCTTATGCACCATTGAGCCATAGGCAAGGAGAGTCAAATGAAACAGTCGAGAACCTAATATTGTCTTTTCTAGATGTAAGTTCCCGTAGATAAGACCATAGATTAAAAATGTTGTTTATCAATATCAGTACTAAAGGATGATGTGCAGCTGTCTGCATACTTACAGCTGCTAACTTCAGCATGTCTAGGTCAGGTTGAACAAGGTCAGTAAGGTCTGACCAGTCTCTGCCATAGCAAGTTCTTTCTTCTTCATTCTCTCATCAATAAATTTGATTATATAAAAGTGATTGTGTTCCCTGTAGCTGACAGCGCATCAAGGATGTATCAAATGCATGGCCTTGTCATTTTGGATTATCCTGGTCAAAGCTTACCTGTATTGATGAGATTTTGTCATGGGATCATGCCCGTAAAATTTGTATTAACATTAAAAATTAGTTTGTGGCATCATTATGCACCGTCTCAAAATTTTTCAGCACCAACTGCTTACCTAAAGTGATATTTTAGCATTTAGAGTATATTTCTATATCTATATGAATATAATAACAAACAGCAAATAATTTTTCCTGTTGTCAACATTTGTTGTGTTTCTGAAGCAAAATGAAACTTAATTGTCCCTCGAGTCTGAAACTCTACATCTGGAAATGCTCCATGTGGTATTTTTTCCACTTTTACCAGGGTGAGTCTCTGACTAATGGATAAGAAACAATGATATTGAAAAGAAGGAAGTGACTGGTGTAACAGAGAAAAGGGTGTTTGGAGAAGACACATGTACAGATGCACTGTAACTTGTTTCACTGCTACATTGTTACACTGTAAATCCCATTATTCGCGGTGTTCTTGTGTATAGTCTATTTTTGTTTTTATATATCTATCACCTTGTATTTTGTATATCTTTATCTTTGTCTACACTTTTTATTGGCTTGACATTATCTTGACACCTGCACCAAGAGGAATTCCTAGTTTACTTGGTACTTGATGAATAATAAAGATTCTGATATGTATTTCAATTAGTGTCTAAAATTGACATGTGACTTATTTGTGTATATTTGGATATTTTTAGAAAATGATCACAGAAATGTATACATTACTTTAATAATGGATTCCAATCGTATTCTTGGGTCCATAAAATTTGGGCCTAAAATTTTTGCTCCATTCCACAACCTGCACACTCAAATCTTCAGTTAACTAGTCACAGTGTCCTTAAAAATCAGCTCAGGTGTGTAGCTTGTGGAGTGAATTTGCTTGGGGTTCCTGAGGAAGGGCCAAGAGACCCATGAGTGTCATATTATTTCCAAAGCTCTGACTTGCAGCTGATAGACATTATGAGTTGTTTTCAGGGTCAGCTGGAAAATGGTCAGGATCTCCCTGTAAATGTTGACCAGAGTGTCAGACGCACCAGCTGTAGTTAAAACGTCACCCACTCTCCCGTTGTAATGCTCAAACTTGACTGGTAGGGGGAGCGCTTGTCCAAGCTCCCTGGTTAGCTCTGCTGTTGTGCTCTTATCTTGTCTCCAACTGGGTCAAGTCCCACTGTACTCCTGGATAAGTTGATTCAAAAGCTGAAATCAAAACAGAAAGTATCGATGTCTTACTTTTGACTTTAATGATGTAAAGAGTTTATCAGTGTGTACCTACAGATCATGAAATAATATGAAATAATCAAAATAACCATTTAAATATCTGGAACATAATTTCACTGACCTGAAGCAGAAAGTCCTAGGGGCCAGTTCTGTGATATCCACGTCTGCACTGATTCAGTCCAGCTTTGAATATGTCATTCTCAGAGGCAGCAGACAGGATTGTGCTTTCACTATTAAATGCGATCCTCTTTTAATAATTCCAGCTACATTTTTTTTAGCTTAAAAATGTTTCAGGTTAGAATGACCTGATGTCCTGAATAGCTGTGTATTTTTCATCTAATTTATCTTGAGCAATCCAGCCTTCTGGAATGAATTGACATTGAACTTTTAACGTTATGCAAACACTTTTTTTAATCACACTGGAGCTTTTTAAAATTTTTAGGAAAATATAAATAAACTGCATTTATTAAGCATACTTTCACAAAAATTTTCCTTAGCAGGCATTCTTTTTTGTTTTAAGTACGTTTTTACTTGTCCGTTAAATCAGTTTGCATGTAGCTGAGAATCTGTCCAACCAGAGACCTAATCTGGTAGTGAACAAAAATGATAATATCCCATCCATCCATCCATCCATCCATCCATCCATCCATCCATCCATCCAT
>JAODLD010000038.1:10016755-10038650 GCA_026781065.1 Mormyrops boulengeri
GTGTTTGTGTGGGTTTGATACCCACCCCTGGCTCTCTGTGTGGAGTCTGCATGCTCTTGCAGTGTTTGTGTGGGTTTGATACCCACCCCTGGCTCTCTGTGTGGAGTCTGCATGCTCTTGCAGTGTTTGTGTGGGTTTTAGGATGTAGCCTCACTCTTCCACTGTAATACTCAAATTTGACAGGTAGGGGGAGCTCCAGGCCCAGCTCACTGGTTAGCTCTGCTGCAGGGAGAATCTGAGCATTGGGCCAAACCCCACTGTACTCATGGATAAGTGGAGTTAAAAGTCGAGATTTCCCAGAGTATGTGAGTGTGTTCCCTCTCTCCCATGCCTTTGTTTCCTGGCTAATGGCTCACCATGACTCTGCACTATACGAACAGTTATGGAAAAGGGACGGCAGGTTAGACTAAAATGTATTATTGTATTAAAATACACTACTCAAATAACCACTCAAAAAGGGCACCCTGGATTACTTTGTAGCCCTATTTTTGAAACAAATAGCTAGGGGCTCATACTCTTTACTGAGGATAATTTCCCAGCTTATTGAACAGCACACGTGTCATCTAAATATCAGTAAGCATCCCTCAAATGACAGTGAAGTTACATTTCAACTGTTACTGGCTGGACAATAGTATACATGATATGTATGAATGCAAATGCCTTCTTAACGTGTAGATACACAGGTTCAATATGTGTCTCTCAAGTAGAGATCGCAAAGATACCGACCTTATTAGTTTGTGGACTGCACCACTAGGGGAAACTGTACCCTGGATTTGTTATATGCCAATACTAAGGAGGCATACGAGTCCATCGCTCTGGCACCGCCGGACAGCTCTAATCACAATGCGATACATGTTACCCCAATCTAAAAAACAGATTCACGAATTGCAAGGGTTCCATTGCTACCCGTCACCACCAGGACCATAAGATAGCGGATGGAGGAGGCTGAGGAGGCTCTGCAGGGCGGCTTAGAGGAGACAGACTGGGACGTGCTCTGTGAATCATAAGGTGCAGGTGGAACTGAGGGGGAAAACCACTACAGGGCGAAGTGGGAGCATAAGCCACAACAGAACAGCATGAAGGAGGTGGGGAATAGGATGAGGACCATCACCGGCTACAAACCGGCCAGAGACATTGTGGTGGATGATGACAGGGCTTATGAGTCCAATCTATTTTTCAACAGATCTGATACTTACAAGCCAGCCTAACCCTCACCCGAAGCCACCAGCCACAGTACGTCGGCTTAAAGCCTGTTTGCACTTCACCGTATGCGGACTGTGCATTCACACACAATGTTCACATGTTTTGGACTTTTAATTGAAATAAAGATGAAGAATGCTTAAGTAGCATTATACTTATTTTGGGAAAATACGCCATTCATAGATGCAAATATTTGAGAACAAGACCTGTATTTTGCACCTTTCATGAAGAATTGTGCCTTTATTTTATACTAACATATATTTAACATACTTTAAAATGTAAAGCATAAATAGCATTATAACATGCATAGCAATCATATTTTCAGTAAACATGAGCTGTACGTATTGCATTGTTGTGAAGTAACTATGTAACCATTATATATACAGATATGAAGGTATTGCACTGTATGTTTAAGAAGCTCAAGGTGCCATAATAATAGTGTGTTGGTGAAGTCACAGGGAGGTGTATGAAGACTGAGGGGCTCAAAATCACCTAAAAGCAACATGGGCTGCGTTCCAGGTGGTCAGAAGTGACATGATGTCACACCCGAGGTAACCACACTCCAGTACAATAAGTCGGATGTCAGAAAGCGATTTAGCAATACCTGTTCTAACCAAGTTCATTGTTGTCCATTGTTAGCAATACCAGTGGATAACAACACATTTATTATTGCAGGTATTTTGCACATAGAAACACCGTAGCAACATGTCCACAGATAGCAGATGGACAGTACTGTGCCTACAACTGATTTAGTGAGACAAAAATAAGACATAAGTGCTAATAAACAGTGTATAACTACAGCTTTCACTTTTGTTGTTGAAGGGCTACGTCCTTCAACAACGAGGTCAGGTTGTAGAGGTTCCTCTGAGTCAGAATTTCAACTTCAGGGGGCATTCCAGTTGAAATGGCTCACACACTTGCCCCTAAGTGAATTTTTATAAGCTCACTCCACACAAACAAGACCTGTTTGCCCAGCGTGTTATAAATTTCTATCTAACCCCAAGATGCAGCTCAATTCCAAACCACATACAGACTTCCATGATGAAAACAAAAGAAATACTTATGTAAGATGAATGGATGATGGATATTATCCCATCATATGCTCACATAGTCTATCATTGACCTTTATTAATCTGTAATTAAACCACTACAGAATGGTTACACAGGGTTTTGTTTATTTTACTAAAGATTTTGCTAACTAATCGAGACATACAGCTTTCATTCATATCAGTATTACACAACTCTAACTCAAAGTACATCATGATTAATATGAAAGAACAAGCTCCGCCCATTGCGGGTATATCCAGGCTTGGGGTGTGGTGGAGCAGAGGTCTTTTGAATCAAAGGCAAATAGCACTTGATCTTGGAAGTAGTCCTGAGTCCTTCCTGATACAGTGCAACTGGCTGACCTTGACGTATCTCATACTGTATCTAGCAGGAAAGTGGTCCTGTATTACTTAAGCTAGCAAATATATAATATTACATACATATATATTTATTTTTTCCTTTTTCTTATTATGAAAAGAAGTTGTACAACATATAACCATCAGCAGTACCTTGTAGGAAACAGAGCATTGCATCGAATAGTTCAGTTTTAACCAAAATATTAAATGGTTTGAGAGAAAATTTAGTCAAATGTATTCAAAGCATTCTAGAGCATGTACATTGGAAAAAGAGAGTGACCTTTTTTTGGGAACACATCACTTGATTGGGCACGATGTTGTTCTAGTAAAGCCAAAAGTGTCTGTTTGTGGAAATGTGCCAATTAAATAGGCCAATGGAAAAAAATGACATGCTATCCATGATTTTCAAAAATTCTATGACACATTAATTTTACCATGCTCCCGCAAAATCTCAGTTCACTTGTGTTAACAAATGACGTCCCATGGTTACATAGTAGATATCACGAAATCACGCGAGATTTCGCGTGATCTTAATCGGAATTAAATAGGCTGAAACTTGGCGTTGAGACTCAAGTTCGGCGGCGGCCGTGTTGTGAATGGTGAAAATGATGTTACCGCTGCTGCTCGTAGCGACTCAGTTCGCGGCGCTCCTAGCTCAGGATGTGGTCTGTCCGTGTGACAAACCAGAGCTCTGCAAACCAATCCAGGGCGAAAAGGACTTCGAGGTATGTGTTAATGCCGGTGTTCTGACGAGTTGAGCTACCTATCGAGCCTTTCTGTGCATGTGCAGTTCCACCGTTTTGGTATTAGGGTTAGGGTTAGGTTTTAGGGGTGTTTTGGGGGTTAGGGTTAGCGCTATCGATTAGCACTACGGTAGCCTAACTCGACAGAACACCGGGACATATAGCATACATCGTAGTGTAAAACTGCTATTATTACTTACTAATCTATACTAATAATAATCTAATAGTACACTGCCCGCTGTGTAAAATTGCAAAAATTCACAAATTGAACTGCTACTAAGTTGTACTTAGGGTGACCAGATAATCCATGTCATCCCGGACACTTCAGGTTTTACAAACTACTTTCAAAGCGAAAGGCTCCTGTGCTCGGCTAAACAGTTCAGCTCTTCTTGCGCTTTGACTGGTTTGTTTCCTTGACTGAAAGACTCATCCAGCTGTTTCACATAGACATTAGGGACACAAGCATGATTATAGGAGACTGACCAATCAGCACACAGCAAGAAATCCGGGTCCTTTTAATTTAAATGGTAATTTACAGTTCCTGTCCACGCTCAGAGTGTCCTCCATGACATGGGTTATCTGGTCACCGTAGTTATACTTCATGATCTTATTGTAATTGTTCTGTTTTTGCATTTATACAAGTCAGAAAAGGGGAAACCCACCGTCCATATTTACCGTAGTAAGTTATGTGTGACAGTTAAAGTTTCTGGTCGATCCTCTTGAATACTTCTATAGGTGCTTAAGCATTATCTTATATATACAGGTATATGTATTTGATGTTGGAGGAAAAAGCTGGGAGTCGTACGACTGGAGTATGGTGACAACTGTGGCTATGTTTGGACCCTATGACCCAGAGCTTATGTGTTATGCGCACTCAAAAGGCGCAAGGTTCGTCCTGAAAGGTAGTTCCAGCTTCGACTTAATATTTGGCATTGCCAACAACAATATTCTCAATGTTTTATCTTTATATAGTCTCAATAAACTAAACAAGGTTTTAGGTAAACAAGTCTGGTTAACAGCTTGGATACATGATTCATTGTATATGAATGACATCCTCGTGTGTCATTTAGGGGATGTTCCTGTATCTGAAATTGTGCACCGTGACAACCGAACTGCCTGGATCACAGAAAAAGTACAATTGGCAAAGAAACTGTTTATGGATGGGATCAATATTGACATTGAGCAACCAGTGGAGGCATTATCTCGAGAGTACTTTGCTTTAAATGACCTAGTAAAAGAAACTGCTGAAGCATTTCATAAAGAGATCCCAGGGTCACAGGTGAGATTACTGCATTCATAATCATATAGCGTACTGGTCATTCCTAGAGTGTTTTAGTATTTTACTAGTTTTTCAATGTTTCTCATGTAAATTTAAATATTGACATTTTTTGATGCAAAAATCTAATTATATAGTTGACCGATGACTTCAGAAGTGCATTCATACGTTTCATAAATGCTTTTTTCTGATATAAGCTCAGCGAGTCCATATCGCTTATTCGCAGGTGTCATTTGATGTGGCATGGTCACCCACGTGTATAGACAAGCGTTGCTATGACTACCATGCTATTGCAAAGGCGTCTGACTTAATTTTTGTGATGTCTTATGATGAGCAAAGCCAGATATGGGGTGAATGTATAGCAAAGGCTAATGCACCTTTTTTCAAGACGATGTCTGGTAAGTCGCATTCAAAGCATCTTACTGTGTAAAGAATGTGCCCTTTGCAGTTTTTCTTTGTGTAATTATACCTTGTTGTCTTTCCCAGGATATGCTGAATATATGTTGTTGGATATCCATCGAAAGAAGATGGTGATGGGGGTTCCCTGGTACGGATATGACTACCCATGCGAGAAGTTCTCAGAGGTAGGATTCCCTTCACTCATTTAATGGAAGAGGCTTTCACATACATTCAGAGCCTCCTTCCTGACACTTCATAATCCTTTAAAAATGGCTGAAGCATCAGTATGCAGAAGCTTGTGGTCCCAGCCATTATCTGCCCTGCAGAAGGGGGTGTGCACCATCCCGAAGGTGCCTTACGAAGGGGCGCCTTGCAGCGATGCAGCCGGCCGGCAGATCCCATACAGCACGATCATGAAGCAGGTCAACACCTCCCTGACAGGCGGTCTGTGGGACGAGGCACAGCACGCCCCCTACTACAACTACCAGGTAATTGAAACAGCGCAGCTTCCCTCTCCAGCCCAGTATGATGCCAGATCTATCATCAGTTTCAACAGAACACTGCAATGATATTTCAAAAGCCCTTAATTTAGTAAGAGAATGACCTTGTTCCTGTCGAACTCCAGTCCAGTTGTTTTTTTTGTGGGATTTGTGGTCTAGTAAAGGGCAGAAACTAGAGTGGGGCTTCCCGGAAACGGGGCTGGAAGCATGCTGGGAAAAACATGGAGGCCGCCGGATGTATTCCAGCTGTTTCACAATGTCCAGCTGTACAGCCTGTGGTGCAGTTGTTAGTTCATCTCTGGGACTTAATTTGGAGGAATCTTAAGGAATTTGATCTGCATTAATATTCTACCTCAACTCTCCTCATTTAGGCCAGCAATGGGGATGTCCACCAGGTGTGGTATGATGACCCACGGAGCATTTCTCTAAAGGCGGAATATGTCAAGAAGCTGGGCCTTCGCGGGATCGGCATGTGGAACGGCGATCTCCTCGATTACAGCAATAACACCATTGCCCAACAGCAGACTCAAGCTATGTGGGAAGCCCTCATACCAAAGTGAAAGGCTCCTGGTCGAACATCTTTTTCTTTATAAAGACTGAAAGAGGAACCAAATAACCGCTTCAACCTGATTTAACACTCCAAATGAAACTGCTTTTTTCAATCATAAGAATAAGCACATATCCTGCAAACGTCGCCTCAGTTTCTTTCAAATGGTAAAACAAGGAATTACATTATAAAGACACTGTTTTGTGTAATAACTAATGATGGAGCTGGAAACACTGGAAAAGATTCAGATTTTTCTGGACATTTACATGTCTGTAAATGTCCTACATTGATTTAATTTTGAATTAAATGATGAATTTAACACTTCCCTTTTGTAGTTTATTCAATTCCGTATGTTTATGAATATTACATGGAATGGCTTAGGTGTAGGTCTGTTTTCAAGATTAATTCATCAATCTACCGACAGCTTGTCTGGATTGCAGCCACGGTGTGTCTGGATCCAGGAAGTAAAGACACATGACTGGGCTACACCCTGGCTGGAATATCAGTCCATTGTGGGGTACACACAAACACATGCACAGTATGGGGAAATATAGAGATGCCGATTAACCTAACTGCATCTCTGGAAACTGGGGACCAAATGGAAAGCTGAGCGACATGGGGAGGGCATGCGAGCTCCACAAAGGGTGGGTGACAAGATGATGTTATTGATAATCAGTGATAGACAAATAACTCAGTGTTGGTATCGGCTAACCAGCAATTATCGCCTTCACTTTAGAATTTGCATACCCTAGTTTTTGTACTGATGAAAGATTGACAGTGAGGCTTGAAACAGTAACTCCTTCAAATTCGAGAGGGTTAGGGGTTGCAGATTTCTGTGAATGTGACAGTTAATGAACAATACTTGGAGCCCCAAACCTCTACTCATAACAGTCTGCTAGCCTAAATGTCCATTTATTACCATTGTCTAAACAAACAGCACTGCATTGTACACTTAGTCATGTCCTATCAAGACCTTTTTATATAACATACAAACCATCTCAATTATTATTTATTAAATATTACTAAGGTATTATTGTGTGAGGTCGAAGTTCCCATGCCGTTGATCCGCAGATCCACCTTCAATCCCCTAAATCAGAAGAGAAGCCTCTTCTCTTCATCCTACTCTTGGCTGTCACTAAACATCATTGATTCAGTTTTGGTGCGATTTATTTCAAAATTTGAACTGGTCAAAAGAATTTGTGAAATTTGGAAATGATTTGTCAAATACTTTTTGAGTTATTGCAATCCAATGTCTGAAATCACTTTTTCTTTGTGGCACTGCTTCAATTTTGGAGTCAACAGTTGCAAAATTTAATCAGCGCATGCAACACCTCTGCAAAGTTTGAATAGTTTTTGAGCCACCCTCTTAGCAAGAAAGCTTCTGCAGCAGTGGCAGCAGACCAGTCCTGAAACCACGTCTTCCTCGTCTGGGGAGTACAATTAAGTGGACAGTGTATAAAACCTACAAACCATATAAGCAAGCACAATTCAGACAGAAATATCTCATTTCTGGAATGCTGCAATGAAGGTTGGAAGGTTGTGTTTAGGGTGCATCTTTACAATGAATAATGTTCTGAGAAAAGCGATTTATAAGGTACTTTGTTCTGGTTTTGTTGAACTATTAGTATTTCCAGAAGTCTTTAGAAAAGGACAGGTCCTGGGCAGGGAGTAGCAGAAATCTCACCTACACAACTACTGTATTTACTCTGGAGTAAAAGGGAGCCTAGCTGATGACCATCATGAAATTTGATTACACGCGATAACTTGCCCTTATTAACTGGGCAGCCACAGTCACACACCAGATGGTGATTATGTATTGATGGAGTTTTTTGCTGCTGGAAACAGAGATGTTTGTATTCTTTATGGAGTTTGTCATATTCATAGTGAGTGTATCTTTTGTAGTTCATGGTGCCGGGAACTTCCAGGACTAAACCCTGACATTATTGATTCCTATGCGAGTTCTGTTTCAGGTTAGGTGCTCCACCCATTTTTGGTATACAGTCTGGTTACCATTCCTGATGGTGGCTATTATGGCGATATCATCAGCAGTTTGTAATTACAGAGGTCAGGTTTGCCTCCTGTAAAAAACTCAACCCAGCTTCATCTAAAATGATTCTCTAGGGTCATCACTACATCACTGTCTGATGATGCCACTAGAAAGTACCACCTACCCTTGTCAATAAAATTTAAATGCTTGGATGTTTCCTATTCCCCTTCTCTAATATAACAGAACCAACAGCTTTATGATGAAAACACATTTTATTCAATATTTCGAGAATGGAAGTGTTGTCTTATATCTCTTCAAATAAAAAGACCGTCACAGCACTAAATCTTTGTGCGAGTGCCTACACGAAATCTGCACATTTAATGTCTTGGAATTTTGCTGTGATTCTGTAAAATAAAAACTGTATCTGGATCCTTCCAAAATCCCGATTAATCCATTCTTGGGGCGCAAATCATTTAAATATTTAGCAGACACTTTTACCAAAAGCAACATACATTTTGGAGAGAAATCAGGGTCCAACAGTCCCCAGAGCAACAGGTCCGAACAGTGAAATTGTAGTGCTGACTCTGGGATGTGAACCAGTGTCCTTCCAATCACGAGTACACTGCCCAGATTATCTGTCTTTACTCTTAAAATGAGCCCTTGCTGACTGAAACAGTTTCTCCTGCAGGATTTGCCATATTTATCTGCAACTAATATTTGCCAGAAATATTACCAATAATAGTATCTCGGTCTGTCTAAAAAACAACAACCCCACAGTATTGCTACAACCAGCATGCTGGGATCTCAAGGTTAGTTTCTAGTGAATTCCTAGGAGGACTTAATGCTGACCTTCCAGATAAGTGGTATCAGTGCGCCAAAATTGGAAAAATAAAGAACAGGGCTATCTGAAATCAAGCAAATACTGACCAAGATTAAAATAAGAGGAATGGAGAACAAAGAGATCCTTAAATGATTTGTCTGTCTGTATCTGCCCATTTACCACACTTTATAGTGACACACTGGCGGCCCAGCTTATGAAACCATAAACTACTTATTATATACAAGCTTAAAATGAAGATCACTTTCCTTATATGAGCTTCTGTTTATGCAGTTATGCACTTTCAGTTAATATTAAGCACCGTGTACAAGAGTACAGCTTTAGAGCATTCTAAACTGCAGTATATAACCAGATGTTTAATTCCTTGACGATTACTCCTGTTTTACTATTACCGTATTATTTTGGTAAGACTCCTGTCAAAGGTATACATGAGGCTAATGTGAAAAGCTGAAAAATACATATTTACATTATACTGTCGATAACTGATAAGGCAATATCTGTTGTTTTGCTTCCCTTACTACTGATATCCTGCTTCATAGTTTATTTTTCGCATGGTATCATCCCAGACTTTTAAGGCAGACATAAAAGAAATAAAAAGGAATACCTTTTTTGGAGATTTGAAAAATATATATTTGAAACCAGTTTAAAATAATATAAATAACCTGAATTCACGTGTGTTACTTTAATTATAAAGATGTTTCAGATCCGGCTCTCGTTTTGTTAATCAGTCTCTTTTGACAGTTGTAGCACGGCACACCATGAACAGGATTTTATAGGAACAGTTTCACCACCATGGCAAAACGTGGGGGTCTTCTGGGCTGCAGTATCGATGCTAGCGTTCTTTCATTCTTTCAGAGGTGGAACTTCCTTCTGCTGGAGTCCATCTCGTGTCGCTGAAATTAATTTTACATTTAGACTGTTTTATAGGACAACCTAAATTTCTTCTGCAGGCAGAGACAGAAATATACCGCACACACGCAGACCACAGTGACACCATTACACAGTTCCTGAAATGAGCTATCACCATCAGGCACTGGCAGACTCACCTTGTGGACCCATTCATATTCTCCAAACTTTGAATCAAATGTTCCTTTCTGGAGCGACCGCAGTTTGAGAGTGAACCGGGGCCCCAGCTCTTGGACGCCCACTTTCTTCTCATTCCGGAAAATGTATCTGTCGGGGAGGTGTGGGGGGGGGGGGGCGTGTCACTTTAATCAACACTGACTATGACACTGACCAGACAGTCCCTCTCTGTCCCCCCTTAACAAAATACGATATAAAATAGACAGTATGGGTACTGAAAGATTTAAAATATTTTATGCAGTTTTGTGTTGCTAATTCCTGGCTACCTATTTGGGGGAAATGGTTGGAAAATCAAATCAGAGCAACACATGAGAATTTCAGTATTACCAGGTAGTGTTAGCTGCTCTATACACTGTCAACACCTTATTCACCAAAATTTTTTTCCCCTCAAACTGTTTTTTTTTTTTTTTTTTTTTTTAAATTACCCATATTTTGATATTTGTTTATTGGTTTAACTTAAACTTGCACTATACAGATTATTCATTTCCAACAAAAAATACTACTTGTAAGCAGATGCAAGCTGAATTTCAATGCGCTGAAAAAGGATTAAACAGGTGGCAATATGTAATGCGAATGTATTATATCATAAGAAGGGATGTTAAATTATTTTTTTTTTAAGCACACACCTTGGCGATAATGTCATACACCACATGTACATATAATCTCATGTATTCAACAGGTGAATGGAAACATCCAGATGTTGAGATTGATATAAATCGTAAACCTCTTTGGTAAATGGCTCTATAAACAGCTTTACAACCACTGAAAGGACACCTTATAACATATCTTATGATTTTAAGGTATAAGCCGTTAATGAAACAAAAACAAATGTATCCTATGCATGCCTCCATCTGACTAATGTTTGTTTTTTTTAAAACAATCTCAACCATTTAACATCGGCTTCCCCTGAGATGCTAACTGGGCAACGTCAAAACCTCACACTGTGTACAACCAGGAAGGAGTATTATAGGTTGCTGTTAATATCTATGCTCATGCTATTCTCCCTTCTCAGTAAGAAAATATGGCATGCTTTGACACCATCATAGAAATACAGTCAGCCCTTGAACATTCGCGATTCGTGAATTCACAGATCCGCGAAAATTTAATTGGAACCGAACTTATTTACATCCGCGATTTTTTCGCACATCTGCGAAATCCTTGAAAAACCCTACAGAAGTGTTTATGTTTAATTGTCATAGTAATTTATAGGTTTTCATGCTTTCAAGTGTAAAATTGGTTAGAAAAATTTAGCTAAATCAAGATTCTACTGTGTTTTTGGGGAAAGTTCAAGACATACAATATAAATCAGAAAAAAAAATCCCTTCAAAAACACGGCTTCTTATGTACATACTGTACTGTACCTTTACAAAACGCGAATCCTATTCGCAAAGTTTATTCCCTTTGGAACGCTAATGGTTACATAAATATTAGAAAATAGTTAATATACTATTTTGTAATAGTAAGTACACATTAACGTAAATTCAACGCACAAAAATGAAACATTTCTTGAAAGGTGCTAATGTTTACGCACATAGCAAATGCGTCCCGGGTTTCCCTCTCGACATGCATTTACTATAAACACTGAAAGGGTTTGTTTACTCGATTTACTGTGAATGCAAAAGAAAACAGCAGCCAGTGCTGTGTTCTATGAATTAGTAGGGGTGAGATTCGTATACTGTACTGTAAATGTGCTAGTGTGACAAATATCCGTTAGGCGATACTGTACTCTATTTTACATCAAACATTATTATTATTTTTTTTTTAAAGGTAATGTATTAAGCTAACTTTTAAATGAGTGTTTTTAAATGAAAGTGGAAGCGTTTTGGGACCATGACTGGGGTCATATTTAGGGTTTAAACTATAGAAATAAGCACATATTACCATGTTTAGTGACTCTACCAAACATCCACGGATCCTCCTCATTCACAATGGGTTCTGGAACCTAACCCCGTGAATGTCCGAGGTCTGACTATAATGCGTTATGACTAATATTAATGTGATAAATTTATAGCCCTAAAATAAATAAACCAGGAGTGGGTGCTTTAAGAGTGGGCCCCCTAACCCCAGTTGCTACAGGGGCACTGGATGCTAGCTGAACCCTACACTCTGACCCCCAAACTTGCTCCCACCTGAACATTCATCTATGTAAAAAAGCACCCGTTCCCCCAGGATTAAAATATTTCCATATTTTTCATTTTGGCTGTGAAATGTTTAAGGCAAAATATTTGTGCTGTGTTTGCACAAAGCTGTTCTTGCCCCCAGTTAAGTGTAATTACCTGTGAAACCTGAAGAATATAAAGTCCCGTTGGTTATGGAAGGTCGCCACCTGCCGGCCGACGAACTGCGGATCGTGGGGGAAGAGTGCAGCGAACATGCGGCCGAGGCTGTGGCCCAGGCGCGTGGTGAAGTTATTCAGGATGACTTCTGGAGAATGGTCCGTAGGGTCTTTACCCCGCCTCTGCAAGGGGAAGAGAGAGATTACATATATCTATGTTCACCAACGCAAACGTATACTCAAGCATATTGAAAATTAAACAATTTTTGAAACCTTCAATTCCTTGCGAAGACGCACACTGCTGACTTTAAAGTGTGCTGTTGGCCCATCTGGCAGGTGACAAAGGACAAGGCCATCTTAAACACACGGTCAAGGACACTCGACCAATTCAACTGCAATACAGTCAGCATTTTAAGCTCCCAGTTTTAAATAATTATCATGCTACTAACTCCACTGAAACAAACAAGGAAAAATACATATCAGACAAGTACTTGAAAGATTTTGTTTTACTTGGAAGATTCAACCCAAGCAAAGGATACTGGGCACTTTGCGATCCTCATTTATGACCATAAAGTAGGTGAAATCTCTGGCTATGCACTGAGGAATGATCTTCTTCAGCGCCAAACCTCTTCGGTAGTAAACATGGGCATTTGGTATGATGGTGGCAAGCTGCTCACAGAACCGCACCGTCCTCTGAAAGACAGCAGGAAGGAGTTCAAAAGCAGACCTATGTTCAGGAATCTTACCATACATTCACATGAACCCACAGACGCCTGCATTTTATGTCGAGAGGTTGGACGCACCCCTCTGGGCCTGTCGGATGTTGTAATAAGGACTTTGGGATTCGTCAGCCGGTTAAAGTAAGCTGAAAACTCATCCGTTCCTTCATCAAAAGCCACCTACAGAATAATTTCATACTGTTAATCGACATTCAACAACGACAGTAGTTTAGAATGCAATTGTCAGCAAAGATCTCAAATCAGCAAGATTACTAAAGCACCTCTCAAAAAAGTGTAGGGTTAGTCGCTTCAGTAAATATGGGATATAAAAAAAGAATGTATATGCAATAAAATACATGTGTAATGAACTACAAAAATTGTGCATATCTACCTTTTTATATTACTTTATGTCACAAAACACACAAGGTAAACACTGTTACACTGACTTCTAAATAAAAATCCAAAAGAAGTTACACAGTATTTCACTTGGGATATTTCACCTCTTCATCTTCTGGATCCACTGTAGTCTCATCATAGATTCTTTGATTCTCTATAGTTTTGGGGACTGGCTTTGGTGGTGCCTAGTTTGAAACAAAGTTACAGTTATATACCCTGCAGATGATTTATGCACCCAAAGCAATAAATACATAAGAAACAAAGTACATCACAAAGATACAGCTGTCAAGCAGTCAACTCTGGCACAAGTGCTGCTAGATTAAGCTTCTAATGAGTGACCAGTAACAACTACAGTATTGACAGCATTGATCAAGTTCTATACAGTTAGGACCCTCATATCAGAAGCTATTCAAATAAAGGAAATTTTGCAGAAAACTTGCAGTATATACAGTATGTAAAGCTATAAGTTCACTGGGTTAATCAATTCCACCATTTAGGGTGGTAAGATACCTTACAAAAATCTTACCTTATCACCAAGAGCTTCCCTCTGCTTTTTAATTTTCTTCTTCAAGGCCATCTTTGCCTAAGATCAAAGCAGGGTATTACTTATGTAAATAAATGTATCAGACACACAAATTCTCTATAATCAAGACATCTACTACTGTTCACCTTGGCGAATTTGTTCGGATATTTTGATCAACATGCAAATTTTAACATGGACATGGTATTTAAATATATAGCCTATATAGTTGACTCACACTCCCTCTGTCAATCAAAACATTTTGCCATGGACAAGTTGACGATTCCTGCTACTGTTATACACATGCGAACAAGTTACCCAATACAACACAAACATTAAAACAAATTTAGCAGTCATAATAAACCTAACAATCTCACGGTACTTTGGAATCAGTCTACGTAGGACATACGTTATGGAGCTCACATTTAATCTATTTACAAGCTAAACAATATTAACAACTGGTACTCATCGAACCAATGAAAGGCTATACCAAGATATTTCTTATAAACCAACAAGGGGCGAGTTTTATAATTTGCTGACATCTTTAAGTAACTTTCGTTCAAAACACCTACATAATTAACATATTGGGGGAAACGGAAGAACGAACGCCAGACAGGCGAAGAAGTTATAAACCCGACCCTTACTTTTCTTTTTTCTTGTTTAAATTTCATGAACATAATGTGTCGCCGTTGTTTGTTTTTTATTTCTGACACACTGAATGTTGGCGGAAACACAGGCTGTGAAGCATTATCAAGACTCTCCGGCTCTTTGACAGCTTCTTGACTTTCATTTTCTTCTGGCGACCTTTTTGGCTTCTTCTGTTTTGTCATTTTTGTCTTCTGTTTCTTCTTTTTTTCTTGCAAATTCTGATGAGATTCGGTATCCATGTTTTTATGTTCTTTCCACGTGTTACGAGATTAATCCACGCTCTCTGACCCGGAAGTTTTTTTTCTACATCTACCGTTTTGGCGGTTTCTGTAAAATTTTTAGGAAGGCATATCGCCCCCTAGTGACCCGGAGGATGGATAAACAAAGTATACTATATTGCCAAAAGTTTTGGGATCCCCATCCAAATCATTGAATTCAGGTGTTCCAATCACTTGCATGGCCACAGCTGTATAAAATGAAGCACCTAGGCATGCAGACTGCTTCTACAAACATTTGCAAAAGAAAGTGTTGCTCTCAGGAGCTCAATGAATTCAAGTGTGGTACCGTGCCACCTGTGCATTAAGTCCATTTGTGAAATTTCCTCAATACTAAATATTCCACGGTCAACTGTTAGTGGTATTAAAACAAATTGGAAGCAATTTGGAACAACAGCAACTCCGCTACGAAGTGGTAGGCTACGTAAAATCAGAGAGCGGGGACAACGCATGCTGATGTGCACAGTGTGCAGAAGCCGCCAAATGTCTGCAGTCAATAGCTGCAGACCTCCAATCTTCATGTGGCCTTCAGATTAGCTCAAGGACAGTGCGTAGAGAACTTCATGGAATGGGTTTCCATGGCCGAGCAGCTACATCCAAGCCTTACATCACCAAGTGCAATGCAAAGCGTCGGATGCAGTGGTGTAAAGCACGCCGCCACTGGACTCTAGAGCAGTGGAGATCTCTGGAGTGATGAATCACGCTTCTTTGTTTGGCAATCTGATGGACGAGTCAGGGTTTGGCGGTTGCCAGGAGAACGGTACTTACCTGACCGGATTATGGTGTGGGTTTTTTTTCAGGGGTTGGGCTTGGCTCCTTAGTTCCAGTGAAAGGAACTCTTAATGCTGCAGCATTCAAAGCCATTTTGGACAATTTCCTGCTCCCAAATTTGTGTGAACAGTTTGAGGATGAGCCCCTTCCTGTTCCAACATGACTGCACAGCAGTGCATAAAGCAAGATCCATAAGGACATGGATGAGTGAATCTGGTGTGGAGGAACTTGACTGGGCTGCACAGAGCTCTGACCTCAACCTGATAGAAACACCTTTGGGATGAATTAGAGCGGAGACTGCGAGTCAGTGCCTGACCTCACAAATGCTCCCCTGGAAGCATAGTCAAAAATTCACATAAACACCCCTAAAGCTTGTGGGTGGACAGCCTTCCCAGAACAGTTGAAGCTGTTATAGCTGCAACAAGTGGGGCCAACTCCAGCCTATGTATTAAGAATGGGATGTCATTAAAGTTCATGTGTGTGTAAAGGCAGGTGTCCCAGTATTACTGGCAATATAGTGTATGTTCTTAGCTTGACTCGGTGAAGAACAAAACTTGGGTCACACTAAATGTTCAAAGATGCTCTGTTGAAGAGTGACTTGAACTTGTCAGAAAAGCAAGAGATTTTAGAAGTAGCAAAAAAGTTTAAAGGCAAATAAAGAGTTGACTGCAGTCATAAATAGAGGAAAGCAAAATTATGAAACACAAGCAGAAAACACACACAGTGGAGGTGTCCTATTTTATTCAGAAGTACTTGAGTATGACAATATCAGAAATTATGCAGAAGGTCTTTCTGGATCTCTTAACTTCTCACCCTGTCACAGCGAGTCCAGCAACACTGCTCAAAAAATGCATTCTGACTGCTTGTGCTCCTAATCTTTTTCTTCCAGGCATTAAACAAAACTTAATACCACATTTGAAGACTAAGACTAACTGGTAAATCGCAGGTGTTGCCCATCGCTTTACCTCCAGCTTTCCAAATACAAATTATAATTTATATTTATTAGGGCTGTCAAAATTAACGGGTTAACGTGGATTAATCGATTATCATGATTAATCTGATTAAAATTTTTAACGCAATTAACCCATTTGCAGCGCAGAATGACTCAAAATCCCTGAAATGTCTCTGTTAATGCATTTCGAGCAGTTTTTGTGCATTCCCATTTGCGGATTCCGAGTTTTGAAGCCGGAAGTGACGACGTGCGCGCTCCCGTTTCTCGGAGATCCGTATCGCGGAGCAGCACAGAGGATCCTGAGTTCAGAATCCAAGATGGCTGCGCCCTTTATCAACAGAAGGGAAAGTTGTAGTTTTGTACTGTTTAAACACAACTTCTCATTTGTGGCTCATTAAATCGGTCGCGCACACTATACCATCCAACTTATCTGTGGACGTGTTGCTACGGAGTTTTATACGTAAACCACTGCGCGTAATGTGTTATTAACTGCTATTGATAACAATGGCAATTAACCGGGCTAGAATTGGATTTCATGATTAGTCGGATTATTTGTCGGATTTAATAACTGGCTGAAAGAGGAGTAACAGGGCCACATTAATGAGGATATAAGTTTAGAGAGAGTTTTTAGAGTGCATATTTCCTTTTTTCTTGAGTCTGTTTGCTCATGCAAAATGAAATACGATTAAAATAGATTAAAAATGAATGATATTTAATCGTGATTAATCGAAATTAATCCACAGCAACCCTGTAATTAATCTGATTAAAAATTGTAATCATTTGACAGCACTACTATTTATATAAAATATAATTTAATTATAATGTAAATATATTTAGTTCTTTATTTTTGTCACTCATGAACAAGTCAGTCTCCTCCACTCCCCCCCTTCCCCTAAAAGGGACAGTCTACACTGTTCCATGTGAGTACCATAGCTTCAGATCTGGACGTGATGATTCTCATCCCTGCACTAGTGAATAAGAAACCATCAAGACGCACCCATTCTAAACCACTTGCCCAAGTTTCCGACAGCATTCTTACACTCTATACAAGGATGATATATGGCCCCCCCATATTTTTACTGCACTTTCCACAGTATGTGTTAGGGCACCCGGACAAACACCTTCTTCTACAAAGCTGTACTTGCATATTCCTATGAATCCCCACAAATCATTTGGTTCACTGTTCTGTGACCAGGTCAGAATGCATATTGTTCCTCTGAATCCTAGGTTTGACTATCAGGTGGAGTCTTCTCTGATGTATCCTGGAGTAGGCTTTTACAGGGAGGCTGTGAAGTGAGAGTCTTCTCTCTCATTATCCATTTTAAAAATCGGAGCTATCAGCCCTGTTTGCCACTTCATATATATTCTACCCTCATTCCACGCCACACTGAAGCATTATCTCAACGACGTCACCTGACATCATCCTGAACACCTCCAGATAAATTTGACGTACCTCCTTAGTCTGTGGAATTACTGGTTTGCTTGATACCTGAGGTGTGATTGTCAAGAATGATTTCTTGTATCTAAACAGTGACATGCATTACATGGATTGTCCATTGCAGATACCATGTGCTGTGGTACCTCTGAACACAATGATGCTCATAAGTCTACTTTGTACTGGACTACAACAGGCCAAATGCTAATGATCGACTTTGTAGCTGTTTTGGACACTTTGATGAAGAGATGGCCAGAATTGTGAATTAATCCTGGCAACACTTTACTTAAGGCCATGTTTTTAATAATTTATAAACATATTCATAACAAATAATAATTAATTCATAAACCATTATAAACATGGATTTAAATATTTGGGTGATTCTTATGAAATTTTGGTTACGAAGATTTCAAACATGAAGCATTTAAAAAGACTTGCATCAACAAATTTCTTTTTTAGCCATTAATAATCAGGTCTGAAGTGTTTGTAAGGGTAAATTTAAAATCATTTACAGAAAATTTAATGTGTTTTTTAACATTTCCCAAAACAAGTCCTTAAAAATGTTATTACCGCAACAGTCAAGACCATTAAGAAAGCCAACACATTTTCACATTTTTAAAAATTGCGTATCAACTGTCATGCTCATTAACAATCATGCTCAGGTGCTTGAAATAATGTATAATTTTTAAATTAACATTTTTATTTGATTTTGACTGATTTCTGTCATTACCGAAACACCTTCTGGAATCTACAACCTAATATTTTTCGTACCTTTGTGAAACTTGATATCTTTTAAAAATAATTTGGCACACCTGAAGGAACACAACACATAAATTCTACGCATGCATTTAAAAGCAAACTACTATTTTTTGATTTATCAAATTAACATTAAATGGAGACCTTTGCGTTAATGATACAGAGGTTATGGGAATGAGGCTGATGGTTTCATGACAATCACCCAAAAGGCATAACACATTATTGCCATGTGTATTATGCATTATGAATGCTTTATGAAGCTCTCATCTATAATGCACTATAGGGCTGTGTCTCCAGAGAAACATCTCTGTTGTACTGAGCTGTTACCTTTATTTTTGTGGTCTGGCCTTAGTCTCTTTTTAAGAGAAGGCTTTTGCTAAGATCAGCCACAGACTGCATGAGTTTTGTTCATCGCACTGTTCTAAATCCTGGACACTGTAGTGTGTGAAAATCACAAGAAGGCATCTGTTTCTGAGATGCTGGAACCACCACGTATGGCAGCAACAATTACACCACGTCCAGAATCACTTAGATCATACATTTTATCTACTCTAATGCTGAGTCAAACCTCTTACACCCCTTCTCACTATGCTGCATGTATTGACTTGCAGCTACACAATTTGCTGTACATAGTAAGTTGGCCACCATGCGTGTATGGAGGTCGTGTGTGGCTCAGTGGGCTAAGCCTCTGGGGCTGTGATCAGAAGGTCATTGGTTTCACTCCAGCCCTTGAGCAAGGCCCTTAACCCCCAGCTCCCTGGGTGCTGCAACAGGTGGCTGCCCAGTGTAGCCAAGTTGCTCTCACCTACAGGGAACAAGATGGGGAGCTGTAAAGACAATTTCCCCACAGGGATGAATAAAGTATTAATTGTTATTATTACATCAATGGTTATCAAAAGGACAAAAGTGTGAAGTTGTTTAAAAAGTTTTGCATGTAGTATTAACTGAGCATAAAATCTGACATAAAATCATCAGATTAGTGGCAGTCGGTGCTTCCATACATTCTAAATTAGCTAAATTAATTCTTAATTTAATGAAACTCCTGATGTGTGATTGTGCTCCTTTACCTTTATCCAACAAGGCAGCCTTGTGTAAGTGCAGACTGCTCCTGATTTCACCAGTAGAGGCCACTGTTTATTCACTAAAGAGCATTGCCGAACAAAGTTGTGGCCAAAAAAACTTTGTGCTTTAACAGTCGAAAACTCCAAGACCTGCCCATTTTGCTATTTAGTTTTTGTATGTAGCAGAATTGTAATTAAGTTGTATCAATACGTATAACAGATTATAAAGACTTTGGAAACAGTAGCTTGCAAGAGTAAAATGTTTGGCCTGTGTGCAAAGTGTTTGTGTATTTTAGCTCATTTTATCATCAGCACCGCTCCACCCCCACCCACAGTTGGCTTTTTTTTCATGAATATAAAAAAAACGTAAAACAGTTTAACAGAAAAAATTCAGGCACTTGGTTTTGTGTGGTTAATGGAAACTGGCTCTTGGGGAACTGCTGTAGACAGTGATGGACATATAGGCAAATTATACAATTGCTATTAACAATTAGTACTATTAGTGGGGGTTACGTGTTTAATACATAATGAACATGGCTACAGAAAAGGCTCTTAGAAACTTCAATGGGAAGAGTGGATGCCCCATATACCAACAGTCTTAATGAAGGCTGGGGACACAGCTGTGTTATGACCTGTCTGACAGGTGACACCATTTTATAAGAAAACAGGAGACAGGTCACTGTTCAAAGCTCGCAGTGGGGAAAGGCGAGTGCTCTGAGAAGAGTGGGCTTAAATGGAGCAGTAGTTACCAGAGCAGATAAGCAGAATGAAGAGTCCAACATGGGCTGGAAGCATCACATAGAACAGAAAACAATCTGAGGAGAACTTCAAAGCTCAATACCGTCCCACGCGGCGCACAAATCACACATAACACCCAGTAACTACATATTGGGTGGCCCTGGCATAGCAGCAGTGGTTCTTGTAGCGATTCTGGAGCCTTATGTAAAACCCAGCAATGTCAGAGGATTGGCTATGCAATAGGACGTGAAAAAGAAATGGATTATGTTATGACAAATAAGAAATCAGAAATCATAGCTTATTCATGGAAAAACAGATGAGTGCGCTTGCATTGACAGTCCGGCAAAGTATTGCCTTTGTATTTGGCCGTGTGGTAAAATGGCTACAATGAGTGTCAGAGCTAATTTCGATGCTGCAGATGGGTCACCATCCTAGATCTCTGAGGTGATGGAAAAGAAGCCTATAGTCCTAGTGATTATTCATGATGAAGCTGCTCTGCTCTGCTGGGAGGAATTCTGTCAAGTGCTCAAAGGAGCCTCAAGGTCTTTGAATCCATGAGAAAAGTGCAGGACCTCATAGTTCTGGTCCCAAAGACCCCTGATGGTGTCTGATTGTGTACTCCATTTAACTTCATAATTAATTAGTCTGGATTGAACGGATGATTGCATTTGGACTTTGATTGATCAAATCATTAATCACATTCTGTTGAGGATTATTGTAGTGTGAGTAAAAGTGTTTGCGGTTTTAATAGAGGAAAACTGGAGAAACAAAGATGCCTAATATCTCAGTTTCCACCCCAATCTGCTCTACAGACATAGAAGCTTCATTCCTGAAGTCAAAAAGACACCTAGCTTCTCAACTTGCTGAAAAGCCCTAGTAATACTGCCTTGGCTCCGAGCTGAAACAGGATCGTGTTCACGCCAGTAATTCTTGTGCATTTTCTGTTCTGTTAGGTACATCAGCATACGTAGCATTTAATGTGATTTCCTGGCACCCACTCCTGAGTGATTACTTAATTTTCTTGCCAATTTAGTGGCATGTGGAGGGGTGAGTGCCTGGTAGCATAGGACAAATGCAAGAACCAAACTCTGGGAAAAAAATATATCATTCCCCATAACTACAGCATAAAATCCCTCAAGTCAAGCATGTTAAAGTTCATTAGTCTTTTATGAGGCAAATGAGTGGCTGCTATTATCCATACTAGGGTAATTAATTAGGGCTTTATTAATTATTGTTGGCACAGTAGCCGGGCGTCTTCTTCACAGGGACCCTAGCAAAAGGGGGGGGGGGGGGCTAAACTTAAGTTTTGACCCGCGACCACCTAGACGCTGGCCGTCACCGCGAATGAGTTGCTAATAGTTTTTTTAAAATAA
>JAODLD010000038.1:10041220-10063635 GCA_026781065.1 Mormyrops boulengeri
ATATTCTTATATTTTATCTGCTTATCTGCCCCCCCCCCCCCCCCTCAAAAATGGTCATAAAATGTATTTTGTTGTCCTTCTCTCCTTCCCTCCTGAAAAGGGAACACAGAATAGAAAATTATTTCTTTAGGTCTTAGGAGATGTTCTTAGATATCATTATGATTTGAAGGAAGGTAAAAACAATCAATTACACACTTAAGATTTCCAGTCCTTTCTGCTAACATTGCTGATTTCTGTGCATATGGCTTTGGCTTCAGTTTGACACTGTTTCCTCAGCACTCTCTTACATTCGCTGGTTGGGGATCTATTTCACGTTTGTATTTGTCCTTGTGTGTGTAGGCCACCAGCCTCGAGCACAACACTAATGCTGGAAACCTGCAGCCAAATCTTAGAGCTTAAAACTGACAACAAGGGGCATCTGAAAACCAGACTGAAAATAAAAGGTTGACAAGTTGTTGAGCTGAATTCTAATGTTTTCCAAATAAGTTTCCAGCTTATGAAGGAGGTCCAAGACATTTTAAGGAAACTGTTGACACAGTGGATCCCCCCCATTCTGCACTTTCAAAACTTCTTTTTTTGTTTTAAAAGGTTCTGAAAACCAATATTTACATGTAAAGAAGAAAAGATGTTCCAAAACGGTCTACATGATGGTTGCCATTTTCTAGGCTTAATCCCGGTGGAAAGCAACTTGTTATCCAGCCCTGCGGCTTTGTCCTGGAATTAGTGCACAAAAGTAAAGTTTCACCAATAGCACTTAGCTGCAAAGTAATGAGAGTTTCCACTTGGATTTAGCATCTCTAAGAGTAAGAGATTCCTTCACCACAGCATGAAGGGCAGATATCCCACACACACAGCTGCTAGGCCATCCGTCATCTTCTACCTGGAGTTCTCTGCACACTTGTGCATATCTGGCATCTTTACACAGCTATCACCACTTAAGAAGCAGAATTCCTCAACTGGTAGGATTCACAGATAGACACATATAACAGAAGTAGTCATAAAAAGCATAAACAAAGCAGACTGGAGCATGCATGCGGCGGGGAAGAGCTGCGGTGGAGCCGGGGAAAATGCGAGGTGAAGCGTGACAGCCCTAAACAGAGACAGCCGAGAAATCAATGTGGCGAGCAAACAGCTTTCATGTAATGATGGCTAGTTAGCCATTTATGTCATGTAAGCGAAGGGGAGCCGCAGGAGACAGATGCCTCACGTGACGCTCATCGATTCATGCCGGCGCTGTTATCTGCCCCTCGAAGAAATCACCCGACTCTCAGCAATGCTCCTCTGAGCTGCCTGTGCATTTATGGATAATGTTTGGCCGCAGTTTCTGTTTCTAACGGGCACGTAGTGATCAAGAGCCTGAACTGAACCTAGATTTTTGTGTCGGGGGGGGGATGTGTGTATATATTGTGCGGGACCAAATGTATATGATATAAACCTGATATTTTGATGTTGCTGGGACCATTTTCTCAGTCCCCACAAGGGGAATCTTAATTTATAAAAATCTGTGACTGCAGTGAAAAAACTAAAAATTGCAAAAATCTTATATTTTGTTTGGTTTCTTATGGTCAAGATTAGGGCTGGGTAGGGGTTAAGGTTGGTGTAGTTGGGATTAGGGTTTGACCCATAGAAATGAATGGAGAGTCCCAACAAAGATATGATATAATTACAAACCTATGTGTATGTGTGTGTGTGTGTTAAAATATAGTTCCTGTGACTCAGCAGGTACAGCAATGTAAAGGTTATGGTTTTGCACATTGTAACTCTTCACGTTGGAAAAAAGGAATCTGATCAAAAAATATTATATATTATATATATTATAGTATAGTTACACAGTGATCACAGGAAGTCTTGGTACAGTTGCTTAATTCTATAAAAATGTCGCTGATTTTTTGGTTTCATAACAAAAGTCCATTGACAAGCAAAATTTAACATATCTGCACATACCTTCCACACAGACCTTTTCTTTTTATTAAGTGTCATTCAGTTCTGTTCTTGTCATGTTGCCATTAACTGCAATTGTAATCACTGACTCCCAAAGGGATTCTAAACACAAATGTTTGCTGTTTTATGTCATTGCAAATGTGCTACTAATTAAAAAGCACTCAATGAGACTGCAAGTCAATGATCTTTTTAACACAGCTCTTTTAGATCCATAATTTGGGTTTAATGTATTACTACTTGAAATTAATATTTTACTTATAATTACTGTTCTAATGTGATATATATTTTTTGTAAACAGTAATGATTTCAATAAATAATGATCAGTAATGATCAATAAATTTGCAATACTCTTTTTTACTGAACTAATCAAGTTACCAAGACTTTCAGTGTGCACTGTATGACGCATCTGATGCAAGAGTTATATAGTTACATGTATTATATCTTACATGTTAATATATTAATACATTTTATTGTCAGTTTGGTAGCTAACCAAAACTAATAAATAGATTTGCATAAAATAAAACAAATTATTGCACATCTAGTTCTATTTATGGCGCATCTGACATACTGGTAAATGATAAGTTCTTCATTCGTCTTGTGTCACCTAATGAATATGAGTTATTTTGTTACTAGATGGGCTAACCTGGCCTGAATATGTCCACCACATTCCATGTGTGTCTTGTCTTTCATTTTCATTCCCCTTGGGCCTATTTAAAATGTTTTATGATAACTACAGTATATTTGATGACAGTTTTACCATATTAGGATGTTGGTGGTTAGCGTTAAAGGAAATAAAAGTATTAATCATGACTGGTAAACTGGATTTCTCAAGGGCATATCTGTTGGTTTCTTGTAGATTATAATTAAACATTCTTGAGTCTGTGATGCTTAACCCACTTCCCCTCTAAAAGCACACCCGATCTCAAGGGCACAATCTGCATTTCAATTAGCAATAAAATTAGTAATGTTTCAATTAGCAGTTGACTTGCAATTAATCAAAACCAAAGCAGCCCAATGCCCCTCAAGAAGTAAAATTTCCCACCTACCAAGTTAATAGACTTGAACTAGAACCAATTAAATTTTACTTGGGAAAATTCTGCATATAATAAGCGTTAAATTGTTTGTTTGGATGCAGTTCCTAAAGTAGTATATAAAGCTTTTTCTAACACAACCTATTTAAATTATGGGCAAATGTACAGTATTTAAGCTAGCTTCTTTGTAGTTAGTAACATGGGGTTGTTATGTGACTGTAAAGTTTACTGAAGGAAATATTGTTTTATAGTGTATAATAATGAATGTTTTATGTGTTTTTTTATGAAATGGACTCTGGATATTTGTCTGTTGTTTTCCAGGCACATGGTGACTTAATGGTGATTAATTTACAGATGATTCAATGATTCAATGCTGGAATACTTTCTGAAAACCATGTCTAAGAAGACTCTTAACATTACTGTTAAATCTGTGCTTTGAACTTTAAATTATTTTATTGGATGTCAGTTAACTCCCAGTCGTGTGATTTTAGAGTTTTATATTTTTATTAATGTGAAAGGGCACATTGTAGTGTATTGCAGTAGAACCCTTTGTAAAAGGTGTTGAAAGATTAGCTAAACATTTAACAACATCTGGATATTTTCATTGTAAAATTGTTAAATTGTTAGCAGTTGCAATTTACTTTACTTACACTAGGGGGAAGTGATGCAGTTTTAATAACACAAAATATATCTAGCAAGAATCCAGTGGTGGTATTGACTAATATGATATGGTTTATTCCAGTTTTTTGCAAATGCAGAAATTCAAAAGCGAAATCTTAGTGCTTTTAGATGTCACGACTAAATTAACAGCATAGTTTATTACACAAACAGTGAAAAAGTTGTGCCGAAAAGACAATTAAAGGTTTATCATGACCTAGGTGCTACACATTATGAGATCAAAACAGACAGATAGATAGATAGATCTGTGTTAATTGCAGAGTTTAAATCAGAATTAGAGAGAAGGGGAAGCAGGGGGTGGACATGAGGGTCCTGAATAAACCACTCTGTACGTCAGTGTAGCTATCCTATGTATTTATGGTCACAGTCTTAAAGATACAGTGCTTGTTTGTTGGCATGTTGTGTTGCTACTTTAAAGCAATACAAAATAAATTTTAAAATGTGGTCAAAAGATATTTTTATTTGATATGGGTATTGTACATATTGTGTGGTTAAATAGTACTTAATTTTTTTAAAACATAATACATAGGCCTAAATTAAAATAAAAAATGCATCAAAATGGCATCACTACAGGTAATAGTCTTGCTTATTCATTCGCAATATCCCTGTGGAAATGCATTAAAATATCAAGTTATTTGAGGATTGCTTCGTACACATGTCTTATGTTTAGCAAAGTCTAGCTAGTAAGTGAAGTTTTCACAGCAGTACGTTAAGCAAAATAAGTCAAGATACAAGAACACAAGACAGAAATCGAGGCGTCATGTAGGAAATATCATATCCACTCGAGAAAAGAATGCATGCTCAGGCTAGTAATGAAAATTAACATTAAAGCTAATGGAAATAATAATAGTATTATAGCACAAATCTGACCTTTTTTTAAACTGGTCAGATTGAATTTTTCACTAAATTTTTGGGACCTTAAGCAAAAAGGTTAACGTCAAAACAATGTGCCATTTGCATTAGAACATATGCAAATGAACAGTATCACAATAAAAAGTATAAAACAATTTCTTCAAAGTTATTGATATCTTTTTGAATAACTGAAAGAACACCAATTCAGTTCCCAAACCTCACCTCAGCCATTCCATCCATCCATCTGTCCATTTTCTTTACCCACTTGGTCTATGTAGGGTTATGGCCTTGGCCATCCCATGTATTACTAAATTTCCCCACCAGTGCAATTAGTTCATTACTTGAATTAAATATTGCTTAGTACCAATTAGGTGTCAATTAATCAAACAAGGTGCACTCTCAGAAAAAGGGGACCAATTTGTACCTTTACTTGTCACTGGGGCTGTTTCTTCAAGGGTCTGCCAGATGTACCTGTAGCTGTAGGTAACTGTACCTTTGAATGTTCAGAAATGAGGAACATTTTTGTACCATTGGGGGTACATCAATGTTGTCTGTACCTTAAGGAATCCATTTCTATACCTTAAAAGTTACAGAATTCTAAGGTACAGCCCCAGTGACAAGCAAAGGAACAAACTGGTACCCCCTTTTCTGAGAGTGTGGGGTGATGGTCAAGTCAAAAATTCACGGGTGTATTGGATGGTTGCTGCAAATTCTGGAGTGATTTTAGCAGAAGTTTTGAAACGGCTAAGCTAACACACTTCGGCGGGCATAATATCATACTGCCTAAGACTTTTGCATCGTACTGTATGTAAGATATATTACATACAGGTGGTGGACAAAATAACTGAAGTAGAACATGGAAAATACAGTAACTTAAGTGAGCAGAATGAGTTTGAATATCAATTAGCAGAATGTGTCAGCTGTAAAACACGTCTGACAATCAGTATTTTGATGTGTGACTTTTTAAAGAAACATCAGGTCCAAATAGGCTTGATTTTCAGGTACATCAGTCACAAAAAACAGCAAAATATATTAATGTGTCAATGAAAGAGTCTGAAAAATAATCAGAGTATATAGCAGAAGTTGAATGAATTATATCAGTAAGGAGGAACAATGGTGACCAAGGTACAGCACCAAAAGTGACCCCAGACCTCAGTCAACACGTCTGGGATCTCGTCTCAAGACAGACTGTATGTCAACTTCACAAAACTTGAATTTATGTTGGGGCAGAAAACCCCAATAATTGCCCAGCATCATCTAATGGTAGTGGAATATGGAGCCATTTTACAGGGCTATGCTATACTGCTAACACTGTTTTCTCAAGTTAATTTCATAATCCAAGAAGATAATGCCCTTTTACATTCTGCTAAACCAATGGAGGAACGTTTCAAAAATACCAGACCTCCCCCCCCCATTATCAGATCTAAACATCATTGAACCTTCATGGAAAATTCAGGAGCAAAATAGACTTCCATGCACCTCCTTCATCCCTCAAAGAGCTGGAGGCTTTTATTTTTGAAGAATGGTCCAAATCCCACTACACACAGTTTAAGTCTTGTACGACAGCATTCCAAGAAGAACTAAAGCTCTTCTGAAGTTGAAGGATGTCCATGCTCCTTATTAGGTCCTTGATAGATGTTTCTATTATTTTGTCCACCCTTTGTAGTTGTACTGGACACACTGTTCTAGGAATACTGACAATATGAATCAGTGTGAGGGCCAATGGCTCTCACTGCGAACGACAAACAGCGTGTAGCCCTCCTGTGTAGGGAATGCTGCCCTAAACAGTAAGATGGATGAGAGTGAAGATGCCAGAAGTATTACTGGATTACAGCATCTGAATTCCACTACAGGTTTGACATTTGCAAAACTCCTGCCACATTCCTAAGCTTTGTCCAAGTGGTGAGCTCCATGACCTTCTCCTCATGTACTTGGATGACATGATGGTCAGAAGTATTGTCTGTTACAGTGATCAGACCATTGGCAAGCAAACTTGAAGTTGCTACATATTGAGCAAAGACAACAACTTAAGCTCATATTGAAGTTGCACTAAAGCCTTTAGAATATTCAGGACCCTGGAGTGTTAGACAGCATTCCATAAGTGCTAACAGGCTCTGATGCAGGCCACCATGTAGCTTACCTTTATTTTATTCTCCCCTTCTGCCTATAACCTGAATCAGCTTGCATGAGCTGAAGCCTATGCTGACTAAGACCCAGAAGATCCAAGAGGAAATGGTTTCCAACACCAGGCAAAGCCTGCATCCTTCCAAACCTAAGAACCACTTTAAACTTCAAACCAGTAAAAAGGTAGTCTCTTCAGTTTAAAGGCTTATTATGGAGGTCAGTCCTTCAGTTTGTTGTCCATTTTTAGCCCACAAAGATGGGTACTACAGTGCAGAAGTGGGTGAACCAGATACCAAATAATTTACACGCTCTACATCAAAGCCCTCCATCAAGACTTCCATGTGAGACTGGAGAAAGGGATCATACAGATTTTGAAGCAGTGTGAGGTTTTGGGCATCGTCACCGCAAATTACAATCTAGATGAGAACTTGGTAATATAGTAAAGCCAAGATGTACATCTGAAGCAACTGCAGGAATGCAGCTTGGCTGTCAGTGGAAAAACAGATGACTGCAATGAGGTGAAGAGTACTAACAACGTACTTAGAAACGAGTTACGTTCCGAATGGCCGTTCGTAACTTGAAATGTTCGCAAGTCGTTATTCAACATCATTTTAATGGTCAACGCAAGTACAAAGAACTAGAATGCTGGGAGTACGCACGCTATGCTGCTGCGTGGCGGGAGTAGCGGCCAGAAGTCATACTAGGCAGAATTGGATGGATCAATGGATCCTCTGTGGAGGTCGTCAAGAGCACCAAATTCCTTGATGTTCACCTGGCGGAGAACCTCTCCTGGTCTCTCAACACCAGCTCTCCCACCCATTCTCACCACCTTCTACAGAGGGACTATCGAGAGCATCCTGAACAGCTGCATCAATGTCTGGTATGGAAACTGCACCGTTTCGGATCGCAAGACCCTAGAGTGGATAGTGAGAACAGCTGAGAAGATCATTGGAGCCACTCTTCCCTCTATCACAGACACCTATTGCACCCGCTGCATCCGCAAAGCCACCAGCATTGTGGAGGACCCAAAACACCCCTCAAACACACTCTTCACCCTCCAGCCTTCTGGCAAGAGGTACCGGAGCATTCGGGCCCTCACTGCCAGACTGTGCAACAGCTTCTTCCCCCAAGCCATCAGACTTCTGAACAATCAGAGACCGGACTAATACACACACACACACACACACACACACACACACACACACACACACACACACACACACACACACACACCTTACGCAGTCCAATACCTCAACAACTTTTTGCACAAGCTATTGCTCTGTTGCACTTTACACTTAGCCTGTCTTACGCTTAAGATATGTCTTACTATCATCTCTTGTATTATCTTGTCTCTGCATTGTCTCGTGTCTGCACTGTTTTTGCACATTTTGCACACTTGCACTATATGTAGTCCTGTGTCGATGTAGTGTTATATGTGGCGTCATGGTCCTGGAGGAACGCTGTTTCAATTCACTATGTACTGTATCACTGTATATGGTTGAAAGGACAATAAAAAGCCAATTGAACTTGAAGATGAACTTGAACTGGCACGCAAAAAAAAAACAAAAAATTATGTTGCGTACAAGAAACGGGAGCCCAAGGAACACAATTTGGACTTACAGTCCTCTTCGTTCGTATGTCTGAAAGTTCGTAAGTAGAAGAGCGTCTGTACTGTGAAAATGTGGCCAGCTAGGAAATAAGTAGGGGGTACTGACGGAAGAGGGTACAGGGGCGGCCACAAGTTTTGTTCCTGCCCTGGAGGGAGGTGTAGTGGACTGACCACCACGCCTTGAGCTTAGGATGGAATGGCCTGCAGGGGTGGTCCAAGGAATTCCTGCAATATATGCCCAGGTGAGAAGAAACTACAGCCCAGGCTACCATCTGGCCATAATGAATGAGTATGAATCAATAATCTGTTCTTAAGATAGCTCTGTGAGAATTAATTCAGCTCCTGGATTAGCCTAAAATGTATTTGACTGACATGAGGACAGCATTTCAATTAACTTGTTCGGCAGCTGTGCCAGCTCTCTGCAAGGAAGGGGACTTCATAGCTGGGTAATTAGAGGTAGCAGCTTTCAGCATTTGTACTGCGAAAGACCCAGGTCTTCTGGAAAATTCCAGAATTTGAGAAAAAAACACAGTAATGTCTATGATCAGAAATGTACACATACTTTTGTGAAGTTTATATTTCCAAAATAAATCTAATCTCTTAGGGATTAACTCGTTAGACTATAGCAAAGCTCTCCACGTTGATGAAAATATGGTATTTATTTAAAATAATACAATTATAAAATGGGGAGGTAAAATACAAAACAGTCTAGATTAAAAATAAATTCACTCACTCAGTTTTCCCAAAGACCACCCAGCTGACCCTGATCGTCATTTAAAAGGCCATTAGTCCAGTTAGAGGAATCTGGGTTCCATAAATATAGAACACATTCAATCTGAAAATGGTGTGCGATGTTTTGTTATGGTTTCTGGGTTGAATGTCTCCTCGAAAGGGTGTGAAACGTTGTGTGACAGACATTACGGTACGTTTTCTCTCATTTGGTGGGTGTGTCAGAAGTGTTTCCCAATCAGCAACGACATGGATATAAACCCCATCAAATTAAATGGGCAGTGCCCCCAAAGGACCCATAGCTGCAACCCTTGTGTAACACAACAGGGTGTTTCCATTTAAATAAATGTTTTGCAACGTTTCATCAGGGCTGAATGTAGCCATGGATTTAAAATTGCTGTGTAAACACAAAAAACTGAACACATCCCTTTGCCACATAAGAGGATAGTAAAAATAGTGATTGTTTATTGCAAGTACCAGGTGCTTTAGGGATCTGCTTACAGATATTACAGGTACAGCAAATTTATTGATGCATGTCCAATCTTGTTACTCAGCCGTCCAATTGTATTACTTAGTAAAAGTAAATGAAAAGTTTAGTGGTTTCAAACCTTGCAGTTTGTATTAGCAAACTGGCCTGGGTTGCCATATAAAAGAATGAGCTCACACTTGTGCATTCTGTGTTTACTACTCGAATTTAACCAAAAGCAAGGAGAAGGAAACCCCACCTTTGCAGGGACTGTCGTGTAAGCAGTGTTTGTCATTAAATGAAATTTGCACTTTTCTGGTCCTTTAGAGCATCTTTGCTATTTTTCCAGGTATCTTCTAGAGTAAAAAAATCCTTAAACCCATCTCAACTATTGCTGGTGGCATAGATGTATCTAGTTGGTGGTGCTTCATGATGTGTCTTTGCTGTTATCAACAGGACAAAAATTTTTGTTGATGATGGTAGCCATCGTTGTATATAGTGAGATCTGATGTTTTATGATATTCTGTAGAAAAGTATGAGAAATGTGATGAGGGCGCTTGTGCAGGCTTCAGGAGCACTTCTAGTCGCCTGAGAGAATATAAATCCAGTTTACTGCGTGTTTGAGAGTTTTGGAGCACTACTCAGATTCTTTTGTGTATAGTTTGCTTGTTAAATTTAGAGTAAACAGTTTTGTATGTTTGCTGCCAGTCTCATCCCGAGTGTAATGTTTAAATAATCATGATTTTTTCTTCTGTCCCTCTGACATCTCAAGTTCAAGGTTTTCCAAAAATGCATATATGAAAATGTATAAATTTGACAATACACATAGACTTGCATGATACAGTCCTTCCTCATAATAAATAATGTAATCCATTTATACATTGAACTTGTATGGAAAAAATGCTGTCACACTGGAATCACCCAAGTAAAAAGTTGTTAAACTTGTGATCAGAAGTGAGACTAACTGATTTGCGGAGAACAAGTAATAATTTATTCTTGTAACTGTGACACTTCAAGGCTGTTGGCTTTTCAGTGGAGTCTTCCTGGAGGACTGGATCACCAGATGCCCTTGGTGACATTTCACATTCGTGTATGTGTGACATATTACTTTTTCATGTCCTTTTTTCATTCTCAGACAGCTCTGTAGTATACTTACAAAAATATATTGTACCTGCCACTTCACTTTAAATTCACTATGTTCATTATTCAAATCATCTTGCACTTGTCGTATAAGAGCTCAGTGAAAACTATCACTCTGAAAAGCAGAACAAATTAGATTTTTTTTTCTCCTTCTCACCTCTTTTCGCCATTGGTATGTTTGAAGGTTTCTCTACAACAGTATGTATGGAGAAGCAGGCTCATGTTTTATTGATAAAGGCGAAATATAAGACGATTTCACTGCAAACACAATCCACGGCACGAGCAGCACACGACACGTTGACCTGCTTTTTGAACGTGATGTGACATCCCAAGCCAATCATTTTGCATGCATAGTTAAAGAAACGCAAATTTTATATATATTTATGTGTGTGTGTGTGCATGCATCCACCCTCAAGCCAGTTTTTTGCACTTAAACAAAAATAAATATGTGTGTGCAATGATATATTCATTAACTCATTTTCCATACCTGCTTCTCCTATTCAGCGACATGAGGGTTTGAAGTCCATCCAGGTAAATATGTGCAGAAGGCAAGGGATGACCCAAGGGCACCAACCTACAGTATCACAGGGCACACTCACTCTCTCTCTCTCACACACACACATACACACACACGCACACAGTCATTCACACACTCATACCAACAGACAATCTGGAAACTCCAACTCATGATGACACAGGAAGAACATGCACACTCCACATACATAGAGTCAGGATGGAGACTCAAACCCTTTATTTAGCTGAGAAAGCAATGTTCAGCCACTCCTTCGATCACCGGGGATGAAGGACCTTGCTCAAGGGCCCAATGGTGGCATCATTTTGCCAACCATGGGATTTGAACCAGTGACCTTCTGATTATGTGCTCAGAATCCTGACCCACAGAGTCACACACAGCAAATCGATATGGGGAAACGCAGATTCTTTATCCTTCATGTTCCAGCTGTTGATCCTGTATAGAGTCTCAGGGCTCAAGCACAATTATCCCCCCTCCCCAATCCATTGCTGGTCTGCGCTCACATTGCGTTCTGAGCCCGAGCATGCTTTCGTCATCACCGTGCAACTTTTTGTGTTGAAGAAAACCTTGGAAGGAAAGCGCTGTTGCAAAGCAGGTTGAATTCATGATTGATGTCCTTGTTTTGTCGCTCATTTGGAGTCACTTTGTGCACAATGACATACATAGATTTATTAAGTATGCAATCATAATCATTTATTCGTGCTGCACGTATAAGAAGATTTTTAGAAACTGATCACTTTATCTTTGGTGTCCAGAGCATGCTGATATGATGAGTGTCATGTTCTACCAAATATCTGCTTTTGTATGTTGCATTCAGTTGTTCCTGGATACTCCCTTCAGCCCAAAAGTCCAGCAAACACAGGACCTCTCCCATAGACCAAACTGATCCCCTTGCTACAGTTTTTGTTATACAGCCAGGTGCATCATCGACATCTTGTCTGCTTTCTGTGCTTGGGCACAGTTAGCGATCACGCTAGCCGTGTAGGTACCCAGACTCATCAAATAAACTGTCCTTGGGAAGCAAAATGTGCTTGGGCACGGTTTGGATCGCCTAGTGTGAGAACACCCTCAGTGGGGCCTGGAACCCATCCCAGGCAGCACAGGCCACAAGCTGGGACAAACCAGACCCCAAACAGGATGCTCCCAGGTCACATGACAAGTAACTTAAAGTTGCTAGTTCATGTAAATGGGCAGCAGGAGGAAAGCAGAGATCCCAGATGAAATTAGCATGACAAGAGGAATAGCGTGTCTGGGGAAATGCATGTGACAGCACATCTTAAGTCAGCTCTTCAGGATTCAACACCTCAGGCCATTTCCCCTAACCCCCTTAATTAGTCACCTGCCTGGGCTGGTGACCACCCCACCGATAATCGCGTTTTATTGGCTAGCACCCACAGCTTAAGTGGCTCGCCAGCTCTGCTCATCCTGTATTTCCACTGTGCAGGGGAATCTCCAACATTGTACAGTTGCCTACCAGTGAGAAATTAAGCCACACTCTACTTTTATCATTAGTCCTATGAAGTCCCATATCTTTTGGGTGTTTCATCCACATGTTGTTTTGAAGTTCTTTGGTAAACGGAAACACCTTTCAATGGTCTCATAAGGAGATTCAGTCCTTACTGGAACGCTGTCCTGCACTGCATGTGGTGAGATATTGGACTGTTTTTCAAGAAGAACACATGCCCACACATTCGGATATTGGAAAAAGGGTGAAAGTTGATTCATTACACCATATAACTTTTTTCCATGGCTCCGGGGTCCAGGTGATGCTTTTTTGTGCAGTGGCTCCTGTGTACAAGGTATTCCCGTACAGCCCCCCCTGCTGTAAATTCCAGATTATTGAAGTTCACAATGTATGGTTTTTATGCTAGCTCACAGGGGGGCTGATTCGGTTCTGTGGTCATGTTTGAGGCCCTAATTTCATGGAATTCATCACTGTTGCTATTTGCTGATAATGTTTTTCATGTTTGGCCTATGCTGTCATGATTTTTAGACTGATCCCCTTGACACATTACATTATCATTTTTTGCACCTGCAATTCGGGAACACTGTTACACACCTCATGTTACCTTAGAAAACTTGTTTGTCATAATGCTGATTGTCAGACCTTGTTCATAGGGGACAAATACTGGTAATTGGCATTCAGACTAATGCTACTACCTTTGTAGCTGCATTTGTAATTGTAGTTTAATTACTTCAAAGTTAAAACTCCTTTTCATGTGGTGTGTCTGTTATTTTGCCAGCCCCCTGAGTGGCACGTGGGGTGCAGCACCGGCCCAGCTTAAGTTCTTAGTATCTTCCTGCTCCGAGCTGTAGCTAATTTTTTGCCCCCCCCCCCCATACGTTTCCCATTGTATTGACCTACATCTTTTCTTCTTCTGATCTCCATTTAGAAGATATGAATGAAATATTTTCATCTCACAACATATTCACATTCTGATCATAGATTTGTGCAGAAAACACTGAATCAATCATCCGAATCACTGTAGGAATATCTATCTGTCTGAGGTTCCTTTCTATTTCCCCAACTCAGAAACCTGTAGTGTTCACTCAGAAATAAAAAAATATGTATGACTTCTCATTTTTTGAGGAGTTATACATGAGAGACACAGGGAATTCATACAGTTACGAACGACTCTGATTCATTGAAAGTGACGCCTTTGGTAGATGTCTACTGCAATTGTATGTACTAAACCTGAAGATAACATAGATGAATTACCCTCGGCTAATTCAAATTATGCTGTCATTATGCCAAGGCTTATAATTAGTGACAAATAATTGATTATGTGCAATTAAAACACTTTGATAGTGTCTAATTACACCCAATTTACAGAAAGTAAACTACGGGAATAAGCTGTTTTATATTTATTAATTAAATTCACTGTCTCCTCATGGACTTTGCATAGTATACATTGTTAATTAAGAGCAAATGCATGCCTTTATACACACCTGGGGAAAATGCTAATTCTGTATTTTAATCATTCACTGTTTTCTTTTTTGATCATTATATGTTCATATTATATTATATGAATTATATCCATCTCAGAATTAATCTTGGAATTAAAAGAAGTGAACAAGCTAAGTGTTGCCATTACGTTCTACTGTCATTCCTTTCCCTCATGTTTATTATTATGCTATAAACCACCAAACGGAGCTGTGACTAATCTCTGTTATACACCTCTAATCCTTAGTGGACTTGAAAATACAAGTGATACATAAAATGGTTCCTTGAGGTCTTGAAGTGAGTGCCCATGTATTTAGTTAGCGGGTAAATTATATAATAGGTTTAAACCCTAAAAATGTTACTTAACCACTGGGTGTTCCACTTTAATCTCTTTGGCCAGAAGGGGGCAGCAGTGAGAGATGTATCTGTTTTTTGTGCTGGTGTCTTTCTTGTCATTGCTGAGCAGCCCCCTCTTTGCTTTGTACCTCCGGTTCAATGTGGGAGAGCTGCTTGCCTGCTTGGCAGTCGCGATGTTGATTCCTTCCTACATATTGTGTTGAGCATATTGTGCAGAAGTGGTGTAGGGGGATCGTTTAAGACAGGCACCAAAGTGGGACCAAGTTATTTTATACCTCTGTTAAGAATGATTATACACCCCGTACAACATCAGTATGATTTTAATCGACATTTTGCACAACTTGCTATGACTTCAATTGCATTGTAGTAAATGACATGTAGTTGTTTAAACATTCCTTATGCTGAGAGCCCTGGCTACTTCATTAATCATTCCTCTTCCCTTTTTCTTAAAGACACATAAAAAGACACGAAGACTGCAACTCGCTCCAGACGACGACATAAGAACAGTTGGTCGGAAGCAGGTGCATATGCTGCACAAGCAGCTGTTTTTGGCACTTTAGATGAGGCACGCGCCCCCCGTCCCCCCCAGCACTTCAAATAATCCCATCATGCAATTCACACTGTAATTACTGCGATGCAAGCTGTCGGGGCCCGCTACCCTCTGAGCGGCAGCGTCCTTCACAAATGGGCCACCAACGTTAATTAGTTATATGTAGCTAGGCGTACAGCCGCGGCAAGACGTTTTGTCCCGTGTCTCTCCGGGTGCGTGCGTGCCCAAGGACGCATTGCGCGCGGGGAATTCGCGAGCTTCGTATTGTCGTGCTGGCATGGTCAACAACTCGAGATGGAGTCTGGCGAGGGGGCTGCCCGCGCTGAGGCTTATTGTCTGCGAGCCTCTGCTTTTCCCTCCAAGGTCTCACTCAGCAGACTGATAATTAAAGCGGGTTTTTATCATCCACCGTGTACTTGGCTGTAAATACCTCCCGGCTGAAAGGCCTTTCGGAGAACGTCGCCACGCAATCCTTCCGCTCTACCCATTCAATTTCCGGCCTGTTTTTTTTTTTTTGGAATGAGTTTAACTCTGTCCTTAAGTCGTTCAGAATTTTGTATGTTTTGTAAGTAACTGCTATGTTTTCAAAGAGCTGTATTCGTAAGTCAAATTATTAGTTTTATCACTTTATCTGTCTTCTGAATGTAATATTTATGCAGCATTTAGAGTTTAGCACTTATTAAAGTGTATTTCTATTAAAGTAATGTCCTGTGAGTTTCCTTAATTTCATAAGGCATTTTTTTGGTATTTGAAAGATCTGGAGAAACTAACAAACATGAGCCGAGCTTCAATGTATTTAAAAAAAATAGGAGTTGACAGATTTTTCTTGGATAAAACACAAGAAACGCTGCACTGGGTTGTTGGGTTAAGTTGTTTTTCACCTACTCCAATACATCTTGGATTTAATTCCTGCTGGAACCGGAGGAATGCGTTGGAAGCGATGAGGCCTGGGGTTTAAGCTGTCACCCTCTAAACAGAATCCTTGTGCCCCTAGCAGGGTCCCTGCTGCCCCCATCTCAAAGCCCCCAGGGATGACACAGCTCATTGATGCATCCCGTTCATTAGCATTTTCGCAGCTCGCCTCACTAGCTTCAGAGGCGATCCGTCATGAGAAAAACGGAAGAATGTGCTCCATTCGCATGATTCGCTGCCAGCGCTTCCCTCAGTCGCTCATTGTAATGTGCGCGCCTGGCTTCCAGCTTTCGCAGGAAATGCACAAAATCATGCCACACCGTTCAGATATGTTAGGCGTTGTTTGTATATTGTAAATTTTGTTAATATTCAGAATAATGGTTAATATGTCTTTAATATCACTTAATAAAAATACAGTCATGCAAAGTGAATGCTGATTTAGATATAATTGGCTATAGGAAATGAAAATATTTAGCTTATGTAGGTCAAATCAATTTAAGAACACAAAGATATATTTTTGCACAATGACATACATCACTTAAAATGTAGACTTTTGTTATATTTTCTCAGTAAAGTACTTCTTTATGGTATTCATTGGAAAACATGCTTAGGTATCTACCTGATTATTTATACTCGTTCTTTAGAACTGTGTGAAACCCCAGTAAACATTGTTTCTTCGTCAATCTTTGCATAGCACTACAAAGAAAAAAAGACTCGCATACAAAAAGAGCAAAGTCCATCTAATCCTGTGTTATTTAGCTCATTCAAAGGCAACCTGCGTTAAAGTCGACCCTCTAAATAAATGCTGCACACTTCTTTTTGTTTCAGGCATGCAATGCTAATGCGTAGGGTAATTACTCAGCGTTTACTCCACTGTGATTTCAATTTTGGCTGCGCAGTCTGAGGATTCGTACTTTACAACTGTATTTTCTGCACTAGCACTTTGTTAAATGTGTTTTGTTTGAGAATTTTTATATGAGATTGCAAAATACACATGTGCATTTTGTAATGTGCGTTTTGTATTATTACACAAGTAATATGCCATGCCATTGGCCACTATAGACGAATTCTATATACACAATTGATTTTTTTTTGATGATGATTAACAGAATTTTGGTGAATTTTACGTTTTAGTATTTTATTCTGTTAAATTAAACACATCTTTATTTGAAGGAGCTATGTGACTTGTATATGGTTTTAATAAACATTTTCCATCCCATCCATCCATCCATCCATCCATCAGTCTATTCATCCATCCATCCGTCCATCCATCCATTTCCTGAACCGACTTGTCTGTTGTAGGGTTGCAAGGGTCCAGACCCTACGGAGGCAAGGCAGGGAATAACTTAGGCTGGGGTGCCAACCCATCGCAGAGCAACTAAACATTTTTATTAGATATCGTCCAGCTGTTGTTTTTCCTTCTGCACCTTAGTAAGTTTCAAATATCTTCATTTTTTATGCTTATTGAGTTGCTTGCCAGCTGTCTAGGTAATGACAGGAGAAACTTACATCTCATTATGAATTGCCTACTTTAAACACAGTGGCAATTCATAATTATATACTGAATAATTATTGATTGTATCTCATTGTTGTGCAGTTCTGATCCTGCACCTCCACCATGCTCGTGCTCACCTTGCCAAATGTTGTCTAACTTTGCTCTTAATCCATATCAACTTGAGGAACAATCTTTGCATTCAGAGCCGCTTCTCCGAACTTGTGACTCACATACATACACACACACACACACACACACACACACACACACACACACACACACACACACTCTCTCTCTCTCTATGTATTTCTCTCTCTCTCTCTCTCACACACACACACACAGGTTTGTAATTATATCCTTGTGGGGACTTGACAACCTTAACCCCTACTCAGCCCTTACCTTAACCATAAGTAAGAAAACAAGATACGAGGCATTTTTAATAAAATAGCAGGTTTTTATTACATTGTGAGGAAAATCTGGTCATATAGGTTTAATAAAAACATTATTCACACAAACACACACACACACACACACACACCCACACACACACACACACACACACACACAGAGGCCTGATTAATGTCTGCTAATCAGCAATGTTAATGAGCAGGTGTCTGAGTGCCGGCCAGCTCCTCTCAGCATGGCCGGCTCCTCGCTGAGGGCTCGGAAAATGCATTCACAGTGACCCCTGTCCCTCAGCTGGCCGCCCCGGTGCGCTCCGCTCTCGCTACTCCGCGTCGGGGGAGGCCAGAGAGCCGGCCACATTCCCATTTCCAGGGAGGGACCGAGGCGGAGGCCTGGGGTGCAGCGGAAGGGGCTTGATTTAACCCTTTCAGGGTCGCCCTGGCTGGGCTCTCACCCTTGCAGATAAAATGATTACTTGACATTTGCTCAGATTAATGTTTTTATGGGTAAACAATAGTCCAGAACACAAATTAGGATAAACTCAATGTACTGACGCCATACTTTGTCCAATCAACTGCTTTCTATGCAATCCCTTTTTGCTACTTTTCTACACTTTCCGCTAGCTTGGTTCTAATTGTGTTGTTCATAAACAGGAGTTTGTAATATTTAGTATTTATTATTTGCTGGTTTAGTAGGTGTTTAACATACTAAGCAACACCATGGAAAATTGTTCATTTAAACAATTATTGAAAAATACTCTTTGGGTTTATGTCTGCTCACAATAAACAACAAGCAGCATGAATTTTCCCTTTTAATTCTGAAGTTACCTTCGATTTGAAAATAAATGTTTAAAAATGAATCACTGAACATGCAAATCACCACTTGCCTGCTAAAAACATCAAAAAATGAGAAAAAAAGACAGCATAAAGGGTAACCCAGTGAAATGAGATGTAACATGCAGACTCCTGTATGTATCAAAGCAAACTCTGGTGTGATGGTACTTATGAGCACAAACAATGGAGGGTCTTATTTCTAGTGGCTAGTTGGACATGCAGGTATGGAAAATGGATGGATGGATGATTGCTGTTGCAGGGAAGACCATGTGACAGTGATTTAAGGACCAAGGAAAAGAACAAACCTGTCAGGGCGATATTACCCCTTGCCTATTCTGCTATTGTTAAAAGTTACTTTATGGCATCTTACTGGCTTTTAAGCATTAGTAATAAAAACTAGGAATGTTCAGAATATTTTTTTCCTTAATTGGATTAAAAATCTCTTTCAAGTACTGAACCAAAATGCCCGGTATGAATGGTGACTGAGTGTGCCCTGCACTGGGTTGGCACCCTGTCCTGGTTTGTCTTGGCACCCATAGCTCTCCCAATAGGATGAGGGGGATGGATGGATGGATGGACGGGCATGTATGTGAGCCCACTTACATCAACATGATCTGGTGGGTTAATATTTCTGTGGTAAACAGCTGAAGGCATCTTCATGGGCTATACAGGTATCTCTTCTGGATCTTGGGCATCTAGAATCAATTCCACAAAATAGCGTGATTCCAAGACAAAGATGTCATTCCAGAAAAGGAAAACTGAATAAACCCCAACAATGGCTATGCACCTCATGGACAAAAGAATATAAAACAAAGAATGGAAAGATGTACTGTAGATATGAGCAGTGAAAGGCCTACAGAGCCTATGGGAGTAATAAGTAAAGAGACCACTGGTGAGCACTGTGCTCACAGAAAGTCTGGGGGCACTTACTTAATCCACTAAAACTATTGCAAATTTTGTAGTTTTATGACAAAAATCATTAACTTATTCATTTGTTTACAAAAAAACAACTAGCACATTATAAGGAACAAATAGTTTTAAGCAAACCATTCATTTCCTGTAGTAATAAATTGAAACCCAAATTATAGATCTAAAAGAGCTGTGTTAAAAAGATCATTGACAAGCTGTTTATTTGTGTGCTTTTTAATTAGTAACACCTTTGCAATGACATAAAACACCAAACATTTGTGTTTAGAATCCCTTTGGGAGTCAGTGATTACAATCGCAGTTAATGGAAACATGACAAGAACGGAATTGAGTGAGTTACTCAAAAAAATAATGACATAGAAATGAAATAAAAAGAAAATGTCTGTGTGGAAGATATGTCCATGTTAATGGACGTTTGTTATGAGACCAATACATTTGCGACATTTTTACAAAATGAAGTATCCCAAGGCTTTCTGTGAGCACTGCGTGTTAGATACCTTCTACCAGCCCACCATTCTACACAAAAACTCCGTTAAAATCCATCAACAAAATAACTAATAAAGTAAAAAACAATTATCGAATGCAAAACCCTTACGGTGAATAATTTAAAAATAAATCCTGCATTAAATATAAAATAAAATAAAACTAAAAAGTCACCAACATAATTTGGTAAACCACACCCAGTGAAATAATGGTAAGCAATACTTTGGTTCTATTTCTCACATGCTGCTGATGTTATGCATTCGTCAACCGAGCCATCCAATCAGCATTCAGGAGAGACCTCAGTCAGTGGAAGTGGTAAGACCCCAGATCAATCCTGGAACACATGTACTGCATCCACACATTCTGGAAAAACCTTATAGTTGGAAGATGGACGATGAACAAGAATCAGAATTCTTAAATACACTTAAACATTCTTGCTATATGCCGGCTCATAAAAAATATATTTCGTTGTGTTTTCAGATACCAACTTTTTGCATTCTTTTACATTTTTAAAGGCATAATATATACATGTTCACTTGATATGTAATTAAAGTTAATTTATATACATATAATTAAACAGAAAATCTGGTAGCTGAAGAGTAATAAAGCATTTAAATTATGGACAGAGGGCATTTAGAGGCAAACGAACAATCGGTTCAAGAAGGTAACATGACTGTCCACAGTGTCAGCTAATTACAGCTAATTAGAGCTCCTGTATTGGCCGACGAGGGAGAGCAGTCAGGGCACACAAGGCAGCCCTGTAATTACAGAGACGCTTCATCACAGCTGCATCATTTGTGTCGTGCCTCTAATTCATTAACTTTCATGTTAAAATATAATTTTAAATTAATATGGCATATATGAAGTTAAGTGTTTGACAGAATAAGTTTATGTCATAAAAGAGCTAGGAAATGAAGAGTGGAGTAAGTGAATGACCAAATGCTATTATCAATAGGGCAGCAATAATCTGTGATGCCTCTCTGTTCTGATCAGGTCAGTGAGCATGTGGTGCTGCCGTGGTGGCAGGAAGCAGGCAGCCCCGAAAGCACAGTCCTGAACGAACAGCCAGGTAGGATTTCTCGATAACGGGTGGCAGCAATAAGGAAACCTACTAAATTCTCATCCAGTCTCGAGCAAGGAGTGGGAAAGTAGCATTTATCACACAATGTGCTACTGAGCTCTGGTTCCCACACACTCTGGTTACATCATTACGGATTTTAGACGGGGGGCGGCCAATGGGGCCCAAGGGCTGCGGTCAGCTGACCCTGCCATAAGAACATGCTGGAAACCCTACCCCAGCTATGGAGTTTCAGCTGGAGCCCTCAGATAGCTGCCCCCTCTCTTTCTGCTGTGCAATTTTCAGATTCTGTTTCAGCCTTGCTTTCATCCAAAACTGCTGGATCCCACAGGCTGCCGTGTACGAGGGGGGCTGCCTAGAGCGGCTTTGTACGCAGGTGCTGTGCCGAGGCGCCGTCCACTTCAGCTGACATTACAACCGGCTCCCCAGCGTTTCTCCTCCTCCGTGACACTCTCCTTACAAATGTTCTGCCCGCGGCTCTAATTGCCCAACTGCCCTGAACAACATTCACTTGCCTGGCCGGTAGGATATTGGTTGCAGACGGGAGCTTAGCTGAAGAATTAACATACAGGCTGTCTGGAAAACCTACAAAGTCTCACGGGATTCTCCGGAAACGAAGTGGTCGGATGGGATGGCGGGGGCTGGAGGGTGGGGGTGCAGGGGGCGCTGTCAGTGCTTGTTGAACACTTTAGTGTTCACCAAGATGTAACTTACCATGCTGGGCCTGTTACTGTATCTGTAAGGTGTACATGCTTTTCCTCAATTAAATGAAACAAAACAGAAAAAATAAAAGACTTACTAATTTTATTAATTTTAAACAAGGAGGCATCTGCCAAGCGTGTGCTGTTACTGCCAGTAGTATTTCACTGTATTGCATTGTATAGTGGTAAAGACGCACTAGCATGGGCACTAGAGGGAAGCACAGAACAGCATGCTATCTCTCTCCACCTAAAGGACCTTTTCTGATATAGCCCTGTTTACACACACCCACACACACAGGTTTGTAATTATATCTTTGTTGGGACTCTTCATTCATTTCTATGGGGAAAACTCTAATCCCAATATGACAAACTTAACCCCTACCCAGCCCTAACCTTAACCAACATAATTACAACATAATTCCAGTGCTGAAGAACCAAGAAGTCTTGAGTTTACTTATCTATCTATCTATCTATCTATCTATCTATCTATCTATCTATCTATCTATCCAGTGCCACCCACCCTACATGCAGAACACGCACTATGCATAGGACCCCACGATCCATGGGGGGCCCCATTTTCCGCAAGGGGACGCATTCTCTGCAAATGTGCAAAGGATGCGCATCGCTG
>JAODLD010000038.1:10063937-10075081 GCA_026781065.1 Mormyrops boulengeri
AAGATCAATTTACCGCTAAGAACGTTGTATAAAAGTTGTTAGGAAAGAGTGCACAGGAAAATGAAAAGATTGTTAGTGGATTTTTTTTACTCTTTTTTTGTAATGGGGGGGCTCAAAATAAAATTCTGCTTAGGGCCCCAATTTGGCCAGGGGCGGCACTCTATCTGTCTGTCTATCTATCTATCTATCTATCTATCTATCTATCTACCTACTTACCTACCTACCTAGCAGAACTGATTTAAATCCATCTTATCGAAATTTGGTTTAAATGCTTGTTTTGCAGACTTACTTGTTTAAATTTCTTTAGGATGCTGGGATTTCACACCAACGAAAAGAAATTTATGAAGTTCATGGAATTAATGGAATTAATTTCAGATTGCCTGTATATATGGTTGCCAAACACTGGATGTAGGTTACGTCACTGGATACCCTGATTTTCTAGTCAGACAAGCTCTTAAATAGTCTCTATAAGTAATAGGGATAAGGTTAGCGCTAAAGGCATCTGTTCACCTAAGGTTTACGGGGCCAAGGGCTAATCTGTCTTGTAAGTACTGACCAGTGCATGTACAATTTATAAAATAGAGGATATTGAGCTTTAGTTAAAATACACCTAAAACAAGTGGAAATGTATTACATAGAGCAGGGTGCTCAAAAGGTTAGGAAGGTAATGGGACGAAGAGATCAACTGCCTGATCAGCGCTGCGGTAACAAGCGAGTGACGAGTTGCTGAGTAATCGGCGGTGAAACGTGATCGCAGACCTCTGCCCCAACCTCAGGATGTAAGTTCACCTCACCTGGATTTTTAATTCTCATGGCATTTTGACCTGCAGGGAAACAGGATACGGCCGTGCGTGCAGAAGCTGAGCGCTGTACTGTAAAATTACCAGAGTACTGATTCATGCTCCATTCCATATTTGCCGGAGAACGTGCTCTGCTACCGAGGTGATCTCCCACACGTACTCTACGCAGAATATTGTCTTTGTGAATACTGTTACACTGGAATTAATCTATTTTAAAAAATCCTGAGTCTGTTGAGTAGCCTACTGCTTTAATAAAACATTATTTTAGGCTTTTATATAATTTTTTAAAGAAAACATACCATTATAAGAGCCGTAATATGTCCATAATATGTAGGCCTACATTTATACAAAACACAAGCACATGTAGCTATTAAGAGTTTCTCTAATGGATGCTTCGTTTGTCTAATATTCGGATAAGTGAAAAACTCATCAATATATACTGAACATTTTTAACTGCTGTACGTATAATGTTAGAATTGAAATTCTATATTTTCATATCAATTGCACATAATTTCCTTTAGATAACCGACCTCACATTTAAATATCGAAGCTGTTCTTCATGTTATAGTAATAATTGTAAATTCCCTGCAGTAAATCTGTATGTTTAAAATTTTTTAAACATGGAATTCAAGAATAATAACATTAAGAGAATCACTGGAGCTAAATGGACAATAAATAATCTAAAATACTTTCTGATGTTTTTCTGAATTACAATCATGAACAGTTCTGAACAGAACAGAGTTGACTTTGGCATCTTTTATTATATACATTTTATCACGATTGTACTTAACTGTTATGAGTTAAATTTTAGTCATATATAAGTTTCTTTCAATGCTTTAATTAAGGGGATCTTTAAGCAGGATTTGTCTTGTTCATTTTGCTTCCATGTTAAAAAATAAGAACTTATTATAACCTATATGAAATAGGAAAAGGGTGTCATGTTATTTAAAGGAGTGCAGGCATGCCTGAAGCAAGTAAAAATCTTTATCTCATTCTTATCCAGCTTAACATTGTGCTTGACCGTGTCTGTTTTCCTTGAAATACAAGCTGTCTTGTTGCTGTTCTGAGAGATTAGACACCAGATTTCCATAACCATACGCACTGCGAATCTGTAAGGAAGCGGTTTGCGTAGCGTGCAGGGAAACTTGAACACACTCAAAGCGGGTGGCTAGACTGCTGTCTCAGGTCCGTATTTGCGTGCTTTGACGACCATTTCCGCCGAGGATTTGGTTGCAAAGCCACGGACTGTCACAGGATTCGAATGGGTGGCAAGCCAATAGCTTGGGATCCATTCACCGGTGGGTTTTACCCTGTTCCAGTTACAGTCAGTCATAGGAGGGTGGCGGATGCATTCTTTTATGCCAGGCCCACCTAATGGTTCACCATCCGCTGTCTCTCCAGGGACGCTGCAACCTGGAGAACGCTCCTGTTCCACTAACCTGCTAGAAGAATAGTTTGATCTGAATGCTGGAGACTTCTATTACTGTTCATTCATAACTAGAAGAGAACATTGGTGAAATATTCAAAGATAGGTAATAAGAAGAACAGATTGATCGTACTGACAAAGAAGAAAAACCTCCCGGGACATTCATTCATTCATTCATTCATTCATTCATTCATTCGTTCGTTCGTTTGTTTGTGCATGCATTTCATGTTGGAATCAGAAGTCAGCAGGATTTTCCAAATGAAAGCATGGCAATATAACTTTGTTCTTCTGGCAAAAGGTTAATTACATATTTGACCCTGACATTACATGGGAAAAGATTAATCTCTCTGCATTTTGAAAATATCACAGTGGTACTGTCTTGGCATGGCTGTTGCTGTTATTAGCTATTTTTGTGTAGGGGTATTGCTACTGTACCCTTGCAGCAGTCCTTTAATTCGGTATAGAGCACGGCTGGACTGGGACTAAAAATTGGGCCAGGACTTTTGCCCAAAAAGACCCACCACACACACCCACCACTTGTGCCGACTGGGGGTGAGGGGGGTCATTTCCTGGTCCATAAATCCATTGGCCCACTGGGAAAATGCCCAGTATGTAACATGGCCAGTCCAGTCTTGGTATAAACGTATATAAGAGCATCAGGTGTCGAGTGTCAGGTGTTTGTTAAGGGGAAATGACTTAAGCATGGGTTTAGATTCTATAGTTTGGCTTAAGGAGCCAGTGATCCATTAAATAGCTTAACTATAGTTGCATCATATTATTCTGACCTGAAAATGTGTGAAGTATGAATCCAGAATAGGGGCACCTTGGACTAATTTCTCTTCATAAATGAATCATGTCTACTGATTTTAACAGCCAGCTATAATTAAGCTAATTTGTAATGTGCCATTTGGCTATAAAGCCTTTAAAATTGTTGCTATTATTATTTTTTAAAGCTGCTTAGCTTTATTAAATAATTGTGTCCATGATCTAATTGCAAAAATAACTCCACAGGAAATTGATTTATTAACACAGACGTGAGAAAGGTTTGGTGATGCTTGGCTGTCATGGGCTTGAAGACAGGAAGCATGTCTTCACAATTAATTAGTTGTTCATGTTTTAATCCTCATGACAAGTGGGACGTACTGCTATATGCCAAAACTGGTTTTAATAACCAGATACGGACAGGAATTAGGGAATTATAAGAAAAAGAAACCCAATATAGACAGACACAGATCAAAAATAGTCTACCTGCCAAAGAAATGAAAGAGAAGTGGAACATGCTTAGACAACGAGAGTCTGTGTGCCACCAAAACCAATCCATCAAAACAAATGTACCCATCATGATTTTAGCTTGTGGAGAACCCTGACACTGTAAACACTAACAGTGCTCAGCTCAGGAGTGGGCAGGGCATTATGGGAAATTTCCCCTACTGTGAATCTAATGATCAACAGTCCATATGGCAGGCCTAAGAGGCAGGCCTGGGCCACCATCAGGTGTCTCCTCCAGGCCTTGCAGGCGACTCCTTGTTGCCTGTCTTCACTCACCTGATTACAGAGATTATTAAGGTGCCAGAAAAAAAAGCAGTTCAACAGCCAATCTGTAACATGCTGGGCATTTAATTTACTTATCCGGCAGTCTCATTTAAAGTTGAAGGTCTAATCTTTCATTGCAGGTATTGTTTTCATACACGTTAAAAGGTAACACGTGTTTTTAAAAATAAACATGCTGAGTCTCTGTGTCTTGTAATGTGATAGGAGATTACTGCTTATTTAAAGTAAAAGTAAAGAGTGATGCGTACAAGTTCAGATTACTGTGAGTGGGACGTCTGTCGCATCCAAAAATTAATAAAGAATAGTAAACCCTGGACAGATAAACATCATCATCCCTCCCTCTGGCCTGTTTTACCTGCATATTGTACCATGAATAATTCAGGTCACCATCTGCACGAAGGGGGCCTCGGCCGCAGGGGATGCCCACGAACCTTAATTATTTAGTGCAGCTAGCCTGTGGTGATGATCGAACAAAAGGCTGGTGTGACATAACAAAAGTCAACAGGCCACCCGCCATGTTTCATTTGTCTTTGCACCTTGTTGACAAGTCCATTGAACAGAAATATTTAAATATAAATGTGGCCGGGTGGCTACGAACCAGCGGAACTGCGTGGGCCCCTTGAATTTACCGATAACGAGAAAGGTGTGTTCAACCGCTTCACCGCCTCCTAAGTAATTACCCGCAAAGTGTCGAGCAGATGTTTGCATTGCCGCTGTTTATGTTATGCGAAACTTCACTTTCTGAAGAAAGACTGTGCCATATATAGTATAAGTAAGTACTTGAAGGATCTAGGTTTGTGAACAGGATTATATGTCGTATGATAAAGAAACATGCCGTATACTCCAGCGGTACCTCTCCATTGTTGAAAGACCATCCTCCAGCTATCACATGCCAAGGCTGATCTCTCTGGTCAACCAGACACCTCCCCAGAGGCCTGGGGGGCTTAAGGCCACTTCTGCCTTTCTGGTGGAGTCACTGTCACCTGAGCCAGGTTCAAAGTGCTGCTCTTCCCCATTCGCGAGGAAGAAAAAACATTCACCCATGTGAACGCACGCATACACCTCACATGCATTACCCATGTGAACGCACGCATACACCTCACATGCATTACCGATGTGCACAAACAGGACCAGGAAACTGTTTGGGTAACTAGGGCAACTAGGCTTTTAGACGATGCTTTACATCATATATACTTATGTAAAAACTTCAAAATATAAAATGAATAAAAATATATAAAATAACGAAACATAAGTGCAAAAAGTGAAATTGAGATTCTCTAAATCTTGAATTCTTCGATAGAGGCTCCATTTGTCTTAAACGAATTACACAGACACAAGGCATTTGATTTCTGCAGAAAATCATCCAATGTCCTCCCAGTTTTCTGGAGTAATTGGCAACGATGTAGGGTGCCTATGGGCTGCTATACTTTGTCTCTTCTGTCCAATTGATCCAGGACATACCTCCATGGGAGTGAGGTCTGGAGACACTACAGGGTCAGGCAGCGTGCAGCGCCCCTGGAGCAACTGGGGGTTAAGGGCCTTGCTTCGGTGTCACCTTCAGACCAACTTCCATTAACAGACAAGCAAGTCAAACTTTTGGCTGGTACAAGATTTTTGTGTCCCCTTGTGGGACTGAAAAATGTCCCTGCAACGTCAAAATAACAGGTTTTTATCACATGGTGGGAAAATTTGGTCCCCGCGACGTAATACATTCATAAGCGCCCCCCCCCCCCGGGCCCTCCCCCCCCCCCCCCCCCCCCACCCCCTGTGTGTTTACATCTTCACTGGGTATCCCTTAGAAAAACACACTAAATATATTCCTTTTGATCCCGTTTAATAAAAAGGTGCACTCTCACTGGAGACGCTTGTTTGGCAGGGAGCGAAGGAGCTGGCTAGTGCTGGTGTGACATGCTTCTGATGTTGGAGCCCTCCCCCAGCCGCCACCCCCTCCCCAATCACCAGAAGGTCTTTAGGAAGCCCCTCCTCCATGACGCAGGGGGGGCACAGGCCGCTACGCCGGAGGATGGGACCTTTGAAGACCTAGATAAATTGAAGTCTAAAATTTAATTAAGGTTAACTCCTGTCATTAAATATTCATCTTGCGTCACAGTAAAGGGTTGAGGAGGCTGGGGGGCGCCGTGCCGCATGGGGGCATCACCGTGTCTCACCCGCCTCCCTCTGCTGCCCGCGGATGTTAGTTTAGCTGAATGCCGTGTTGTGCAGACAGCTTGTCTGAAGGGCCAATCTGCTCCCCCAGCTGCTGATCTGTATGAGCCACACTGCACTGACCCAGCACTAGGAGGGTCTCTGGGGGGGCAGGGATGGCATCATCGAATACTGTCTGCCTGTGAAATTCTTGCCCTCCTCTTTTCTTTAATGCTCCCTCTGATAACATCCTGTATTTCCCACTCGCTTCTGGTGTCGGCCAATCGGTGGCTCATGGGCACCTCCTTTCTGTCAGTGAATAAAGGTACCTTGACATGAGCGGACGGCCTCCTGTCATGTCCGCCTCTTGGGGGAGGCCTTATCTCCGTCTCCCCTGAGATGTTCATTAGGGCTCCCTCATGCCGCCCCTCTCCCCGCCGCTCTTTGACCACTTATCAGATCGTTCCGGTGCTTTTATCCAAAGAAAATGACAAGCCTTCCAATCTCATCCCTCTTCACAGCTAGATGTTTCACCAAAATGATCTGAGGAGATCAGCTAACCCTATGCCGTGGTAGGAACGTGATATACCTTTCAGTTACAGGTCCGCTAATTCTGTTGTGGTGCTTCGGGGAGAGCCGCCTGTCTCGGGAGGTCAGGCTCGCTGTAGGACCTCTCACTGCTTCCTCGTTCTCTGGGTTTGTTTGTGTCTGTGTTGCGTTTTGGGTTTTGTCAGTAGCCCAAGTCCTAAGCCTTGGTTTTGTGCTTTTTTTCTGCCTGGGATGAAAAGGTGAGTTTTGTTGTATGTTCTATCATGCTGCCCCCCCCAGTAAGGTTGAACCTGTCTCCTGGGTCCCGCTGTTGGCTTTCTTGTAGTTACCTGCTCTCTCACACTCTTAGGGGTCTCCGTGGAGGTGTGTAAGGCTTTTTAAAGATTGTTTAAAGTCTTTGGGGAGGTGTGGGAAGGGGGGACTCTATCATTGTTTAATTGACTGTTTTATCGAGGGGGGAGGAATGTCAGAGACCTTGTTCCCACCTAAACAGCCACACACTGCGAGTTCCCTGAGGGTGGGAAGTGACCAGGTTCAACGCTTAAGTTGAGCTGTTGCGGTCAAGTCCGCTGCGATGTGCTGCAGAGCCCCCAAGCGGGCCGTGGACAGGCTAAGAAAGGATGCACCATTAGTAATGTTGGTGCCTGAGAGTGGAATTATAAAACAAATGCATTCCTGTCACAGTCATCAAATCCATTTAATTAAGACGAGAGAAATCAATGCAATTTTGAAGTAATGTAATTAACTGGGGAATCTGATGAGCAGCCATACAAGTGATATTTGTTAGCATAATGGCGGGATATTCATTGTGACAAAGCTCTCTTCAATGGTTGCTAGGGGCACAGCAATGGCATAATTCATAGAGTGTCATCTTCCCATTCGCATTTACAAAGCACCCTTGTTCCGTGTCACACTTCCTTTTGTGTCCCAGTGCTGCTTTTAAGGGCCTCTTTGTCCCGCAGACCTTCCCCTCTTCTCTCCGCACTCTTTCGTGTCATGCCGACCATCCATAGCCTCCATCAGAACGGCGTCAGTCCTGGGGAAAGGGTCTCTCCTGAGAAGTGGTGATCTCCATGCCTGCCCAGGCCACAGGCTGAAGGCCGTGCCTGGCCTCTGCGTGAGAGACGCTGGAGGGACAACTGTTTGGCTCTCTCCTCATAGTGGCATCAGTAAACAACAACAAGGACACATGTCAGACTGCAGGTACAGAAATAATAAATAAGGCTGACATTTATAATAATTCTTAATGTAAAACAAAATTCAAAAACAAAATAAAATACATGTAGAAAATACCATAACAACAAGATGTAAAATTAGGTTTTGTCAAAGATGCAAATTTGCCAGCTATTACCTTAATGTACGGATAAAAAACATGAGACGTAAGAACTTACAGATAAAAATGAGTAGTATGCAGGTGCTCCTTTGCTTGTGATGACTGCTTCCATGCATCATGGCTGACTGTGTGTCAGGCCGCTGGGGGATTGCCCTCCACTCTGCTGAGGATCTTCAGCCATTGGCTTTCATAGCCTGAATCTGCGTTACATCCAGCTGTACCTACATTCAGTTGCCCTGTTCCTATGTTCAGTATGATTGTGTTGTTGTATCTATGGATCCAAGTATGTATGCATGATCTATACAGTAATATTATGAGCCACTTAGTTTATTAAGGCGCTGTTCATTTCTCTCCTACACCACGGGAGCTCCTGATGGTGGGCAGTTCCTTGCCTACCCGCCCAGCTTGACTACTCATCTGCCTGACCTCCCCTGCTTGCTGCTGGAACGCACCATCCCTCTATCCTGCCGGAGGAAGCAGCTTCCTCACCTGCCTGTCTAGACATCAACATCCGCTGGACCTTCCACATTCGCAGTTCTGTTTTATAAATCTGGACTTTATTTTAGACTTCCTCTGCCAGTGCAAGGACGATGTGCTCCCCCTTTTGAGTCTGGCTCCTCCCAAGGTTTCTTCCTATGAGGGAGGTTATCCTTTCCACTGTCACCTCTCACTTAGTCTTTGGGGGCACTGGGCAGGGACTGTGAGACAATGTAGTGTTGTGAAAATGCGCTATACAAAAATAAATTCAATTGAACTGAATTAATACAGCGCTAAAGCTCACCAGGGTCAGCTGGTGTTTGTGTGAGCCTTTCATGGTCTGTACTTTGGTAAGGAGAAGCTTTGCAAAGGTTTTGGCTGTGTTTGGATTCCTCAGTGGTGGAAATAAATGTACGAATACCAGGCATGACCTAGGTGTGATATTTTCCTCCATGCCAGGCATGCCCCATGCTTGGAGTATCCCTCTATGTTGGGCATGACCCATGCGTGGTGTATATCTCCACATTGGGCATGATCATTGGGCTTACCTCTACGTCACGCATGACCAGTGCTCGACATATCTCTCTGTGCTGGGCATGACCGATGTTTTGCATACACCTCTGCCCTGGGCATGACCCATGTGCGACGTTTCCCTCCATGTAGGGCATGATCGATGCTTGTGGTATCCCTCTGCACTGGGTATGACCGAATTCATGATGTGTGCTCTCGTTGATGATTTTAGCTGATGATTACAGTAACATAATGGCAAAAGCTGGTCTATCAAACGGGGGCTGGGAGACATTCCCTGCAAGGGCCCCCGTGGCCAGCTGAGGATTCTGTTTTAGAGAGCAGAGAGGTTATTTCATGCCCTCAGAGAGTCATTCTGCCATTTGCTGAGTAGGCTACAGGGCACGAGACACTTTTAGTGGTGCAAACAGAACAACTCTGCACCATTTGTTTATTGGAAGCATGTCTGTTTCAGGGGGATACAGGGTTCTATTAGGATGGGAGGGGCAGACCACACTAAGTAAATATATGAAGGAAACTGCCCTTTTAGTGAGGGCCAAAAAGACCCAAACGGGGGGAATAAACGTTGGCATTTGTGGGACGGGCTTGTGTGCTGTTAACTAAAACAGAATCATTTTAACCACTAGGCAACATGAATGGAGCAGAATTGATCGCTGTGTCACTGTGGCCACAGAGTAACACCCTCGTGACGATAACAGACGGCTTGGTTTTATTATTAACGAACCTCATCCATTTTTCAGTGGTTTCCCATAATCCCCTGCAGCCAGCTGCATTTTGTATTCCGGTTCAGTCCTGGCCAGTCTGACATCAGTGATGCCAGGATCATCTGGCGTGAGTGGATTAGTGGGTCCACAAGGGGACGGCACAGCCACGACTGAGGCTTTAATGGGGCGGGGGGATTCATCTTTAATGAACTGCTGCCCCCCACCCACTCATTCACCTTCTTACCAAATGTCAGCTGGTCGCACCGACCATTGGACCAAATTTCAGCCGTTTCCTTCCTTCTTGTGGGGCTCTCGATTCCAGTGCAGGGGGGCATATGTTTCCTATGAAAGCACTTCCTGCATTTTTATCTCCCTTCAGAACTGTTTGACATTGGGGGGGAGGCTTGTGGTTTTTAAGAATATGAGCCTGAGTGTGACACTGAAAGCTGCCATGTGGCTCGGGGTGGGGGCGAGGGGGTCCTTCTGGTCTGCGGCATGTTAATGGAGAGGTTTGGCCCTGGCCGCCTTGTCTGCGTGTGAATTAAACAGAAGTGTAGCTGAAGCATGGTGCCCCCCAGCAGATCCAGCAGTGTCGCTTTGCCTCATCTCCCCTTCATCCCACTGCATTTTTCTTCATTAGTGCCAAAGCGAGGCTTTTTAGCACATGGTGATACTTCATTAGCCCAAGGGCTTCTTGTCTTTAGGCCCCTGCTTCTGGCCAGAATTTACCTCAGGAGTGAGCTTAACTTGTTAAAGCGCCACCAGAGTCCACCCGAGGAGCAACGCAGAGGTGGTTCTTGACTCCATCTGGAACATTCTGAGGTTGGACCCGCTTTCCAGCACCAAGAGACACCTAGACATCTTGTTGCATCACATGTGACATCAGACCCCCTGAAGACACACATGCATCAGCCTGGACAGAAGACCATGTTGGTTTGTTTACGCTGCCTTGAGCCCCTCGCTCAGTTTCATCGCAGTTTTTCCAAGGTTTTGTTTAGCGTGGAGTAACTTGGGCTTGGTTACCATGGAGAAATATCCAGTGCAGTTTACTGTGAATGCTCTTCTCAGGGTTGAGAAGGTCAGGAAGACCTACTCGGTCATCAATCCTGCCTGTTGCAGCCATGCTTGAATAACCAGAAGTCACCACATCATTACCATGGGGGTGAGGGGAGGCTATTGTGATAAATTTTGGGAGGGAGCTGCCGCTGTTGTTTAGATTTGTCATGGAAGCAGTGGTGTCGGCTCACACGGGGCCATTTCTGCACTCCTTGCCGTGGATCGATAGCATATCGACTGACTTTAGTTTAATTTGTCCCACTGCACACCAGGCAAACGGGTCAACATCGATGAGGCTCTGGCACCCGAACCCGTGAGATGGGATGTCCCGTCGTTATTGCCGTTTGTGTCATACCCATTGCTGTACTTAACAGGGCTGTCTGTAAAAAAGGGGGCGATCTGTTCGGGAAGTGTTAAAACTCAGCGGTGACATACTCGCCCGCTCAGGTCTTTTTTATGGCGGTCCCAGTGGTCTGCTTGGGCCTCGTTTGTTTCCCATTTAACGAGTCCCTGTGGCTTGGGACGTCCCCCTGTGCCACTTTATCTCTGCCCCCCCCTGGGGCTTTAGTGCTCCA
>JAODLD010000038.1:10079380-10093302 GCA_026781065.1 Mormyrops boulengeri
AAAAGAGAGGTACATGGGATCATCCACACGAGGGCTGAAAAGAGAGGTACATGGGATCATCCACACGAGGGCTGAAAAGAGAGGTACATGGGATCATCCACACGAGGGCTGAAAAGAGAGGTACATGGGATCATCCACACGAGGGCTGAAACGAGAGGCAGGGTTAAACGAGCAACAGGTGCGGCTCATTAGCACCACACCACGGAGAACACAGGGGAAGAAGTCATGCGGGGCATGACATAAATATTTTATAATGTGTCTTTTATGAATTAAAGTAACATATATATAATCTACAATATAAAATATTTAATGATTAAGCAAATCTGTAGAATCTGCTTGTCACCGTGTTGAAGATAAATAAAACTCAACCGATAATACTGAACCTTCTCTCTGGACCCTTCTGATAGTTCTGGACTCTGATAGTTCTGGACCGTTCGGGCCTCTGGATGGTCATGGACCTTCTCTCTCCAGTACCTCTTTGGCTTCTCATAATTACAAATAGTCAACAGTGAAAATAGCAGCTGAAACATCAGTTGCTAAATTAGCAGCAGCAGTAGGCAGGACCACAACATGAATAGTAACAGTAGTAACTGTAATAATTGAACTGGCATTAGTAACAAAGGCACCAGCAGTAGCTACAGTGCCAGCAACAACCACACCATCATCATCATCATCATCATCATCATTCCCGGCAGTAACAGCTGGCTGCCGGCGCAGGAGGCAGACCGTGCCCTTTCCCCCTGGCCGCCCGGCTCTCAGCCAAAGGCCACGATGCCCTCGGCGGTGCTTCTGTTTGTCTCACGCAGCCTTGTTTACCCAAGAGAAAGGAATGTGTTCGACAGGTAGCTCATCAGTTTGTGTGCCAGCGGTGGAACAGATGTCTGCTACTCACTGACAGATACACAAGAAGCACTCCACATGTACTGGGTCTCACTGGGGTCACGCTGCCAGACCTTCACAGCGACGGGCGACACGCCGTGGTTCTTCGTGACAACCCTGCTAGGAGAAAGTAAGAACACGTGACTGTCCCTCTTAAAATACCTATATAAGACAATAAATGGAAACTTACACAAAGTTAAAGAAGTGGTAGAGTAGGCCAACAGCAGGAGTTACATGTGCTTGTCCTTTTTAAACATGTTTAAGAACGAGCTTCGTGAATCTATATGGTTTAGAAATACATCTGATTCCCCAAACTGCTTGTCTCTTTTTTTAGCCAAATTTAGCCAAATAATTGTTCTTTAAACAACTTTTTTTACAATATAAAAGTCCAACCCCCATGACCCTGACCAGGATATGCAGTTAGAAAATCCAAGTGTGATGTCACAGTCAGGAACAAGGGCTAGTCTGAGGTGGGTGTTTAGAGATTTCATAGGCGGACACTAGATGACATTTATGTGCAGTTTACACTTTTTTTTCTTGGTCTTTGAGCTGTACTGGGATTGAATTTCCAATGAAGAAAGAGAGGAGAGGGAAAAAAAGCATTGCTCTGTGACTACTGCTCTGAACTGAAAAGTGAGTCCGGTGCTGACAGCTAAATGCGCTAATTTTCTTCTGGGAGCTGCCATTGTCTTTCCGAGGCAGCGGGAAGCTGGCCGGTACCTCTGAGGCCTTGTAGCCTCTCCAGTGAAGTGATATGAAGAGCCAGGCCATGCGGCGGTACGGGATAGGCTTAGCATGGCCCCCCCCGCAAGCTGGGACGGCAGCCCTGTGGCGGCCTGCCCTTTGTGAGCAGCGGCAACGGAGCAAGGAGCCCTGGGAAGGAGGCTACCCCTGGGGATGGGGACCTATGGCGGCTATGTGGTCATCCAGCACAAACGGGCACACTGAACACGGTCTGTGCTGTTTTTTGATTATTTTTTTATTTCAAAGAGGACATCGTCAAAGGACAAAAAGTAACATATTGAAATGACAAGCTTGGTGAAAGTATGTCAATGACAATTACAAATAATGGCTGTTTTTTCCTGTGACAAGTAATTTAGAGAATAGCACACCATGGTTTTCTTCATCTATACACTGAATAAATGTAATATCCAAAGATCCATTGTAGGACCCCCTTTTTATGTGTTAAAGTTAAATAATTGCTGCAGTGGAGTCATGATTACCTATAATATAAGCTCTTATCTCTTCTAGCTCCTGGTTCATTACCCACTGTATACTTTACAGTGCATTGAAACCTGAATCAAAAGCCTGGCTTAAATGTGAACAGCTATTTTGGACTCATTAAAACTTATATGTCTCCACACAAAGCGACATTCACCATAGTAAATAAAATGGGCCAGCCGATTGATGGCTGCAAGTTTCAATATAAGTAACTAATGCTTCCCGATCTGTTCTGAGCGCTGATCTGACCTGATCTGTTGTTGCTTTTTATTTTTCTATTTTAAATGGTATTAAAGATACAGACAAGTTTTGCGTTCATTTCTATCAATTATTTTGTCATTTTTGCCCCGTCTTAGTTCAGTGATTCCTGGCTTTTCTGCATGAGTTTTGATATTCTTCCTTTTATTTGTTTACTAGTTACACTTTGTGTTTTATATGTAAAATGAGTTTTTACAGTCCCAATAAACTTTGGGCATGGTCTTCATTACAAGTATGCATTTTCCATATATTTTTTTAACCTAACACGCATTCAGCCGCTAGTTCTATGCATATATCACTAGGGGGCAGTACCACTGCATACCCTCCTAAAGAAGCCAGTAACCGGTATTCCAAGCTCTTCTGCGTAATTATGAACGAGAAGAAAACAAATCTGGTGTTATTGGAAGCCGCAAGCCAACTTTCCTCAGCCACATGCAAATCATGTATAGTCATACGAATATTGGGTAAATAATGAAAATATTTACATTTTATGTGCTAGATTCATAAGACACTTTTGTGAGAAGATAATGTTAAACAACTCATAAGAAAAACATATACTTACCTGTGGATATATTCCCAGAACTAGGTTACATGAGACAGTTTTCTCTAAAAGACGAAAGAGCTTTTCTCTTTTATTATACAGCATTACTTATAAGGTCATATAAAATGTGTCAATCGCCGTTTATATTTGCAATTAACCATACCGAAAAATAAGAGACTGTTGAGAAATATTAGTGCTTGATCTTTTTGTACTTCTTGCAATAACTCATACAGGTTATGGTAAAGGCAACGAAAACTATCATTGCAGTAGATCATGTGACAACTGTCAGAATTGTTGTTTTTTTTTTTTGGACACAGCTATAATACAAAACAAAGGAATTCCCATGTCTGTTCTGGAACACTCACTGTGTCATAACCCAAAGTGCCCTCCCACTGGAAGAGAAAAATGGAATCCTTTGGAATAGTTGGCTAATGGCCTATTCTTATTTAGCCAGCAACCTGGCAAGGCATGAGTCTTTCTCTCCAGCTTGAACCTGCTGGACTCGCTTTATGGTGACATCATTCTAGTCACAGATGTTTTCTCTACTTTAAGAGCAAAAGGACAAAACAGAGCAGTAAAGCGGGCCAGCCTGTAGTGTGGCCATTACCCACAATTCTCGGAAGAATCTGGATGGTTCCCACTAGGTTCTGGTTGGCCGGGAAACAGCAACTTATTAATCTTGCGAAGCCGGGCCAGCTGTACCGCTAGCAGTTGCCATATTTTTCCACCAACCTGTGCCTAGGCGCTACTTTCTCTCATTGCCTCCATGCATCCATAACTCTGCATTTGCCTAATTATCTAATGCTTGGATTTAAAAGTTTTGGCATTTATAAAAAAAAAAAAAGTCCTGAAAATCAAACTGCAGAGATCTTGCTGGGTGCTTTTTGCATTGTTTTTTCCCCCCACGTTTTCCCTCTGTGATTAAGTTTACTAATTCCAAAGGAAGCCTTGGTTTTTCAGTTTTAATGATATTCCCCCAGCATATCAGCATGGTTGCCTGGAGACTGGATTTCAGCTCGGCCCCTCGTTCGATTCCCACACATCAGACCCTGAAAAGCAATTTTTTCTCCTTGAGCTTTTGATTCAGTCTCCTGTGAAACCCTTCCCCCTGCTGTGTCAGTATGGGTGGGCAGAGTGCTGGCAGGAGAGGCCAGGGGTGAGGGGAGGCCTGTGAGTTGCTGGTCACACATCAAGGACTGAGCACAAAGCCCCCAGGAACCTTCCTGACAAACACAAACTCCCCTCACAGAAAGCAAATGCGCTCTCTCCCTCTCGCTAGCAAGGGTGCCAGCTCACAAAATTCTTAAAACTTTATTATATGCAATGGCTGCAATTGTTCTGACAGAACTTCCATAGATCGAAGGGTAACCTAACTTCAGCTGGTAACTGAACTGCACCTGGAGAATAGAGATTATGGATTCTGTATAAGACACTATACATAATAAAAATAAAAGTAAAACAGGATTCAGGGTTTATTCTCTTATTCCCACTTCCTAAATTATCTGCATAACAAACATTTTACTTATTCATTTAAACAAACTAACGAAAAATACAATAATGTAAAATTCTGTTGCAGACAAAATAAATTATTATGAGGGCGACCATAAAACTTTCTGTGTCCAATATAAAAAAAATAAATTATGTATAAAATGCTTTTAAGTCCTCAGTGGATTTCTATCCGTAGTTACAGGGTTTTAAATAATGCATAAACTGTTGAGAATGGTCCTGTCAGTCATCTGTACATGTGTGAGGTTCATATTGCACTCAGAAATAAAGACTACATTTGTGTGTCTCTTATCATGTCCGGTACGTTCATGTAGGCCAAGCAAGAGATAAGCTCCAGTCACTCTGTAGCAACAAGGAAGAGACTGTTTCCAGCCATTTAACAGAAACAGCAAGCTCTTCCCACTTTCTCGAGGTTGACTTCCCTTGTATTCAACTCAGAGACGACTTTACAGGGACGGGTTTTAAAGAGACAGCTTCAAATTTACAGGTGAGCAGACGGCAATCGCGGAGGTGAGCATGACTATGCTGATTTTGAAGCCTCATTTACTGAGAGATGGTTTTTTAATTCTGTTTAGTTCAAAGGATCATTAGCTTTCACAGGGTTTTTGAGTGACAATAACTAAGAGATGAAAGCCATTTTTTTTCACTAACTTCCTGCTTGTTCATAGAAAAGCACGATGCTTTGCAAACATTAACACTCGCCCATTGTGGCAGCTATTGCAGTATGATCAGACGCCAGCTTGGAGCATTGTCACAAAACACTTAACACTGGTCTGAGGTCCCCAGTGAGCAAGACTGTGGTGACAGTAACCAGAAGAAACTCCCTCAAAGAGGGAGCAAGCGGAGGAGGACCCAGACTTAAAGGGGGAACTTTACCGGGCTGTAGAAGTTCACATAATTTGATACAGAATCATCATGTTAAAGGCACAGAACTCTCATGCCAGCTGACCGCAGTGCTCTGAAGAGGTTGAGACATGAACAAACTGGTTTTTTGCCATTGATGGGATTTTTTCCACGTGTCTCTAAACGAGTTAGAGAACAGGCTCAGTATTTCCGGTTAAAAAGGAACGGGCCGTGCCTGCGTGATGTGCAGCCTGCTTTGATGACGCCTTTGGGTTCTGCCTTCTGTGGGCCTTTGGTGAGGTGCAGAGCCGTGTGGCCGTAATGAGGGCTGGAGCTGCAGCCAAAGACCCCCATGCCTGAGCTAAGCTCTACCTTGACATGCCAGTGCGGTGAAGTCAGACTCCATAGAGCTTGCTGAGGAGCGACGTGATTAGCCCGCTGCTGAGCACCCGGCACTCCAGAAGCACCCTCACGCCCTGAAAGGCACCGTTAAAATTAATTAAAGCTTCTCGGATTCGCCGCAAGTCCTCCCTGAATACATGGCACAAAAAAACTGCAGCATTAAACAATCACACAACTCAGATTTGGTGTAAAAACACCCATTATAATGTCAATAAAATGCAAGTGGTCATAATTTAACAATATTGCCATTTTACATGCATCTTTGTTTAGGGGGTCCTTTATAATGAAAAATGATCATATAACTATCATAAGTAGCATTAAAAATAGCATCTATAAGCTTAATGGTCTTCAAGCAATCTATGAAATCATTCCTTTTGAGTATTAGTGAAACTTAGAAAAATGTTTTGATAATTGGTGGTAAGAGCTGTAAAAAGTAAAATATTATTTAAATTTATTGTGCTTGATACCCACAGAGAACTAGGACAAGCTGCACCAGATTAAAGTCAGACTGCACATTTCCACAGTACTCTAGGAGGAAGAAAAGATTAAATGTTATCACTGGTGTTTGCCAAGCAGAATGCTGTGCATTTTGACATGGTTTTTAGAATACTGACTCAATAAGCCATTTTTACTAAATTTGGATATACTTGCATATATAAGGATTCCATCATCTTCATGCCAGATTTAAAATAAAGGTTTTTATGAAAATGGACTAGATTTTAAGTAAAATTTGCTTAAAGGAGCCTGACAAATTATTGTCGTTTCTGGAATTCGTCTAACATTTTCCTTGCAAGTGACAAATAGTTTGTGAGGGCCTTTAATACCAATTACACAGGAGATATCAAAAGTAATTAAAGAGTGATTATAAAGAATGCAATAGCTTTTAATTAAAGGGGCATTGAGTTTCAGAGACTGTACGGCACATGGCAGTTTTGCCATACTGTAGATGTCTCACCTTAGCAAACAGCTACTCTGCACATAGTTTGAAAGCACAAACACAGAAGCTGAAAAGTTCTGTCAGGAAATAAATGGGCCATTTTTTTCTCTGTGTTTAACTAAGAGTTACTTCAGTTTTCACATTTCTCTTTCATATCCAACAAGGGTCAACGAATGACTAAGCAGCCATTGGGTCTTTTTTTAGCCAGGCATGCTGATTGTGCCCCTTGTTTTCCTAAACTTCGGAGTGAAAAAGCAGCGTAATTCACCTGACTGCCTGTCGGAAGTTTGCAGATGGTATCATGCGGTCCCATCTCCATTGTCTCCCCGTAAAGCCGCTCGACATGCTTCTGCATCCATTTGGGTCGGGCTTGTGGATTTCGTCAGGTTTTTGTCACTTTGTTTACGATGCTCATTGATTTCCTGTTATTCTAACGATTTGATTAGCCTTGATGTTATTTGTTGTTTTTAAGTAACAGAATGTGCATCTCGTGACATTGCACCAAATATTATATAGCTATTATTTGTAAAGTATTTGACGAAGCACATGTATTAGGTGTTGAGTAAAGTATTAAAGATTTTGAATATAAGAGAATATGATTTATTCGTATGTAAGCACTTTGTATTCAACACAATGAACATATTTTATCACTAACGACAGATTCATCCAATAGTTTTTTTTCATGTAGGTGACAGGAGAACTACTACATTTCATTTTGTGCAGCCCCACATGCACCAGCTTGTGTGTTTATTAATACAATTAACTATTCCTCTAGCCTTTGAGTCTAAAATATAAACATTGTTATCATTCTGTAAATTATTTGTGCACTTTCTTATTCTTATAATGCATTCAGAAGTTACATCCACAGCTGTATATGTGTGTATTTCTTATACTGCATATGTACTGTTTGTGTATGTAGTCAAGCTCATTTGTATAACTTTCTGTATTAGATTAATTCAGTGAAACCTCAATAAACTCATCCGCTGAGACACACTGAAGGATTAACAGTCAGTCTCGCCACACTTTTCCTCTGCACACATGCCTGGGAAAGTTCTGTATTCAAAGACAATTAAGTTTAATGTAAATTACAACTTTCTGCCGCAGCTTCGGAGAGAATGGCTGCTGTTTTGACAGTGAGGCCCGCGGCTTGTCGTGAAGCATGATTTCATCCTGTTTAATGACAAAGATACCATGTGGTGCTTCTTTAAACATGACATTGACATGCGGCACTTACTCACTCACGTTCATAACGACTAAAATTGCTCTATATGACACTCTCTCATTTCACATGATATAAACGTAGGCAGCGGACGATTAATAATGTATTTTTGTTAAGAATTAGTGCGGCTTCTGAAAGTCAAGAGTAACAAAGGAAACAATGGACCATTGTGTATTTACAAATTAAACTGCTCCTTTGTTGTTTTGGAGTGATTCAGTTTGGGAGACTGAAAGTAGTATAAAAGACCAATTTTATTCTAATTTCATTGCAATCATGGGACAGAACAATTAAAATAGGCATTTGATGCATTTATCACAGAATATAATTGGATATTGTTCATAGCTGAAAAGTTTCCCTCAGGGGAGGAAGATGGTGAGATTCAGACAAGGTCTGCATTTAAACCCCAAAAATGAATATGTGTAGGTCAGGAAATTGCTACTATGTGCAAAAGTTCACCTTATCGAAAAATAACTCACCTATTAATTGTGACTATCAAGTGCATGTACTTTTAAATAATGAAATATGTAAGTGGTAGATCCTCAGTTTGCCTCGATTGTGTTTTCTTATTAATAAAGACCCCACCATTTTTGGCAGCACCAGTGTCTCCTCTGTGTGTCTAGAAGCAGGTGAGAAAAGTGGGATTCAGGTTAAGGTCAGCAGCATTATGTCTTATGAATGGCACTTCCCGTCTGTAAGGTGAAATAGACCCCACCGCTTTGTTCTGTGGACTAATCCATTACATGTAAACGACAAAAATACGACCAACCATATTTTCAGCTAGAAAACTAACTTGCTCAAAACCATTTCACCATTAAGGTTTCCATTACCTTCCTGTCTTTTTCAGCTGCTAAAAGACGTCAAAAACCATTTGTAAGAATTTAAACTAATAGCAGTACTCTACTTAAAGCATGACTAAAAATCTTTATCGAACGTATGTAATCTTCATAGGAGCCTGGAAAAAAGAGACAAAAATAATATATTTGTAAGCAAGTACATATCATTGCCAGTTATGATATCAACTAAGTGGATACAACATTTAACAGCTCAGAAGTTTGCAAAGTTCAACACCCATGTTTTAGCCACTTTAACACTTTTAGGTAAAGGTTCAGGATTTTGCACCTCCCTTCAACTGTGACTGATCCTACGGCACTTTAAATGGATATAATATCCACATTACAATTACTTATTTTAATGTGAGATCTTGTTTTGCAGTGAGTCATTTAGCTACCCCACTGATTTGATGCCAAATCTAGAAGCAGCTGCCAAGATTTTGTCATGTGCAAATGCCTTTACCTGTCATGTCAACTAATCAAGACTGTTGATGTCATGGAAAAAGTTCCAGCTTATGGAAAGGCCACAGAACTGTAAGCCTACAGCCTCACTGCCCAGGATGTTGATACCTTCGTATCATGACATCATTAGTTGTGCGAGTTACGATCTGTAGCCTACACAGTTTGCAGGCACTCCTGCCATTTGCACGAGCAGGCAGTATATTAGCATTTATCACCGAAGGAGCCTGTCTGCTCTAAGCAGGACCACGTCTTTGCTGTGCCGCTGGGGAGAGTGTGAGATCAAAAGAGCTAAGGGTGTCCTTTAAGTTGATGCAGTGGGCAATACAGATGTGGATAAAGTACACAGAGCCCTGCCCGGCATTGTGAGTGGTTCCCATGAAGGACTCCTGGGTGACTGCAGCCTTGTGTACATTTCTCAGAAAAAGGGCACTGTGGGGGTGTCTCGCAAGATCGCAGCTCAGGGGACAAGGGGAGCCACGAATAGCGGGATTAGTGGACTAACCCTTCACTGTGTCACAGACAAATTGCTAATGAACTCCTACATATTGGCTCACTTTGGATTTGCGTGTGTGTGTGCCTGCATGTGTGTACACTTCTGAATAAATGTTTTTATATGTGGCATTTTTAAACTGGCATGTATGTATTTAAAAAATCTGTCCTACAAAATGTCTTAAACAGATATAAATAAAAAAAGCTTCAAAATCAAAATATATAGATTTTTTCCCCCAAATTTATATTTTATTTATACAACAGTTTGAAGTGTGCCCCAGTTGGGTGTAATATCAATAGATAACCATACAGTTAACAGCTAATGTGTATTAATCAGGGTTGGGGCCATTCCGGAATGCATTCATCAATTCCAGTCCAAATACTATGGGGAACAGATTTGGAAGTGAATTTGAATTTCAGGGAGATTTAAATTCCAACTCAAGTTCCATTTTATGATTTGGATTGGAATTGATGACTGCATTCCGGAATGGCCCCAACCCTGGTATTAATAATGGATATTAAACATTCTATTTGGAGGTTTAAAGGCTTATTCCACAGGTGTGTGTATCACTGGGAAAAGCTGGTAGGCAACAGAGAGATAAGACATTTAAATGAATTGGCGGCATTATTTTAACCACAATTAATTAAGCATGCACATCCCAGTTCCGAGTTCCATGATGTTCTAAAGAGCACCGCAAGAAAAAGCCTTACATAATAAGCCAATCTATTATTAGCATTAACAATATTTTGGAGGAGAAAATCAAATTAGGAGAAAGAACTGCATTGTGAGCGATCCAGGCACCGCGTCCTTACGGCAATCAGCCGCGTTCACCATCTTTGTGTGACAGCTGTACATTGCTAAGTCTGCATGAGTCTGTACAGGCTCCATCTGAAAGACAATGCATCTACAGCACTGCTGGGTCACATTCGCAGCCTGGTGCCATAGTGAATGTTCATTCATCTAGTTTCAACTACTGTACAGCAGGTGTGTCCAGTGGGGCACTGGCCCCCCAGCCAGAGTCAGCCTGCCTCCTACCTTCTGTTCCTGGGACAGGTGGAAGGTGGAGGGGGAGCTGCAACGGTGTGGTGGGGGTCCCTTCACATCTGCACAGGGATGCCATGTCCTCTGTGTGAGTGTGCAGGTTGGATGTTGTCCTCATATTATGTGCATTTCCTTCTGCCGTCCAGGCAGGACTACAGGACAGGAAGTTGGAAGATGGATGGATGGATGGATGGATGGATGGATGGATGGATGGATGGATGGATGGATGGATGGATGGATGGATGGATGGATACATGGATGGATGGATTTGTGTTCTTCTGGGTTGGTATAGTATTATGTGGCAGTGCACCAGCTCTATTATAAGTACTGTTATGCTGTTCAGATTTGCATTTCCCAGCATGCTGTGCATTTGGTTGTTATGTAGTTAGCCCCATAACTAGTAACACCTTCCCGGTGTATGGGTTAAATCCCAAAGTGTACCTACCAACTGTGTGTCTGTACACATATTAAATTTATGACCTCTCCCCCTGTGCTGTGTGAGTGTTGCTGCTGAGTGAGATCCCTTATGAAGCTGTTACAGTGTTCATAAGGACAGCGAGAATAAAGAACAAACTTTACTTCAAAGAACAGCGTGCTCTCGCTTCTCCGTCATGTACAGATGAAGCAGACACACCTGTGCAGGATGGTGTAGTACAGCATAAAAACACTGATCTCCTGCTCTTGTTTCTACCATTACTGGCTCTATTAAACAGTAGTAAACTAATCCAGGTATATAGGATTAAGTGATTGATTGCCATTGTAGACACACCACAATGAAATGTGCGCATTTAACCCATATGTGACATAACAGGGGGCAGCTAATTCAGCGCCCGGGGAGCAGCGCTCGGAGACGGTACCTTGCTCAGGGCACCTCAGTGGTGCCTTGCTGGTTGGGGATTCGAACATACAATCTTTCAATTACAAGTGCACGTCCCTAACCATTAAGCCATCAGTTCCCTACAGGCAGAGAGCAGGATGCTATGCACAGGGGCATGGGAACCGTGGGCGTGTGGGGGGACCTGTACCCCCAATATTTAATTTGGCTTCACCCCCCCCGGCCCCAATAAATAGAATTTTGCCCTGAAATTATGAAATTGTGCCCCTCCCATCCCCAGTATCAAAATCTCTCATACACCATTGGTTGTGCATGACTTTTCCAATATACATTTTATTCTTAAGCAGCACAATTCACATTGCGGTTATAGAATGATTTGCCTTCACAGATATATTTTAGTTTTATTTATTAGGTAGATCATAGGGTCTTGTGTGTGTCTTGCAAATAAATAAACAGAGTATGAAAGACCTGACCAGTCCCCACCTACAGTATGGAGTATTTTTAAACTTGCAAAAGAGTGGTTCATGCTAGTTAATAAATTACCACCCTAATATAGATGAATGAAAGTACCTGTAAACGCAGATAATGAAAGCAATTACAGTCCTCAGCAGTGCTGCTTAACTTCCTAGTTGTGACTTAAATATGCTGACAGCTTTCCTCACCATATGGAAATAGGGTCAAGTGGGGGCCTCTTAATCTGACCATGTACAACTGCCAGCGATCCTCACGGTTCATAAACCCCCCTAAAATCTCATCCAAATGACTGAACTGATATTGCTTTTTAGAAAAGGTTACTTTGGGTAATAGGTCAGCATTTTAACTGGCCCTTGCATATCTGCAAGTGTTGAATAATGATAAATTGTCGAGGATATTGTTATTAATCACAACATAGAAAAAAATATAGTTCAGTAAAATGCTTAAACCAAAAACATATATATGATAAATTTTGCTCTTCTTGCCATGAAGCTGTTTGGTGCCACACTAACCTGGAGATCGCTGTGGAGTCTCAACGTCACTTCAGTTGGCTTAAATTGTCTGCTGAAGACATTCTCGGGGGGGGGGACGGGACGGTGCTGAGTGACAGCCTCTTTTATCTGTATTTTTTTCTGCAGCTTTTGCTAACTGATGTTGTGACATAAATTACCCTTTCTGTCATTTTGCTTTTTAATGCTTTAGCCCATTAGAAGTTTTACATTTGAATTCTCGATTAGCTGGGAAATTCCTTTGTCTTTATTTGAATGTGTCTGTTTTCCAGCCTCTGCTTTTCCTGTGCATTAACTGTTGGTCTCTCTTGTATTTCTCTCCACATTGTAAGGGAGAATGGACAAATACCGTGTTTTTTGAACCATGTCTCTAATCATATAAACTTAAAAATAATAGCACCGACAAATTGCTTGCAGGTTGTCTTTTGAGATCATAACTCTAATTGGCCTCGTGTGACAAGCAAATATTACATCATCCAATTAGGCACAACGGATAGTTTCACATTTAAAATGTCATTGCACTGACACTGGAGGGGGGGTTAAACTGGAGGTTTGTATTCATGACATTACCTTTTTAAAGAAATTTCAGAAACACTAATATTGCATGGTGTAATATCAGAATATTTCATTAGTTTAGTTAAATAAGTCAATGTACCAACAAGGAATTTTCCATTTTTCTGTTGCAGTTAATGCATTTTGCCTGTAATATATTTTGTGCATGTTGACAGTTATTGTTTTCCATATAAACAGAAAGTTAATATTACTGTGCCCAACTGCCTGGCCAGCTTAAGTGGCTGGAAGATGGTGGAATGAATGGATGGATTACTGTGTAACTTTCCAGTACTTAGTACACCATGATGTATTAGTGATATGAATACCTTTTTGCTGTTCCCCCAGTTAGATATTAAGCTTTTTCGTATCTGAAGACTTCCATTCAAAAATACAATTTCTATCTTACCTATTCTTTTGACAGTCACAGCCTTTCCCTGGAAAGGTAGGGGACGCTTTGGACAACATGCCAATGTATCACAGGACACACACACACACACACACACACACAGACATATATTTGTATTCATATCATTATGGGGACTCCCCGTTCATTTCCATGGTAAAAACCCTAATCTCAACATGACAACCTTAACCCCTACCCAGCCCTAATCTCAACATGAGAACCTTAACCCCTACCCAGCCCTAATCTCAACATGAGAACCTTAACCCCTACCCAGCCCTAATCTCAACATGAGAACCTTAACCCCTACCCAGCCCTAATCTTAACCATATGTAACAAAACATAAGTAACAAAACACAAGATTTTTGGCATTTTTACTTTTTTTTATTGCAGCCACAAATTTTGTTTATAAAACTGAGGTCTATATTGTGGGGACCTGAAAATGTCCGGTAACACTTTATAATACTGTTCCGCAGTTAACAGGTAAATATGCAGGAAGTAAGCAGCAACAAAGGAGTAGTGC
>JAODLD010000038.1:10093402-10116651 GCA_026781065.1 Mormyrops boulengeri
AATTTAGGTGTTAATGAAGCACTACTCCTTTGTTGATGCTTACTTCCTGCATATTTACCTGTTAACTGCGGAACAGTATTATAAAGTGTTACCAAATGTCCCCACAACCTAAAAAGTAACAGATTTTACCACAACGATGGGACATTCCCCCCTCCCCTAATGTGGTAAATACAAACCCACACACACACACACACACACACACACACACACACACACGCACACACACACCCCTTACTAAAATTATGTGTGAGACAAGATGAAGAAGTAGTAAAAGAAAATAACTGCTAAACCATATATAATCTACAGCCCTACTACGTTGCCAAAACATAATTTACAGTCCTTCTACTTTTCACCTGTAGAAAGACAAGTGCCAGTTATTAATTGGATTATAACAGTGACTGTTGTAGTTTGTCAGAGTGTTATCACGCCTTTATTTGCAGATGCTATCAAAAGTTTAAGCATACATAAAATGTTTCTTATGGGGGGAGCTAACAGGTTAGCTGAGTAACTCCCCCAAAGCACAAGCTGAAGCACAGCAGTCAGCAGTAGCAAGGGACAGGGTGACCTGTCAGGCAGTATCCAGCCACTGCATGAGCGTGGCCTCATCAGGTGGCTACTTGCTAAGGGTCACTGGCCTCCTGAGTAATTTGTGCACAGTGATTAGCAGCAGGAAAATACCTCAGAGCAGCTTTCCAGCAGATGATGGCATGGAGGTCGTAGGTGGGGGTGGGTACAGATAACACTGGAGAGGGATATATGGGCTCCACTGGGATTACACTGCTTACACTGGCACATTGTGTAAAAGAGCATTTCAGTGCATCCGTACTCCATAAGGGCTTATGCAGGTTTGTGTTGAGCCTGTACTCAATCCCAGGAAGCACAGGAACATACAATCACACACAGAAAACGGTGAAGTTCAAAGCACTGATTCTGGGGAATCAAAACCCCGAACCTCGGAGGTGTACAGCAGCACAACCCCCTGATTTACTGTAATTTTAAGACATAAACTTTGAATATTTTGAATATTGTATTTTAGTGACAGACTACTGGATGGTTGGATAGATGGATGGAGTATGAGGGAAAAAAAGTATGAGAAAGGCCACAGCTATAGGGATCCTACAAAATTTAAAGCGCAAATAAACCTGAAACTATTACACCCACAACCATGAGGAATTACCATAGGTCATATTGGCAACAACTGGGAGGAACTAGGAAGGACAAACTGTGTTGAGGTGCCTGAAGCATCTAATATTCTAGTCTTTTCTACAGAGACGTTGCATTATGTGTTTCTGTTAAACTATGTACTGGGAAGATGATGGACCAGGAAGGAAATTTGCCCGTTCATGTAAGACCAGGCTCTTCTCCTCTGTTATGTTAGCTTTATGTTAGCTTCATGCTAATTACAGATATTTCCGTATGTATATATTGAGAATTTGCTTCAAAGTAGAACTTTTTGCTTGATCACTCTTTGCAACAACTTGCATAAACTTCAGGATCACTCCTTCCATATATCATCTGCTATTTAATCAGCACGCAATTTGTCTTTAGAAAAAAGGTGCAGGGGTTAGTTTGAGAGCTGACCTTCCTTCACAACGCTGATAATATGCCTGAAGTTCATTTACCCTCCTCAGTAAATATAAAGAAAATACACCCTGTCTTCCAACCCCTTATCAGAATTCCAAACAAATAGTCTCCTAAAAAAACAGCATTCCCTGACAAATAGCCATATAATGCTGTCACATTTGGTTGGTGGGAGGCAATAAAGGTGAGGCAGGTGCCATTGAAGGACTGCTATGTAAAGGTCTCTCCTGGAAACTGAAGTGTCTTTATCTTAAGTTCCCCAAGATTCCCACCTTCCTTCTGAGAGGACATATTAATTTCCATTTGGCTGACCTGAGACATCTGCTCTACAACACCAAGCCTGTTCCTCAACTTTTCCGCTCAAATGAAGAACCTCAAGATAACTAAATCTTCCAACAAATAGCTGCTCCTAAGATCACATTTCCTCACTGTTTTATGCTTGAGGAAAGTTGCAGTTTTGGTTGGGTTCATTTTGTACCAACACTGGGCACTTTCTTTGATTTCTTTGTCAGATACAGCATGAGCCCAGGGCAGAGACGTAGGTCCGTATCATTGGTACTTGAAGATGTGACTCTCTGTCACCCCCAGGGTTTGTTTTGAGGTCCCACCCCTACCTCAGTATGTGTGGAATTTGCAGGTTCTCTTCACATTCACATGAGTTTCCTCCCTCACCTCAGAATCATCGAGTTTGATAAAGTGACACCCCTAAACTGCCCTTGGTATGTGTGTGAGCTACCCTTAGTGCCGGCCCTGTGTCAGCCTGGCATCACCTCCAGAATGTCTCCTGCCTTACACCCTGTACTTCCTGGAACATGAACATTTATATGGGTCGAACATTATGTCAGACATTCACAAATTCACAAACTGACAAGCATTTACCGACATGTAATATGGTTTACAAGAGAAAATGGGGTTGAATCATGTATAGTTGAAAGCCCCACACGCACGGTCGCATAAGCACCATAAGAGTTCATCTCAGCTGAAATAAAGCAAAACACTTGTCACACTTCTTTCTCTTTCACCTCAAACTCAGAAACCATGTGAATAAGGACAGAAGCCTTTGTCAAATTTTCTAAATGTAGGTGTCTGGCGTTTTGAGTTGAGAGAGCATTTGTTCAGCTACCGATGTGACAAGCTCAGTTACGTTAGAGGTGTACCAAGGAAACACTCATATGGAAAGCCTTTGAAATGGGGGTTAAAGGCTTCTGACAGATCTGCCTGTCTGTGGACAGCACTGAGAGTCCAATGTTTATATGTATATGGCATCCAATTGGTTCCTTTGTTTATTTCTCCATCTGCCCTCAATCTGCATCTTCTCTGCTAATTTGATTTTTTAATTACCCATTGTTTTACCGCCTGATTGACAGAGTTGCTTCATTCAGGCATGCTTTTGCCATCTTAAAATCAGAAATGAAAAAGGTTCCATCTGACTCACAATTAAAACATTTATTTTCCATTGTAATTAACTCAAGATATATAAATTATCTGCAAGGAAGATAACTGGCTGCGTCTAGGACTGTCTGATGTGAATGAATGCTGTCATGGTGACACTTTTCAGCTTTCCGTGTGAATGCGAAGGTATTCTTGCTACTACTTAGCATTTCACACTCCTTTTGGAACTCTGAGTACGAGTAACTGACGTGGCCATCGCAGGATCCTATTGAGCAAAACTTTGTTATAGCTTTTGTTGGGTCATTTTTAAAATGACGCCCTTAAAATTCATAAACTCCATAGGACATTCAGAGTGTTCATCTCTTGTTTTTCTTCCCTTTTTTACAAATAGTTTATCTGTGTATTGATGTGGCTGCAGTTGTGTGAGGGCTTGCCTCTCTACTTACCGTGACATCACCGGAAAGCAGAGCAAATGGGATTTGATCTTTAAGTCACATGACTTGGGTAATACAGGAAATGGCAAAGCATGCTTGACTGTGCTGCCTCATCTTATGACTTAGGGTTAGGTTGTGTCTGAATTCAGGGGCTGCATCCTTCTAAGGCTGCATTTGAAGACCAAATGCATTACAGCGGTGAGACGCGGCTCCTTCTAATGCGGTCTAGAAGTGTGTTCTTCTTTTACTGTTCCACAAAGGATGCATCTGATGGATCCTTTGCAGCCCAACATATCCCAAGATTCATTGCACAAAGGTAAAGTGTGTGTGTCCTGGCTAGGCGATAGGAATGGTGCTTCCTGGGGCTCGGGTAAGGGCGGGAACAGCTGGTGATGCAAAGAATAAATTATCTGTAGGCCAGACCCATTTGACAACGCTTTGTGTTCAACCTTCGAAGAACGCAGCCTACAAAGGCTACACCTTCATAGACCATGTCCTTAGAAGCATGCAGCACCTGAATTCGGACACAGTCTTAAATCAGGGTTTTCCTGTCAAAATGTGCAAAGAAGGCCTGGAATTATGTGGTTGGATATGTACTGTTCATTTGCCCTAATCTATGGATTACTTCCTTTCCACTTCATTTGCTAACTATGGGCAACCAGGTCACAAAAACTTCACCATGAAGAGAGAGAGCATGACCTGCTTGCCAACCAAAATGGCATTCAGTGTTCCTACAGAAATATCAGGGCACTCTTACTGATTACCTTTGGGCTTAGGAAGTGTTAGGCCTTGTAATTGGATGGGAGCATTTTCAGAAGTGTTTTGTTGATAAAAATGTTTAAGTAATTTATTGGCCATCAAGCAGTGAAATCAAAACAAAATATCCTTAGGAAAGTCATCTCAGGGAATAAATATTACATAGTAATCACCACCAGAATACCAGCATTATAAATAAACAAATCATCAAAATTAATATTTGACTAAAGAAACATTTATATAAATATGAACATTCAATCACAGGGCACATACACACATAATTTAAAGAAACCAATTAGCCAAGTGCATGACTTTGGACTGCTAGAAAAAACTTATGAAGACCTGGGAGGACACATAAAGAAAATGTATGCAGGAGGTGTGAGGCAGTGGTTCTACCCACTGAGCCACCGCACTGGAGAAAATAATGTTCAAACGGTTGCAACATCAAACGTCAAATAGTACAATTACAAAAGACAAGCTACACAGGGTACGAAGGGAAAAAGTTACATGCAATATACATATGAGAATGTGTTACCAGGGACAGTGTGAGAGAGGGTTACAGAGCACAGAAAACATGTCACAGAACACAGAATATATGTACGTTGCTTTGGGAAAAAGTGTTTGCTAATTCGAGTAAAGAAATTTGAATGATACATATGAAAGCTTTGGCTCTGTGAAACTGGAGGCGTGAGTTTCATTCCTGAATTTGTCCTTCTGGATGGCGTGTTTCTTCGCTGGGTTGGGTCAGAGGTGTTTGTGAAGTATAAGCATAGAATTTCACTGTTTATCCAAGAGTTCACCCTGCGGGAAAAAGCCTGGCATTCATGCCACAGGTGTTTTGATCCAGGAAGTATGTCAGGATAAATAATAATTTGTTTTTATTGCTGGTGAGAATGCAGTTACCGAGTTCTTAATCCGTGATTAATTACATACGTACATACATATACACATTCACAATACACACACACACACACACACACAGACAGGTTTGTAATTATATCTTTGTGGGGACTCTATTGATTTCTATGGGGAAAACTTGAATCCTAACTGCTGACTTTAACCCAGCCCAAAAAAAATATGCGGCATTTTTTGTTTTTTGATTGCATTCACAGAACTTTCAGTCAAAATAACAGGTCTTTATCACATTGTGGGTACATTTGGTCCCCACAATGTAATATAAACATAATCCACACACACACACACACACACACACACACACACACACACACACACACACACACACACACATCACCCAATCTAATTCTTGGGTGGAACCCACAGTGGTCCACGGTTACCACAGCAGCCCATCGCTATCACAGCAGCAACCCACGACTACCACAATGGCCCAGAACTACCATAGCAGCCCACAACTACCACAGCAGCCCACAACTACAACGGCAGCAACCCACGACTACCACAGTGGCCCAGAAGTACCATAGCAGTCCATGGATAATTCAGCGGCCCATGGCCACCACAGTTTTCAGACTCTGCATTGTCTATTATGACTCTTTCAGAGTCACTCAGCGTACATTAATGGCCGCCTCTTTCACTGGCTCCCATATGTGCGCTCAGATTGAAGGGCTTGCTTCCCGCCCCTGTCTTTCACATAGGCTTGGCCACCACACTGCATTTGCTTAAGAGATATATTCACTGGCTAAGACAAAAGGGACTTTTAATGCTTCCAGTGACAAGCATGGTGTTTGTTTTTGTCCAGTTAAGCATGTTTCCAACAGGTGTCCCTTAGCTGAATGGCATGTTGGAGTTGGGGAACAGGCACCTGTAAAAATCAGTGCAGAGCAGGAGGACTGTGCAAAAAACATCAATGTGTTCTCTGGGAATAATTCATCAAAAATCCACAATGTATAAAAATATTAAACATCAGAGAAGAATAATCAAGAAGAATAGATGCACCCATTTCACAAGAAAGTGGAAGCAGAAGTATCTGTCTAAAATAAAGTCAATTGTGACTCCAAAATAAAGTCAGTGAAAAAAATGATAGTACAGAAAATATTTTATATAAATAGGGCATGTCATTCTTTATGACTGACCATCATTGATTGGCTGCTGTTTGGTTATGATATACTAATGAAGCAATTACCTTTTACTTTAATCCATCGCTTAGAGTTGTTCCTCCCAGCATGCACTGCGGCAGTATGTCCATTTCCTGTGGAGGTCAGCTTATAGCCATCCCTAATTTAATGGGAGGGTTGGCGGTGGGCTTCAGACAGTTCATAAAACTTAGTTTAGTTAAGGCATAGCAACTGCATTGCTAAAGAATATTACGTCATAAAATCCAATTTTCCAATGCTTTATAAAATCCAACAGCTACAGATAATGGCGTTGCTGCATGCCTCTAATTAACCTGACCTGTAACTTTTTGGTCAAAAAAGAAACCTGTATCTCCAGACTTTCAATGTCGTGGGGCCCTGGATTTGACTTGGGAGCGTACTCTGTCAAGCAGGGCACAGCGCTCACCACGTAGCTTAATCATCAGCTGACGGCAGAAGCCAGGCACTGCTTCTTGGAAAGCACAGCTTGTACAAGTGGAAGTGAAGAATTCCTGTTCAGATGGATGCAGACTGGATCAAGCTCAGTAAAGGGAATCTGCCTGTGCCTACAGGCAACATGCAGGCCTCACAGGTGACTACGTACAGTACAACCAGCGGTGTTTGTGTTCTGAACTGTGATTGGCAGTTTGTGTGTGTGTGTGTGTGCGCATGTGGGTGGGCGTGTGTGTACCAGCGTGCATCTGCACCGAGCCCATAGCTCCCACCTGGACCGCCGGGATCTCCACGGCACGCAACGTTTTGAAAACACCCCGTCAGAGCATGTCTGTGGCTAGCTTTTAAGATTCCAGCGCGGGCACAGGGAGAGGAAGGTGAGGGAGCGTGGTGGGTAAGACTGATTGCCGTGTTTGCTTTGATTTTTGTTTTATTAATAGGATTATGTTTCCTGGCACAGAAACCCTGGCTCAGTTCAGTAAAACTACCTGAGCTCTCTGCAAGACAGGAATCCTTTCTTCAGCAAGTCCTCAGCACTGAGATTCACTTGCAAAACAAGTCACCTCCGCTAAAGCCACTGCACTTTAGCCTGCATTTCACCCGCAGTCGTAAATTATTGCTTGTCTCCGAGGATAAAAGAGTGGGCCGATTTGAGCACTAAGTGAAGTAAATCCAGCTTTTGGATGCAGGACGCAGGCATGTTACACGAGAATGTGCTGCAGAAAATCATACCAAACCGTACTACGTGTGGCAGCTTCGCTTTGTAAATGATTTCGATTTGAGTAACAGGCCAGTAGCTAAATTGTAGTATTGTTTCCATTGAAGCACATTAAGTAGTTCTTTGCATGTATGATTATTTCATTGGATTAGAAGAAAAATGCATATGAAATTCTCAAATCTAATGTTTGATTGATGGGCATTTCTGTTAAAAAAAAACGTATAGCTATCAGATCACTTATATGTATATAGAGATGTCGTTAAAAAATGAACTGTGAGTGTCTGTCACTTCAGTATGCAGGCTGTTCTCAAAACTTATTGATGTTTACACTTGATGCTGTACATTTACAGGCTTTGACTTTAATTTTCTCCCCCCATGTACATTAATTCGTTTGCTGTAAATCATGGTTTTTCTAGCTGATCATTCTCACAAAATGTTATATCTTACACATTTCTCCGAAATAGAACAAATACAACAAATGATAGTGATGACGGTGATCATTGTAGTTGTTGTTGTTGATGATAGATGCCTTTTTCTCAGATTACACGGCATCAAATTATTAAAAATGCTGAAGGTCCAACACAGGGCACGATGTACGGATTTTTCTGAGACCTCAGTGCATCTAAACCACATGTTCTTAGATATGGAAGGAAACCAGATGACACTTCACACACAGAGACACACAGAATCACATCCCTGGAGGCAATCATATCTGTGGAAGTCATTTCTATTTCATTAATAAAACTCTCATAGTCATACATTCTGTTTGAAGACATTTAATTAAAACAATGAGATGCTGTTGCAATTATTGTCATGGCTGTGCTGTCCCATAATCCTTTGCTTTCCCATATGCCTCATTACTATGTGAGAGTTGTGACAATAATCGCTATCACCTGTAATGTTAATTTCTCTTTGGTTTGATAAAGTTCTCTTGTTGAGTTTCAACTAAAACTGGAGAATCTTAACTGATAAATTTGCACATTTAATTTCCCTGCTGCGATGAATAGTCCCCATCTGTAGATTAGTTATTTTGAGAAGCCCAATAAAATTGTTCCTGATAAATCTTGCCTGCAACAGTCTTTGATGTTCTGTCACCCTTTTAAGTTATTAGTGGAAGGTGTTTAAAATCTAAATTCAGAGTAAGATCATCCTGGACTATTTTAAGGTTTTTTTTAAGAACATCAGATACGTAACAGAAGAGTCATATGTAAATTTAATACACAAAGCATTAGTCTCCATTAGGCATGGCTAATGACTTAAAACCGAAAAAAGATGAGATGATCCACGGAGATGTGATTTGTGAATCATGTCTTGCAAATACATGAGAAGAATTTTACAGGTTTTTGTTTTTTACCAAAAAGTGCAAGTAGCAAATATGCCCAAAGCATCCCCGCTTTTCACATAAAGACACAGTCAGGACCCCATCTCACACCTTAAAGTGGAGGGGGCTCCTTCGCTAACCCACCTCTGACAGCTGAACCTCACACAGAAAATGATCTCCACAAATACATGTGTCTTAAGCATGCCCAGGGTAAATATATTTTCCATTTGATTCCTGTCTCTATATACACAATGCGGAATAAACATCCTAAATACCAATGCACAGCTGGCATATTAAAGGAGAAAAATAACTGAGTAATGTATCTTCAGGACATCCCAGATAGCCCATTAGGAAGTAGCAGCTAATCGGGCAGCATCTGCAGCAAAGGGGCACACATTTTGTGGGAGGTTTGTAAAGTTTTATCCTGCACCTCGCGCTGCTTTATTGATGTAATTCCTTCCCCTTCTTCTGACAGACACATCAGACCGTGCACTTAGGTGCCCGTCTATTTAAGCAGATATTGGCCTGGCCTGGTGACAGAGGACTTACTCTCCTCTGTCTGCGGCGATAGCCGGTCTCACCTTTCAATTAAGCCCTCATTACAGCTCATTACATGTAACATGCCATCCCTGGCAATTACTCTTTGTTTGCACTCAGTCCCTCTTCATAAGATAAGAGGCCCAGAAGCTGCAATATGGTTGTTTCCACCTGGCTGCCCTGCAGTACTGGGAAGCGTGGTGGGGGCCGGGGGGGCTGGGGGTGTCCGGGGGCGTCGCGCTTAGCCAAATGCAATACTTTCAGAATAAATGTGTGCTGACAGGTACAACATGCACCAGTGAGACTTGACTATTGAGAAAAGATTCCAGTTTAGCAAATGCAGTTTCTAGAATATCGCCAGGGACTGAATTTACTACATTAGAATTTTCATGAGCTTGATGTTTTTTTTTGTTTTTTTTTTCATCCGTGTTGTATTTGTAATTACAAGCAAAACAAATAGTATTCAAAATAAAGAGTATTTTCAATGAACGAAACCTGACAAGTTTTTGCCCATCATAATGAGAGGAAAGCATTCGACAGGGGTAAATACTTAGTGCCAGTGCTACGTTGTTTAAGTGAAGGTGAGCGTTACATGATGTTTGATGGGTCTCTTTTATGTCTTAATGAAATGTATCTCAAAACAGGTCATGACACAGCAGGGCATTGTGGGAGAGAGGATACTGGGTAGCCGCACCGTTGCATGAACATGGATGGACGGAAGCTCTCATCCGTCTCATTCTCTACACTCAACAGCAGAGATGTTCTGATAACTGGATTATAAAGAGAGCACATTTCTTGTTTGTCGCCAGTTTTATAGCACATTTACCCAACGGGGTGGCTGATTCTCGAGTATACAGAATAATCCAGAGCTGTCCTGCTGAGGCAGATGCCAGCCTTTAACGGAAAAGGGCAGCTTTCTACACCATTACCAGATAGTCAGCGTTTCAAATTAATCAATATATCCATCTACAGTCTTCACTTGCTGGAAAGCTCAAGATGATGCTCTGAGAAGGGAGCTTTGCCGTCCCCCAAGGAACCAAAATAATTTAACGATTCAATTAGCGGATGAGAAGCAGCATACACGTCCTGATGGGAAGGATATTTGATAAACATTTTAATTTAGTTCTGAAAAGAATCCAAGCTCAGTGTTATTTGTATATTCACTGAATCTGAGAGGGTAGGGCGAAGGGTTAGGGACCTGGGTTGGGGGGTTCATTGAGTTTCAGCAAAATGTTCCCAGCAAACATGGACTGCTTGTCTGGATCTTCCTGGCCTATCAGACCTCCTCAACATCACTCAAATCAAACTCACCACCAAGTAGTGATAGTCTGATAGTTCTTCCCCTCTCTTCACCCACGTGTCCCAAAAACGCTGCTTCAAGTCAGTTCACATTGTTTACCGTTGATGACTGACCGCTGCCCTTGTGTGTGCTAATAAGCTTGTGTGTGTTTGATCATATCTCCCTCAATATCTCCCTCCTTAGATAGATAGAGATAAAGATAGAGTTCCACATTCTCAAAGCCAGCATCTGCTCAGGCCTGCTGTCCATTCATACTGTACTAGACATCCCCCTTCCACCATCCCCCTTCCACCTTGCGGGTAGTGAGCCATTTTGGGCTGAGCTTGGCTGGGTTAGTGAGTCACCAGGCCAAGCACCACCCCCCGGCTCGGCTCCAGGTGTTGCTCCCAGGAACCCTCACCTGGGCAGGGTGCTTATTGCTACATTTCAAGGGGGTCATTTTTGGATCTGGCCTCTTCCACAGACCTGATGCCAATGGATGCCCTTCCAGGATGTCAGGCTCCTGATGACATGCCTGTTGGTCATCAAAGCAAATGCCTTTTTGTTTTTCCAGTAATTTTCTCTGCCACAAAGTGTCCCCTGCTGGATAAAAGTGAGGGACAAGAGCAGACAGGCTGAGCCATCCATCCTACTGCCTGCTCAATGGGAACAGGCCACCTATGGCTGTTTAAGAACAAGCTGAGGTCAATGCTGACCATCTTAACAAACTCTTACTCCCTGCCCCATTCTAAAATAGAAACTGCTTTTAGGTCACATCTGAAGTGATACAAGTATATTTTAGCACTAAACCAGTTAAATAGTACAAAACTTTTGAAATAAAAAAGTTTTTCTTTTAAGATTAGTGTATTACTATCGTACAGTGCCAAAACAAAATCTTAGGACACTTGCTTAAATCAGTAAAAATATTGCAAATCAATTGCTTTTATAACTAAAATCATTGCTTTATTAATTTGTTTAGAAAAATATCACATTAGAAACAACCCATAATTTTAAGCAAAAGATTATTTCAAGTAGTAATACGTGGAAACACAAATTATAGTTCTAAAAGAGCTGCTAAAAGAGAGTTAAAAAGTCCATTGGCAAGCTGTCTTGTGCTGCGTTTTAATTAGTAACACCTTTGCAATAATATAAAACACCAAAAATTTGTGTTCGGTAACCCTTTGGTAGCTAAGGACTACAATTAATGCTAGTCTTACCCTTTGGTAGCTAATGACTACATTGCTTGTTAATGGACTTTTGCTATGATACCAATACATTTTCAACATTTCTACAGAATTAAGGAAGCCTCCCAAAACACTGTGTGAGCAATACATATAAACATCATACATAAACATACAAATATGCTTGTATGGTAGCTTTAGGAAGTTCAAACATACTGTGTTCTATTAAGGATATAATTAATTCATTTAAATGTTTATTACTCAAGAAGGAAAAGGGCACTTCCTCCAGGCTGTATTACTCAGAACTTTAAGCCTAAAACAAAGATCTGTCTTTGTCAACGGTTTCATACTTGAGCATTATACCAGATGGGCGCTTGGAGATTATAAAGGGTTCCTGTTAAACTAGTGGACTTTGAAATCCTCATGGGCTAAAGGGCTGCAACCTTTTAACTGGCCCAACTTAGCCTTTTGATCTGAATTTTGTCCTGATAATACCATCCTCTTAATCCCCTCAGCTCGACAGGTCCCCTGAGACAGAGGCGACACTCTTACTTACACCAAAGCCAAGGGATCCGATCAAATGGGCTTTTCCTGCTCTGCTTTACGTTCAGGGTTTCAGGCCCTGTAATGGCCATTGAAAAATAGTCCTAATGTGTTTTCCTGCTGTAATAAGTGTGTAGAAGCCAAACAACCACTCAGAGCTGAGAATGTATTATTCCACAGAGTGCCCCTTGTGGATATTTTCAGGTGAACCATCACCCTTTTCCCCAGCTTTCAGAGATATTTATTTACAAGAAGCTGTAGCAGTATTGGGGCACCATGGGACTCTGTGGGTAGCACTGTCGGCTCGTACCTCCAGGGCTAACGGTTTGACTCTCACCTTCCTGTTGTGTGTGAGTGGAGCTTGCATTTACCCCCCTTATCATATGGGATTCCTCCCGATCTCCAATGACATCCCAGCCAGGATGTTCCCCACTTTGTGCCCTGTGATAGACTGGCATCTTGTCCAGGGTGTCCCCTGCCCTGTGCCCTGTGATGGACTGCCCCCCTGTCCAGGGTGTCCCCTGCCCTGTGCCCTGTGATGGACTGCCCCCCTGTCCAGGGTGTCCCACAGCCTTATGCCCTGTTTTGCCTGTGATAGGCTACAGGAAAATGGATAGATGTCAAAGTAACCAAAAATGTGTAAGAAAGCAAATATTGAAATAAAACCATTTTGCTCAAGATAAATAAACTGACATTGGTTTTTGAATGTGCAACTGAAAAACTGGGTTTCGTGTCAACATCAGACTTGTTTGAATGATCAGTGATTTGATATAGATATTATAGATACAGATTAGCTGCATAGTGACATTTTTAAACATATGCTATGCTTTACTTTTGGTCGTCGGTTAATATTTTTTAAAATATGCATTTAAATAAGATATTCTTATGAATCTAAAAGCATAACATTTTGTATGTATGATGTTTAATATAGACCAGGGTTATTCAAATCACGGTGCTCAAGGTACGAGCCCTGCTGATTTTCCAGCCTTCCTTCACCTGTCAGCCAGGTGTGAAGCCTCTGGCCAATCAGAATCAGTAATTATTTAACTAACTACCTGGGAGGACTGAAAACAAGGCCTGGATTTGGAATCAAGGTCCAGATTTGAAGAAATTGCTCATGTTACCGACTACATCAGATCTAATGAAAAATGGACTCCTAAATCAGTAATTTTATTGAATCTAATACAGTAAATCCCCTTCTTCATTCTATCTCCACCCTATTGTTTTGAGTTCCGCAGCTTTGCAAGCCTGTCCTGCTTCCCTGATCCCCAGACATTTCTCTTTCATGGGTGAGAAAATACAGCCTTAATCACCCATTTGTCCACAGTGCCTCCCTCTTCAGTTCCTGCTCCAAAAAAAAAAAAAAGTATGAAGAGCAGTGGGGACTTGTAAACTTCAGCTGGTGATATGAAGGGAGGAGAAAGAGCCATCCCTTCATGTGGATCAGTGGTGTCTCTGGCACGGAAAGCCAGGTGAGGCACAATAAACCCTGTATGGGCATCGCCTGACTCGTCCATGAAACCGCACACAAACCGACTAGCTCACTGAATCCAAACGGTGGTCCTAAATGCTTATTCTCTCATTTTTGCTCGAATGGCAAGCTACTAAACTTAACTTTTACTAAAATGTTGACTTGGTCCATTATTGTCTTGCTGTTAGTAGTGGCATATCAGTGATGGCTAATAACCGGCAAGACCATTACCAAAAATGACGTTTAATGAACGGAATTCACATGTGTCATTCTGTTATTTTTTTATTGGCTGCTCTCAGCTTGGGACCAAAAGGATCGTACCTCACAGCTCATTATTGAGAGCGCGTTGAACGTGCACATGGTGTTCTCGACTGCTCACTTAGTTGAATGAATGGTGATGGGCCAGCCCCATGCTCGGAGGAGTACTGACCCTTACGCAACAGGTACAGGAAGTATTTGGAACGTATCGGTCAGCATTACCATTGTCATACATAATAAATGTACAACAGTGTTAATTACGAAGAAAAATATATATATATGACTCATTACACTGAATTATTGATCATGTTGTGCATCGTTCCAGGTGATGTAGAGATGCCCCTGATGTGGAGCAGAAGATGGTGCAGTTTCTCCCTAAGCTCTGTTGTCTAGACTCCGCTGGAGACCATGTGCTTCGAGGGCTATGTCTCCACATGCTCCATGTTAAAGTACCGCATTGCAGCTTCGCTTTGTCACTGACACATGCTTTCAGTTCAGTAGAAAATTACTGGCAGTGACTGCATTCATTTTCTTGTGTTAACTTTACCGGCTGTTCAGAGCAAAGTGAGATTAGCAGAATTTCAGCTCTAGCATCAGTGCTATCCACCTGGCAATGTTAAATGCTGCTAAATGATGGTGAAACCTTGTCAGACTCTGGGAATAATTTGCAAACCGATCATAATTCCCAGCTTTGGTTCCAGCAGCATAGCCTGAGCTCAATAAGGAGCTCTGTGAAGTTACCTGGTGACTAAGGCTGTGAAGCAGAAGAGAGGAGAATGGTGGGATATGTTCAGTAATCAGTTTAGCACTGCCTGCTGACAGGAGTAATCTAATTATACTGCTAAACACTCGCAGTGTGTTCATGTCGCTGTCACTTTTCGCAGCCGCAGAAAACATTCTCATTAACGCTGTTCTTTTTTTTTTTCCCTCAGAAGCCATGGTGAAAATAAGCTGTTGTGAAATGGGGAGACATAACCTAACACCTCATGACCAGCTGTGCCCGCTGTTATACATACCCGCTGTCGTACTTGCCTACTGTGTTGTTATATACAGTAGGTACTGTTTTGATACTCACAGGGCTGCGGTTAATTATTGATTAAAAATGTGTGCAATTATGCAACAAAGCTCCATTTTGAATATGAAGCCTGGTATTTTGCTCACATGCGTTTATTACGGAGCAGAGCTGGAATGGAGGTTACAGGTATATGTTCTCGGAGACTAAATGTTGGTAACATTTGGCAAGTTGGCTCTACTTGACTTTACTCTAATTTTTTCAGTTTCCATTTGTTTACTTTCTCAGCCCTAATTAAAATAAGTTATTTTATGACTTTCATGTGGAATAATCATGTTTTGGCCTTTACGGAAAGTATCATTACAGTGAATATTACTCGGCATGATTGTGAATTTCTTTGCCAGCCTGGTAAATCCCAGAGCACAAGGCCTAGAGGTCCTTTGCTTGACCTTTTGTGGATGAGGCATCAAACATACATAAGCAGTAGCGATTTAACACTTTAGACTTCAATGCCACGTGCAGAAAACACCTCAGGACAGCAGAAAACACCTCATGGGCTACCCTAAACATGTGTTATAGCTCTAGGCATGAACCCTGAATGTTCATACATTGTATCCAGGCATATGCATGGATGACATGCCTTATATTAAGAGATGGCAGTTGGTATTTTGATCATGACGTGGGATTATAAGCTACCAACAGAGTGTGTTAATGGGTTTACATTTGGCGCTGCCTTTACAATGTGTTAGATGCTCAGTGTGAAATTCTCATATTTTCAGAAATGCAGCAAGGAAGAACACTCTGTTCAAAAGGATAAACGAAGAAAGTCCCGAAACATCAGAATGATCATATTCTCAGTTTGTTATTCAAGCTATTGATTGAAGGGTAAAGTCCAGACTTTGTATAAAACTTAGAAATATTCTATATTGTACAGAAAGCAGGACCAAATGCATAAATACTTTTTTCAAAGCTGGAATATAATCGAAAGAAGGAGCGCAGTTGTCTGTTGCGGTTGTGAACATTTTTGTAGCTGTGTCTGTGAATGATTGTTCCTCTGTAAATATGTGACCTTTTCTTACATAGTTTTGCTTCACAATGCATAGAGATGAGGGGAAATGATGGGGTTTGTATAGGATTTGGTGGGATGCATCTGAGCAGTGCTCCGCATTTAACCAGCCTGCAGCTGTGTGATGAGTACATGCGTCTATGTTGCCGTGATACTGATTGATACCTTTTAAGAACATCAATTCTAATTTTATCTGTTTTATTTCAATCAGGCTTGCATACTCAGGCACGTTTCCCTCATTTGTTATTTTATTTCAGCTTTTAGTTTCCCCTCAATATCTAATTAACAAGTACATTGTGAATCGCAGCCCTACAGAGGCACAGCACAAATGTCAAAAAGCGTATTTGCCTTATTAGCTAAATGAGTAGGAGCCGTATAAGATTCTGTCGTGTGAGTGTGTCACTTTAACATTTACCAGAGTCTATGGTTCAGTCTATTAACTGAAAGTACTATGTTCCCCAAAGTACTGAGATGTCAGCATGTAATGTTGCAGTGAGACCCCAAACCAGAGAACAGGTCCTTTCTTCCTGAAGACCACATAGAGCTCAAGATCAAAGAGCATGATTCTGTCTCTTCGTGTGACTGCAGGCACAATGTTGTTATTAGTCATCACATTCAAATCTGTTTGCTGGCCGAGCGCACACTAGCCATAGCAAAAAAAGAAAAAAAAACAAGGAAAGGAGAAGAAATCAGTGCGCAAACACAAGTGCAGCAAGCCGCGGCATGCGGCGGCGGAGATGTTTGCAGAGGACCGAAGCGGCGGAGGTTTATCTAAGGTGTGGTCCAGCTTAAGTCTTGGTTCTAATCCAGGATACATCACCTGACAACTGGCAGCAGTACTTTCGCTTAACTCCTGGCGGGCTCGCGGAGAATAGTGGCCCATAATGCACTACTCCACAGATCCCCTGTCTTCCTCTCTTTGTTACAAACCTTGTCATTGTTTACTTACATGCACATTTTATGCTTGTTTTACGGATATAGTCTCACACTCTAGTAAATGATATTTCAAAATCCTTTTTGCTTTATATTAAAATATTATGGAAAAGCCCTTATTATATATAGCTGCAATAGTAGAGGAGGCCGAGAAAATGCAATGTCACAATGAGGCAAGCCACTCCCATGGATAAGCCAACCTGGCTATTCATCAGAACTTAAACTACAACAAACCTCTCAATAACATCAATAGAAACTTCAGCAAACTGAATAAAAGTCTGCTTTTGTGCCCTTTAAGTCTTTATACGGAAGGCAGGAAGTGTTTGTGTCTGTGTATGTGTGTGTTTGAGTAGGTATTTACCTTTCATTGTAAAAGCTCAGTCAAAAGCTTCAAAACTGCAGAAACCTCTTCATTCGAGGTACCAGACAATACACTCAACTGCCGCAAATGATGACAATGGGATGAGTGTTTGTCAGAATCATGCCCCTTTTTGAAGTTAATGCTGAACAAATTGAAGAAGGGATCCAGTAGGACGCACGGGAAATGTTACCTCCATCCCAGACAGAGAAACGCTTAAGGAAACACAGACTGTACAATTGCTGTAATGAGAGATAGGGCTTTAGGTCTGACGCTGGGTTGCTTTATCCTAAATATCTGTTTGCTTGGAAGGTCCGCACAAAGAGCATGAAAAGGAGGTGTATTGACATTTCTCTTGGTGGCATCCACGCGGTCAGCCGCTGACACCTGATTCCAGTTTCATGGGTTTTGTTGCCTTAATAGTTTTGCAGATTCAAATGGCATATTCAGACAGACCCACCCAGGTTAGAAAGTGAACATTTTAAAGAGAGAGTATATCGCTGTTTGCTTTTGCTAAGTAACTCAGACAATACAACAGCAGTCCAGGTATCTGAATTAATACAGACCTCATCAGGTATGATTATACACCCCTTTGGATTATCTTTAAGAGGTAGGGATAACTTTTAATTGTACCTATTTGATAGGCTGCTTTTTACTGAACTCTACGTCATTACTGCCTGTCTGCAAAACATGTTAAAGTAGAATTACTTACTCTCTCTCTCTCTATATATATATATTCTAAATCCTTAGGACCCACATTTAACCCACTTTTTCATTTTGAACAAAAAATACTGCAGTAATAGCAAATACTACATAGTACAGTATGCACAATGCCTTCATGATCTGTTATTAAAACAAAAAAAGTCCAACATGAGGGGATATTTTCAAAACCCCATAAAAAAGGTCACTTTTGGGTAACGATCCACCAGCTGATAGTGTTGTAAATGTTTGCAGTCCTGTCAATTTCAGCAAAAGAAGTGTAAGCTTTGGTCAGCGGATGGCTGCCTGTATTCCTAATTAGAAGGGACTTCTGCTTGTGTGTGCTTGGCCCAGTAGGTGTTGAGTTGTGGGTCTCCATCTGCCAGCCTGTCTGCTGGCCATCTCACAGGCTCCTATCTGCAGGTAGGAGAGCAGTCGTCCAATAAAACACAGAGCTACGGAACTCGAGTAAGTTATTTTCACTGCAATGGAACTGAAATGTATGTTGATATTTATCAAGCCCAGTTAATATGATTTACAGTCAGTTCCCTCTTGGGCTTTACAACTTCAACCTTTTACCCCAGTCATGCTCATTCTCATATTCCTAATTCCTAAGAACGAAATAATAATTCTAAAAACATTTTTTAAAGGTTTGTATGAGAGGTGGCGCAGTGGTTAGCTCTGTTGCTGTACACCTCTGGGAGCAGGGTTTGACTGTCCGCCATGGCTTTGCGTGTGTGTGTGTGCGTGCGTGTGTGTGTGTGTGTGTGTGTGTGTGAGTGAGTGTGTGCGTGCATGTTCTCCCTGTGTTGTTGTGGGGTTTTCTCTCAGTAGTCCAGTTTCCCCGCACAGTCCAAAAACATGCTGAAGCTAACTGGAGCTAAATTGCCTGTAGGTGTGTATGTGAATGAATGGTGTGCCCTGCAATGGGTTGGCACCCCATCCTGGGTTGTTCCCTGCCTTGTGCCTGTAGCCTCCAAGATAAGTTCCGGACCCCCTGCAACCCTGAATAGGACAAGTGGTTACAGAAAATAGGTGGATAAATTCACACAGAAAGCACTGACTGTCTCTCTGAATCTTCAAGCAGCAGGTAGTTGTCTTTATGCCTAGTTAAGTCTACTCATACTCTACTCACACTCTACTCACACTCTACTCATACTGTATCCAAGACGGCAGCACAGCTCACAGGGGGGAGCTGTTGGTCTTACTGGCAGGGCTGTGGGTTTGAATCCCGCATCCACTCCCGTCTCTGTGTATGTATACCAGAGGCCTGCAATCCCACCTTTGGTTGGAAGGTGACTCACTGTCCATCTTCAAACAGGACCTTAAGGAGAATGGGGGGACCACTTTTACCTTTACAGTCATTGGCAGACGAGCATCATTTTGCATACCATCTTTTAGAATAGGTAGGAAAAGCTAACATGATGAATTATCATGTATCATCAATCATGTTATTTTATAGCTGGGAATCTTGAGATCCAGTGATCTTAGAAATGAAATAAATGTGGATTTAAATATGAGCTTGCGATATCTGCTCATTATGACATATAATAGTTGCATACTTTACTAATGGAGTGGAATCATATAATTAGGATGATTTCTGTTTCAATGAACAGGGACCGCTGAGTCTGAGTCGCTGCTGATAGCCTAGAGATGGTATAACGAGGGGACCAGCGCCAGCATTTCGTCAAATTACATCACAAATTCCAGAACAGCCTGACTAAAACCGGAGAGAAGTGGAGGAAAACAGGTTCTTCAATTTGTGGTTTTCCTCTGACCTTTGGTGCCATCCTGATTCAGCCAGAGAAACGAACACGGAGAAGCTCTCGTCTTCTCGTTAGTAAATGAAACTGAGAGTCACTCCCTCACCTGAGATAAGTGCTGTATCTCCAGCTGATTGCAGAGCACTTAACGACTCATGGAGCATTTTAAGCAACGTGATTGCTCAACCGGGTTTGTGGGGGGAGGCCGATAAACATCTGTGTACCTGTTGTTTTGAACCCTGTAGATGGCTGGGGGTTGGGGTTGGGCCTGGGGGAGATGTTTGTTTGGAACACGCACCTAGGAAACCATAGTGCCACTATGTCATGGCACCAGATTCAAAGGCAGATCAAAGGACTGACACTGATGGGGTAATGGCGCTACGATAGAGCAGGTATGTGTGGTGTGACCTGCTGTAACTGTACACAGCACCTGAAGAAACAGCTTAATCAGCTGATAAAATCTCTGGTGGTAGCGGGGGCTTGTACCCCGGTGGAGGACGCATGTCATTGTTTTATTCATAGCCGGTAGCTGGCGATGCCTATCTTGGCTTTGTGTGCCTCTCTGCAGAGTCAGGCCGCTGTGAGTAGTGCATTTTTGTGGTTTGATTGGCCAGACGTGCCCTGCTGTGCCTGTGCTGTCTGTCCATCCCGTCTGGCCCATATGTGACCGAGGACTTATGGGAGGCAGCACGCGCTGTGCTTTGGCGACATTAGCCGCTGGTAATCGGGCTTCCTCTGTGGTTGGGGGTGGGCCATTCAAAACCCGGAGTCGCTGGGGGGGATTAGAGCATATGGGCTCCGTCCACATACACCTGCCTGCCGGCCTTAACCCGCCCGCTGCCCTCCTCAGGTAAGATCTCCCTAGGAAGCAGGCAGCTGGACCCGACCCCCCTGCCTGCCGGCCTTAACCCCCCCCACTGCCCTCCTCAGGTAAGATCTCCCTAGGAAGCAGGCAGCCGGACCCGACCCCCCTGCCTGCCGGCCTTAACCCCCCCGCTGCCCTACTCAGTTAAGATCTCCCGGCAGACAGATGCGGTGACCCAGCTGACATATCCGTCTCCTCTACCTACCTGTCCCTTCGCTCAGCAAACTCAGCGGTGCGGCATTCAAGTCCGTCTGCCACATCGTATAATGGAATTAAATAAATCCCCCACAGGCCAATAGGCAGGAAAAACGCTTGCAAATCATATGTGTTAAATCATGAGGCTAAATTTGAACAGCTTCGTGCTGAAGATTATTTTCTGCTCCGCGTAGGTCTTAGTCTGACCAGTGCCACTCTGCATGGAAAACATTCGATCAGCATAAACACTCTCACGCATGAGCGTATATTTATTTAGGTTACATTGTTTATTTTATCCACAAAGTACTGATGCAAAGCTGTGGCACTGGATAATCAGCCATGCATGTATGTTGTATTATAAAGAGCTTTGAGGCTGCACAATGTAATAACCAGTTTTTCAAGCTAATTACAATGTTTGTAGAATAGTTTGCGGAAAGCTAATTATTATGTTTGTGGAATAGCTTAAGGTGATTCAGCATGGCTTACCCTGGGCTGCTAACAAAAAAAGGTTTCCCAGCCTGTTTCAAACACCTTTGATACAAAGTTTGCGCACCGCTTAAATTAATTAATGTGGCTTGAAGTATCAAATAACTCCCCCTCCCTTTCCCCTCACCTGCACATCCTGTACACAAATGTACGCACGCACACCTTCCCACAGACACACACACACACACACACACACACACACACACGGGGGCTTCAAAAGTTTCACTCTGTGCATTTATCTCCAGTTTAAGTTGAGATGAGTTGAGGGATTGTGAAGGGCCACCTATCTCCCTGTGTGGTCCTCAGTAGCTCCAAATGCAGCTGCTTCGCTAACCGCCCCCGGGGGCACCAGCCAACAGGAAGCGCCTTCCACCTACGTCTCCTTCAGCGCTGTCGTCATCCAACTTGCTTTTGCTTTTTTTTTAATCTTCCCCTCTCTGCCCTTTAGAACAAGCACTGTTAACTGGTGATCCCCATTTATTTATGGGAATGCAATTTTACTTTACGCTCCCTGAAAAGTTTTGCCTGTGTATGTGAGCATGAGCCAGAGTGATTTCGGGTTGTGCTGCAAGTAGGAGTTTGGGAATTTGAGCAGAGCTCAGTCGGCCTGGAGAAAGCTACCCTCCCTCTTTCGCTCTTTGTTGTGTGGGAGTGGGGGGAAAAAAACAGGCTTTTGGTTTTGTTTAGAAGCAAGTTCCGGAAAGGTGTGAGCCGCTTGCGAGAGCGGCTCACGTTGATAAGGGAAAGGTGTGGGGGAAAATTGGATGTCCTGGGATTTTTAAGTGCTTGGGTGACTCTGGGAAATGATTTGCCTGTTGTCTCAGACTCCATCTGCGTAATGAGTTTCAGACGGTCCTACTAAGCCAAGTAGATACGAGGGGCAATTTTTAATGTTTAATCTAAACCAACTGCAGGTACTTACAGCTGCGACATCTTCATTTAAATATTGCTAAGCTTTCCCTGAAAGCCCTGAGAGCAGCAAAAAAATGTCTGACCTCTCAATGGGACACAAAAAATTGCATTGGCCTAACATAACACAGGGATTAATCGTACATATGATTACACATTAAATTACCTGGGATGTGAGCGTCTGTGCCCTGCTTCCGTGTCAGCACGTCCGAGGTTTTGCAAAGTTGGTAGCAAGTACTTCCTTGCTTAAAAAAAAAACATGTAACCAATTGGTTTTTTCATATAGAGAGTGACATTCTGCCTGGCTTACCCTTTTTTCCATCAATGAAAGAGAAGATTAAGACAATCCGTTGCAAGCCACCTCAACTTTGCAAGGTGCTTAAGGACTAAAAGTAAAGAGGATTCCCCCACTGGTCGCAGGAAGATGCTTGGATTCCAGCAACATTAGCTGTTCCCACCTGGAAGTCAGAGCTGGACCATATTGCCTCTGTCCGTATTTTATCAGCTTAGCCTGTACTTCTAATGGCGCTGAAAAGCTACCTGCTTTGATGGTTCCTCTTCCACCTTTGTGCAAGCATCGCGGCCTTGTTGGGCCACATGCGCCTCGCTTGTGCAGCGTGCCATCGCTTATTGTCGTTTCTGATACACCAGGCTTCACACACATCCTAAAAATCCCTGTGCTGGAATCTGCGTCCCATTTAAGGTGTAAACCCAACTAAGGTGGTGATTCCACATCGGGAAGCTGTAATACCAAAAAGATAGCTACCTTCTGTAATGGCTACATTTTCGATTCGGCTTGTTTTGGGAAAAATCCATAGCGACATTGAAGGGCTGGAGAAGTGAACTGCTGGTGAAATAGAGTTCAGCACTGCCTGGTACACAAAATCCGTCACTCCATAATTGCTGTGGTATCTGGTTTGACTTATTTTACATATGACTTATTTCCTGTTTTTCTTTTCCTCTGAGGTATAGTAAGAGTCTCAAACCCCCC
>JAODLD010000038.1:10116751-10128517 GCA_026781065.1 Mormyrops boulengeri
TTTTATTTTTTTTACTTTTGAGTTTTTTCCTTTTTTTCTTTTCCTCTTTGGTTTATTAAGTGTCAAAACCCCCCCCCCCCCCCCCGCCCCACTCGCCCACCATAACTACCCACATCAAATTGTGACAATAACAGGTTCAACCATTTATTGAACAGACCTGATTTTTGTACCTTATCCCAACCCCTGAATGGGGAACAGTCAGGCCTCCTTTAAACCCACAGACAGTTGGGCACCTCTCCGATCTCCCAGCGAAACCCCACGTCTGGGGCACGAATGACGTCCCTCAGATGCGGGGAGAGGATCTCACCATTAACAGCTCTGTTGGGCATCTGCAGATTAGGGTGACACATGTGTAATGTCGTAAACCTTGTCGCTAGAAAGCAAGTCCAGAAACGCCTCGATGCTGCCAGTCACAACACGTGAATTATGAAGCAGTGGTAGCGTTGCCATAGGCCAGGCCCAAGAAACTGGCGCCTCCGTCCAATCTGTGGGAATAACCTGTGCGCCCACATTGGGTGCCAGTTGCCCATTTGTGCTCCCCTGGGTCCGCACTCAATCACCCGTTTATCACACTCGGTCCCCCTGGCCAGGCAGATGGCACCCCCTCCTCTGCCAGGGGCCCGTGCCAGGGCCGCACCAAGCTGGAATACTCAACGAGTCAGCTGTATGCACATGGCATTAGCATATAGTTGACCTGTTTGGAAGCCCCTATGATAGGCCGGTGCTGCAGCCAAACATTTTTCAGTGCAGAGATGTCTTTGAGACCAGTTAGCCAGAGACCCTAACAAAGGTCCCTGTAAATAAATATCCCTTTGAAGGAGTCAGATCCATTAAACAGCCCTTTGTTCCTCTAGTCCGAGCACCCACTATGCAGAGAATCAGCCTGGACAATTTGTTTTCCCATCACTGAGTAGTATTGCTCTCCAGAAGGCAATAGGTGGTACTTAGGAGGCCATATGTCATTATTTAGTGTCATTTTAAAGTGGTCAATAAGCTCTTATTGCGGAAAGTAAAATATAGGACAATAAATTATATACGGTATATAAATGGCAATTATTAGGGTGATCAGTGGAGGGTGTGTTTTTCTAAAAAAAGACGCAAAATGGCAAGACTATAGTTATGGGAATGCCACTCTAAAGGACTTTAAAGTAACATTTATTTTCCAGAATAACTTTAACACCCTATAAAGGTATGTTCTGTGTCTTCATTTTAGCCTTAACTTGAGTTCTTTTGGGACATTTCTGTTTTGCGGGGTGACACAGCAGGGACACAAAGGATTGTTGTCTTCCATCCAAAAACAATTTCCATGGCAGAAAAGAGGATGTACCAGCATGCTTTGCGATTTATTATAAACGATGAGTTGAAATATTTTTATTTTGCAAAAACTTAGGATTGATTTTATTATTATTATTGTTTAAATTGTGCTAATTATTTTCCAAAAGAAAGTAGTAAATGCTACTATATATCTATATATATACCGTGTGTGTGTGCATGTGTTCGTGTGAGTGTATATATATATATATATATATATATATATATATGACATTATGGCATGTTAAAAAAAATAAATAATGGTAGATATTAAAAAATAAGATAAAGTATATAACCATGGGCTGCCTCACATGAAAATGTTTTTATCCAAACACATTAATAAGAGAAATATTATGTGGTACAGAGGTATGGATAAACCTACAGGTCCATATGGCATCATTACGCAGACGTCTTTTTTACACTTTTGTCTGTATACATGATGGCATAAATACATCACCACACATAACCAAATAAACATGAATTTACAAACAATAGATTTCTATAGTTTTTCATTTACTGACTGAGTTGAGATTTTTTTCTAACCCGTCGATAAACCTCATTTTCGGCTGCCAGTCCGGGCTATCCGCTGCAGGCGGTATTAGAAACAGTAATTACTCATATCTTTCAGCAGCCTTTGTGGCCCAGCAGAGAGCCGGGCTGGATCAGGTATGGGAAGGCACTGTCCGGGACGGAGCACTGGGGGCCGCCTCTGCTGCCTACCTGCCAGCTGCTGTTCAGGCCTCAGGGCTACAACTGCAGATCAAAAAGATCAAGGAGCCAAGGAGATAATGGGCTGGGCCGTCCCGCTCACCAGAAAGCCACTCCTAAATGCCACTGCTTGCTGTTCCCGGGGCCTGCACAGAGTACCTGTAACTAAACATCTCTCCATCTGCTTCCCGGGCGCCATCCTCAGGTTTCCCTGCTGTTTGCCAATCCAGCTCTGGAAGTTAAAACCCCCAGACAATAAGCAGGCAGGCCCAGTCTGACAGCTGTGCTCCAAAGCACTTCCCGCCGTGAGGAACGGAGAGCCGTCCCCAGTGTCCCGCGGCTCGTAACAACAGGAGCCAGTATGTGCCCGGGATGTTATCGTTTTCTTCTGAAAACGAGCTTCAGGCGGAACCAGATGTAAATAAAGATGGAAATATTAATTACAGGTTAATGGCAAAGATTTTCTGTTTTCCTCTATGGCTTGTGATATGCTTACTGCGCTTTTCTTAAAGTGATTATTATGGTGAGGGCACTCTTATGTTTTTAAATGGCCCACACAATACTGTAACTAAACGTTTTAAAAACCAATGCTTAATGAAAAGCTGTACAATGTCTTTTCCAACTGAGTTTCAAAGTGTTTCATTATTATTATTCTTCTTCCTCTTATTATTATTATTATTATTATTATTATTATTATCAGGGAGTATCTGCCATACTGTTGGAGTACAAACACGGAGGAGACCGATTTGTTTAACTATGAGAGCATTTCTACCTTGGAATGAATGTCTAGTAAATATTTGGTGGATTAAACTTTTCTCTGCCCAGTTGGGACTGGGCTTGCGCTGAAGGGGGCGGAGGGGGAGGGACGCAGGCGATTCTCCTCCCCTGTGGTGCACGGTGAAGTCTGACTGGATCCCCCACAGGTCAGCCCGCCCACAGGGCACCAAGCCATTCACAGTGTGTTAATATTTAACTCTCCTTTGCAAACATGCAGTCCACACATGGCAGAAAAGGCAAACCGGAGGGAGCGTGGAATAGTTTTCAGAGAGAAACATTTGGGTCGTAACGTGAGTCTGAAACTCTTCACGTGATCCTTCCTCTAACACCTCGCAGTATTACTATCTGCCGGCTTTGTCCTGAAAAATCCTGTTTTGAATATGAATAATGAGCCAAAATGACAATGATACTTATAACTGTTTCTTTTTTCATGATTTTATATCCACTAGATTTTAAAAGAGGTCAGCTTAAACAAACACCTACTGCTTATTATAATTATGCTTTTCAATTTGTATAACATATAGTTTTCTGCAAATTATGTACATGTAAATGGTAAATAGTACATGAGTATACAAAGTATGAATTGATATGCATATATATATATACAGCTCTGAAGACCACAGCAAAATTTTCAGTTTCACTCATTTTTCGATTTATGGCTATGTGCCTGTGTAAAATATACATGTTTTGCAAACTCCAGCCTGGCTCTTCCCTGCTTCTCATTGATGAAAAGCTTCTTCCTTGCTTTATGGGTCTTCAGTCCTGCTTCTAGGAGACTGTTATGAAGTGTCCTAACAGTGCACTTCACACCACTTAATGTTTCCCATTCTTTCTGAAGGTCACTTGAGGTCATCCTCCAATTTGTGGGGCACTGCCGGATAAGTTGATGGTCATCTCTGGCATTAGAAAGTTGCTTGTGCCCTCTACCTGACTGCTTTGTCCAGTGTCACTTGCTTCACCTTGTGTACTGCTGTCTTAGAAACTTTGAGCCAGGAAGCAGCCTGCCGCATAGGGTAGCTTTTGGCCAGCAGAACCATGATTAAACCAGGATTTTAAAATGCCAATTTTTAAAAAATATAGAGTGGTCTCAATTTTTTCCAGAGCTGTATACATAAGCACACATTAAATTGAGTTCCTTTTTGTTATATGAAGATAATTCAATTAGATGATTTTTTATATAACCTCACAACAGATCCAGTGCCAAAACCAAGTATCACTAACTTAGCCACAGTAATTACCCATCCATCCATCCACCCATCCATCCATTTCCAGGCAGTGCCATCTTCAGTTATAGTCCTGGGTGAAATGCCAGCTACCTTACACAGACGCATACTGAATGCAATTTATTGTTACCCCATTCACATGAGCAGCAGACTGTGATGAAACACCGACTACCCAGATAAAACCAGTATAAACAAAAGGAGAACAGGCACATTAAACAGTAGCCAGAGTCAGTCTGTAAAGAAATCTTCGTAAGACTGCTAATGGCTTAGCCACCCCACTGCTAACACACCAGTCATTCTAAAGGGTATTACATTTAGTACTGGAACATCCTCCCATCCATCCAAACCGGGGTACAATATAATATTCCTCAATAGTAGATGATGGATCAGGATTCAAGAAATTCATAGAACACGTGCAGTTTTATAGTTGATGAACAGGTCTGCTTTGCATATGTGAGGAATTAGTTGTGAAAATCCTATTACAAATGCACAACTTAAAATATATAGGGCTGGTCTAATATTTTCCTTGCTTGGGGGCCCAACGATGACATCAGTCTTCTGACTCCAAGATTTGGACTGGCAACCTTGCGATCGCACACCCCAAGTCCTGAGCCACCAAGGCAGATGCCAGGCATTATGTATACAGTGGGTTTTATGCATGATTTCATTTCACTCTGATGAAGCACAAACTATGGTGAGATGGCATTTACCTGGAAAAGAAAGTACGTAACTGCATCCATAGTAACGGTTCATGGTTTCTGCACACAGCACTTAGATTGTATCAATATATATATTATTATTATATATATAATTGTATAATTAGGTTAAAAGCATCTTCTAAAGATTTTCAATTAAATACACTTTGTTCAATAACTTAATGTCAGTGCTTGCTGGGGACACGACAGGAAATCCCTTTGAAACAACAGTTTCTTGTAATTATGTGTAAACATATTAGCAAGCCACACAACAACAATAATAATGCTAATTATTATTATTATTATTTGAGATGGTTGGACTTCAGTAGTGCTGAATAAATAGCATGTACAAAGTAATTACGTGTTTATCACGTGTTTATGTACATAGTAATTTTGTGTTTATGAATGAAATGATACCATCATGGCAGCCCGATCGATGAGACACAAGTGCCGCATGGAGGATGTCACGCAGGGGGGTGGCGTAAGGGACCCCCCCCGTGCCCTCCTGCTGGGGACGGCTCCTCTCTCGGTGCCCTCTCCGCTCTCTGCCCAAATGACGGCTGAGACTCTGTGGCAGTCTCTGTTCGGTCTGTACCAAAATGTGTCTTTCATTACTCTCTGGGCTGCAAACAATTAATAATGCACGGGGAACAAATTTTAAATTTGACACCGATTGGGTCAGTTCGTGTTTTCAAAATACAACCTGTATGAATTATTAATGGTGAAAAATCCAATATGTGAGCAGCAGACCAATCTGATAGGGTTTAATCTGCATTACTCACGGCATCACAGTAGCATAGACATTCGTTTGCCAGGTTAGTGCTTCATCTTATTATTAGCATGTATGAGACATCTAGTGAATTATAAGGATTAGGCGTAAAGCTAAATTTGACATGTAAGGTAACATGAAAGTTTTTTTTAACTTTCCGAACAATGTCTTACTCTAAGATACAATCTCCATCCGTCCACCCATTTTCTGAAACCGCTTATCCTGTTCAGGATCGCGGGGAGTCGGGAGCCCATCCCGAAGGCTATGGGCACAAGGCAGGGAACACCCCAGGACGGGGCACCAACCCATCCCAGAGATGCAATCTCTTACAGTAAAAACATTTTAGGTAGTTTTTTTAAAACACACTTCACCTTCTAAAATGTATCTCATCACCGTGAACTATTCAGACTGAAAGCAGTATATCAGAGGTACTACATTGTGTATTACATTTCACACTGGAACAGTCCATCCATTATGGAAGAAAATAATATGGAATATTTGATTTGGATTCATTTATGCAGCAAATGCAGGTTATTGTTACTCTCGGTAACAGAATATTGAACAGAAGCTGTTATTACGAAGGTACAGTTTGATTAATTAAGTGCTTCATGGCATTGACACACTGCACACTGGAGATGTCACACTGCCCACCCCCCCCAAACCGCTTATCCTTCTGGGTTGCGGGGGGTCCAGAGCCTATCCCGCGGGGAACAACCCAGGGTGGGGGGCCAGCCCATTGCAGGGCACACTCACACACCATGCACTCACACATGCACACCAGTGGGCAATTTAGTAACCCCAATTAGCCTCAGCATGCCTTTGGACCGTGGGGGGAAACTGGAATACCTGGAGGAAACCCCATGACGACATGGGGATAACATGCAAACTCCACACACGTGGAACCCAGGCGGAGACTCGAACCCTGCTAACCACTGCACCACCATGCCGCCCCCCCTTTTCATACATATAGTGTCATAAGCAGGGGTGCTAAAGTGTTTAGAAAAATTAGTGCGAACTCCAGGTGTTTTCGCTCTATTGCATTTTGACAAATCCCTCAGTGTTATCAAAACTACATACTAAAGCCTTTAAAGAACATTACTAGCATTAGTAGGTGACTGGAGGCTTTCTGAATACATAAACAGCAGCAGGATGTAAATACACTTCTCTGGAAGAACCCTAACCCTTTCTCTGAAAGGGCTTGTGGTTCTTGGATTTCAGTGAAGTGACCCAACAGGTGTTTTCCTGCCAAGCACCTACGTCTCAGATTAAAGGTGGAGAAAGTCATACACATAGAGGCATTATCGCCTCATACACAGAGAAAGATCCCATTACCCAAGTGGGAGATCTGTCCTGTTTCAACAAGAAGTGAAGCTCAGGTGCGCTAGGATTAGGGAAATGTTCTGCTACAAAAGAGCAGGAACATGTATTTTCACCTCCACTTCTGTGTTTGTGATGAGGCTCTCCATAGAGTGCATCCAGAACGTGCACTGGCTGGACCTTCCTGGTCTCCACCACTAGTACTAAACCCTCCTCCCTTTTACCTGCAACATGAAAACATAGGGTATATGTTCTGGAATCATCCACATGCTCTCACTCCTCACTTTCTCTCTCATTCTCTCTCTCTCTCCCTGACTATCACTTTCTTTTTATTCCCTGTTTGCACAAAGTTGAACGTTGTAAGCCCACAGAGTACATTATTATGTCGTATATTCAAACATAATCAACACGTGTGTCACACTGCCCCCACCTTCACGAGCATTGGGGATGTGTCACACTGCCCCCCCCCCCCCCTTTCAGGGACTGGGGATGTGTCACACTGTCCTCCCCTTCACAGGCACTGGGATGGCAAAATATAGTATATCGAGGTAAGACTGATTAACTTCAGTGCATTAACAACTTTCACAGGTTTAACAGTTTGTGTCCCATGCACTGTGCACTGTGGTCTGTTTCCTGCAGAAAAGTTTATACTGAACTGGTTGGTTGAAGCAAAATCTTGGTTTGGATTTATATTTTCTGGACTTGAACTTTCCACCCCTGGTTTCCTTGGAGAGAAATAAACAGTTAAGAGAAATAATTTGGAATTTATCAGAAATTCTCAACTCATACTTTTTGGTAGAAGGCAGATACTGGCAGATCTAACACTATAATCAGAGCTATTGATTTGTAACATCGTCAAAAATTATTTTACAATACCAAATCAAGAAAAAGTGCTGGAAACCCAATAAACACTCTGATGATGATGTATGATGCAGGAGTGATGTATCAATCACATCAATCAAAAAAACTCTTTAGTACCATTACTTTTACAGTAGAATGGCATCGCCTTAAATCACAGTATAGTGGTAGAGTTACTACACCATGTCCTGTTACATCACTGTGAGGATCTTCTAAAATAAGCAGTATTAAATTAACACAAAAATAAGGATTGACATTAACATAACATGTTTTCTCGCCACTGACACTGATTCACCTGTTAGTGTTATTTATATTTAAACTGGATGACTATATTTCTAACACACGCTGGATTGTTGTTGCCAGAACTGTGCAGACACACAAATTTAAAGTAAATTGCATGGGTTAAGCAATCAGGTTTCAGTACATTCCTTTCTTCAGGTAAGACAGGATGTGCTGCCCAACACCCTCTAACCCCACTATAGACTAAGATAGGTGTGTGGAGGCAACCAGAGCAGCCCACAAACACGCATACACACACACACACACACACACACACACACAGTTGTGTAACCATAAATTTTTGGGACCGCTCATTCATTTCTATGGGAAAAATGCTAATGCTAACTATGACAACCTTAACCCCCACCCAGCCCTAACCATAGCCATAAGTAACCAAGAAAAGTACAAGAGTTTTTGCATTTTTAGTTTTTTCGTTAATTTCATTATTTTTATAAAATAGAGTTTTCCCATATGGGGACCAGGACCCCATACGGTAAAAAAACGGGTATTCATCATGTTGTGGGGACATTAATGTAAGGTATACCTGGACCACACACACACACACACACACGCACACACACACACACACAGAGCCATGCCACACTAGGATTAATATTTCATCAGGAAACTTGGTAATGATCTGAAATCTGAGGCTCTGCTTGAACTTTTATACTAATTCAGTAATTACTGCTGCGTCTGAAATGGGCGTCTTCTAGCACTTAATACAACCTGCAGTTTCAGCGAGAAAAGGTTAACACCCGAGTTCAAATTTTAATTAACGCTTTAGGGAGGTTTTTGTTTCAGGCCACAGAGCTTTAGCTGATTCCGGTCCCCTACACTGCACGTTCTCCAGAGCAGTGTTTGCTAGAAGACTAGATTCACCCTTGCTTTAAATAATGCCATAATTTGTCTGATAAGTTAGTGTTCAAAGTTCATGTTTGAATGCAGGAGTCAAATCAGAGGCGGAATGGCACACATTTGATTCTTTGAAACTGACTTGAGATTTTTCCCAAAACGTCGAAGTTTTCGAAGTTTTCCTCAGTTGCCTCAGTGTATAATCTTTCTCATATTTCCTAAAAACAACCACAGAAAGAGATTGCGAGCCAAACTGATAGGAGTATCACGTGACATCTCCAAACATGATTCGCCTATCCAGGAAAATGCTGTTTTTTCATCTCCTCTGGCAAGGCTGGAAAGCAAAATAAAACTGATTTCTATTGTGTGTTTAATTAAAGGAACACTGGCATTTGCCTGGGTAAGTTATACTGTATTTCAGAGTATCAGCCAAGGTGATCGCCGCAGTATGAAACGCAATCACTGAAGACACACAGGCGTCGCTCATGTGTGACATGTGGAAACCCAAACAGCAGATGTAGTATGATAAGAAGAGCATGAATATTGTGTAACTGAAGCCAGCATGTCAGGTAAAATGGTGACCTCATCTCATCACAGCTTGATAAACAGGAAGGGAGATTTAATGAAAAAGGATAGATTTAAAAATGAATAAATAAACTCATGCAGACAGTTGGTGTGTGTTTATATATTGCCTCACTTTTAGAAAGAGAATACAAGAAATATCTATGACATGTAGCAGTTAGAAAATAAGATTAAATGCAAGTTTTAGTCATGTGGAGGGGCTCGTGTCAATCCCAGGCAGCACAGGAGGGCAGGAGGAAAGGGTACACCCTGAACAGGATGCCCCCCGCCGCCCACGCACACATGCACAATCTATCTATTCATATCTTTGTGGGGATTCTCCATTCATTTCTATGGGGAACAACCCTATTCCCAGCAATGACAACCTTAACCCCTACCCAGCCATAACCTTGACCAATCTAAATAAATATGAGACTCTTGGCATTTTTATCTTTTGATTGCAGTCACAGATTTTTAGAAAATTGAGGTTATCCTTGTGGGGACCGAAATAATGTCTCCGCAAGGTAAAAAGATTCAGGATTTTATCACATTGTGGGGACATCTGGTGCTCACAACATAATAATTACAACACACACACACCTACACACACACACACACACACACACACACAAAGCCATACACTATGGGCAGTTTAGAGAAACCAATTCTCCGAAGCACATGCCTTTATTCTGCAGGTGGAGGCTGGAGTCACCAGAGGGAGACCATGCGACCCGCACAGTGACACACAGAGCAGGACCAGGCTGAACTGTCACCGGTAACTACCGTTAAGGCTGAACATTAACAAACTTATAAACAGAAAATAAATGGTTTTGAAAATGCATCAAAAATAATGCACATTATCGAAAATAATCATACATACAGCGCTCACAGAAAGTGTTGGTACACTTTCTTAGTTCTGCAAAAATGTAGCAAATTTATTGGTTTCATAACAAAAGTCCATTAACAAGCAATGTTCAATGTTTTTATGAAGTCATTATTTTTTTGACTGAGAGTCAATTCCGTTCTTGTCATGTTTCCATTAACTGCGATTGTAATCACTGACTCCCAAAGGGATTCTAAACACAAATGTTTGGTGTTTTATGTCATTGCAAATGTGCTACTAATTGAAAAGCACACAAATAAACAGCTTGTCAATGATCTTTTTAACACAGCTCTTTTAGATCTATAATTTGGGTTTAATGTATTACTACTTGAAATTGATGTCTTACTTAAAACAACTGGTTGCTTCGAATATGATGTATGTTTTGTAAACAAATGAATAAAGTAATGGTCCGTCCATCCATCTATCCCTATTCATCCTCTTGGGAAGCTGTGGGTGCCAAGGCAGGGCACGGACCAGGACAAGGTGCCAACCTATTGCAGGACACACTCACACATCATTCACACCTATGAGCAATGTGGTAACTCCACTTCATCTTATCACATTTTTGGCCTACGTAGATCACCCAAAGGAAACCCCATGATGAGGGTAAACATGGGGAGAACATGCAAACTCCACACACATGGAACCATGGTGAAGATTCAGACCCCAGTCCCAGAGTTGTGAGGCAACATTGCTACCCACTCTGCTACCAGCCTGCCTCCTACTGATGGAGACGTGTGGTTATATTGAGGCGTCCCTCCTCATACATAAGAAGTTGCAGAGAAGGGAGAATGGACTGTTTTCTCACTAACACAGGATAGGGTACATAGAGATAGCATGCTGTATGCCAACATGAGTTTGACACCCTCAACCTTAGTGGTCTTTCTACTCAGCTAAACACAGTGGCCAGACATCTTGATGTCCTGATTGAGTCAGATCTTTGTTTCAGTGCTCATATAAGAAGTATTACTAGAACTACCATCTAGTTCTACTAATTCTACCATCTACGTAACATAGCCAAGCTTCAGAAGATGCTCTCCTTTCATGAGGCAGAAAAAGTAATACATGCCTTTATAACTTCCAGACTGGACGACTGTAACGCCCTCCTTTCTGTTGCCCATCTGGATACTTAAATGTATTTCACCTGGTAGAAAATGCAGCAACCAGTTTTCATACAAAAACTAAAAAAATTATCATATTAGCCCTGTTCTGTGCTCCCTTCACTGGCTGCCGGTCAAGTCTCTGATTGATTACAAAATACTGCTATTAACTGCTATTAACTATCTACTCGTCTCTTACAACCCTCCATCCCTGCTTCGATCTCAAGAAACAGGATATCTATTAGTACCTAGAAAAAGAAAAACTATGGCAGGCTGCAGAGCTTTCTCTTATAGACCTCCACAGACTTGTTTAGTCTAGCTTATAGGGGCTCTAGTTTTAGCTCTAGCTAACCGCTCACTCCCAGTTAGACCTATAGTGTGAGGTGTAGAGCTGGGTGGGGATCGGTGCCATTGGCTTTGGATGAGCTGA
>JAODLD010000038.1:10128617-10142520 GCA_026781065.1 Mormyrops boulengeri
GCTCACTCCCAGTTAGACCTATAGTGTGAGGTGTAGAGCTGGGTGGGGATCGGTGCCATTGGCTTTGGATGAGCTGAACTGTCAGTGCTGTCACTCCAGCTTCACACCCCCTTCGTGGAATTGGAGTGCTGACGTTCAGGGACCCCCCATGCCTGCTTTCCCACTTGCCTCTCCCTCCTACTTATGCTGCCATAGCCATATCTGCCGGAGCATACATATTGCACTCACCTAACTGTTTCAGGCATCTCAAGTTTTATCAAAACTTTGGAGTGAGATTACACTAACGGCAAAACCCGTGTCTCACAGTCAATGCGTCAGATTTGAGAGCCCTGCTTACTGCATTCATCGGATATTGTTCTTCCACTTCCACCTTGTCTGCACTCCACCTGTGTGCGCATCCATGTAATAACATGCTTGCAGCATGATCACACGTAACTTATTTTGGAATTTACCTGGAAACAATAAATGCTATTTTCTGATTGGCTGATAGGTGGCTATTAACTTTGTATAACTTGGGACGGCTATGAACTCTGTAGAAAACTTCACTCTGTGTACTTCTTATTGCCCACCACCCCTCCTTATTATTCCCCCCAGAAAAATCTAAATATTGTGCCTACCCCGCTGCCTGTGACGTCTCTCCTTCGCTGCTGTTGTACCACTGTTCATCCTGCCGTTAGCAGCAGCACCATGTAGAGCATCAAATCTTAAACTTTGGACGGTGTAAATTAAGATTTTGTTATCGTGTTCATTTCACTTCCTCTGCCGGCCCCTGGAGGATGGGCTCCCCCTTTCAGTCTGGTTCCTCCCAAGGTTTCTTCCTTCTAGGGAGTTTTCACCTTTGGCCTGCTGACTGTGGGCTATGGGCAGGGATAATGTAAAGCACTTTGAGACAATGTAATGTTATAAATTTGAACTGAATATATTGGGTGATCAGGTCCCTTTCTGTGAGCTTGTGTGGCCAAACACTTCCCAACTGAACTTGACCTTCACAGTCATCTCACTTGCGCTTGACCAGGGCAGTCCTACATGACAGTAGATGTCGTGACTTGTTGGAAAGATGGTGCCCTAAGATGGTGCCAAGTGGAAAGTCACTGACCTCTGCTTGACCACCCACTCTGCTGCCATTGTGGACTGCTGAAGATTGTTTGACTGTGTGCTTTATTATACACCTGGGTCAGTGATGGGTGTGACTTAATTAACTAATTACTCTTAATAGGTAATTAATAGGTGCATCCACATACATTTGGCCATGTCGTATGCATCCATCCATCCATCCATCCATCCATCCATTATCATAACTGCTTAATCCCCACTGGGGTCGCGGGGGGTCCGGAGCCTATCCCGGGAGCGACGGGCGCAGGCAGGAACCAAACCTGGGCAGTCGCCAACACACCGCAGTATAGTGTACATAAAACACTTATATGAATAAAGCTGGATGGATGGTCTTCCTGAACCTCTCCTAAATATTGCGAAAAGTTTTTTTTTCTAATTTTAATATATTTTTTTTTTGTTTGCATGTTCAGTGTTGCTATAGAATATAACTGACAACAAAATAGAAACTGGAAAATGCATCTATTTCATCATGTAAAAAGCTGAGAAATACCTTGTATTTATTTAATACCTTCAAAAGCCAATACTTACATATAAATATATGCAAATATCTTAAGATATCTAAAATACATAGAAGTTGAATGTAAAAGCGGTAGCAATAACTTTATTGCATCTCTCTAGCCTTTGCCTAAACACTTCCTTGAAGAAAAAGCAGAGAAAAGTGACAACATTTTATAAATTAATTGAAAAAAATGGTAAAAAGCACATTTTTAAAAGCTAGGTCCCCCATCTGACTGTGAGAAGTGTCATTAGGCATTCAAAAAATGTTTAAAACTATATGTCTGGGTAGTAAGCATGAATTGTGTAGAAAGATAAACAATTTAACATTAGAATACACGCAAATGAACAGTAACACAAAAAATTTGAAAAGAATTTCTAAGAAGAATTTAAACATAATTTTCTTTGGTAGCCAAAGACTGTAATGTACTGCAGATTATACATTTCATATAATTATAAGCTTATGCTAATTAACTTATTTCATTTACATAACTATGCATCATTAAGTTGACCATAGATTTGCATTACAAGAATGTGAATTGCATTTATTTTGGAGCAATATGGTAGAACTGATTTTTTTTAATACGCCATTCAATTAGAAAAGATAGGAAAGTTTTGCTATCAGTTCTTAGGCAGACGGTCCTCCTCGCTTGCTGCGGTTAACTTCACCCTACATGGTGAGTGGTGTGTCCAGGACCATAGTGCCAAATCTGGAGCACCTCCATTCCTGTTTCAGCAAATTAGTGATGAAAGGGAAAAAAAAACAGGAGCTGTCAAAGCAATAAGATCCCTCCCGGAATTAAGCAAAGGTTGAAGGGCATTGCCTTCCAGCCAGACCGCAGTGATTAACATCAGTGTAATTGCAAAGCGTGCCGTCGTGGGAAAACTGGATCTTTCAATGGGAATAACACCGCCACGAGGATTCAGGAAGCTTTTTGGATCTAGGAAGCACCTTTAACCTTTTAGTGCATTTAACAAAAATGTGTAAAATTAAAGACGAGGAGCACGTCTAAGGCAAAAACAAAAGTTAGTACAAGGGCAGCAAGCGGAGGGGCCGGTGCGTCAGGATCACAGAAATACAGGTACGCCTCACACCGCATTTCACTGAACACCACACAGTGATTAACTGTTTGGGATTTCTGACACAACCTCTTGTGCCAGAAAGCTGGTAGTTTAAAAAAAACATCCTAGAGTTATGAATTACTATGTTCCATTATGACAAAATTGTTTGTATCAAGCGGGCATTAAGACTTTAAAAAGATTTTTAAAAGCTCAGCTTCCCTCCCATGGCATCTTATTTGTTACTCAACGAATTCTGAAACTTTAACTCTTCAGAGTGAAATAGCTTAGAGGAGGTGAGCGGTCCTCGTCTGCAGCCTGTCACTGCCTTTGGAGCATCACTGCGCAGCCTCTCTCGCCTGAGTGAATGAGCTGGTCGCCGCTGTTTATACCGAATGAGTTAGGATGTGATGAATTTGTCCGTTAGCGCCAGCTGTTACACACACTACACACTGCTCGCGGTACAGTATGGGCTGCTCCCACCTCTTAGTTCCAGTGTACCCCAACTCCTATTCCTGCTCCAGCAGGTCTGGCTTTCTCTCTGAGAAAATCAAATTATTGTGGTAGTACGACTAAAACCGGACTTTTAAAGTACATGTAAACATGTATCTGACTGAAAGCATACTAAACCAAATTTGTCTTAGTCGGACTAAGACACCCAGATAATGCGATTGGGAATCGATTTACTTCCGCATGTATACGTTCAATTGGACTCCATTATTATTGATTTTATTTGTGACGTAATAGGTCAATCGGAAAAAGCCCAATACCAGCAAGCTGAAAGGAGCCATATAGCCACCTATTGTAGCAGAGTCTGACATTCTTCGGTCAATAAATCGATTACCCTCCCATACATGTATACTGGGACAAGGGCAATAGTCCGATTAAATGGCACAGTCCAGCTATAACCGTAGCTCGACTTCCTACAAATGGAAGTAGCTTGCTAGTTAGTTAGCAACAGAAATGTTCTTCTTTGCAAGGCTTAAATTAGGTTACTTTAGTATCTAAATAAGTCTCCTTAGTTCTGCAACTTTCCCCTCTTGTCCTACAATGTATGAATCTAATAGTAAACATTCCTGATCAATGAAGTATAAGAGGAGAGATAATTTCATAAGATGGACAATCTGCAGCATGTTAGCTGATCTTAGCAGTGTGCAAGGCTCACAAAAGTTCTGCTGCAAATTCACGATTTAAAATATTGCATCATGATATTAAATAGTGTCGAAACCTGGAAATTACAGGGATTATCATTTATTTCACACTTTTGTTGATGAATTCATATGTGCAGTAAAATTCCAAAGCAATAGACCAAAAAAGCATAAATAAACATCATAAAAAGAGTTTCAGTTTTCAAGGGCAGTACGATGTTTTTGTATGTCATGTAGCATTTTGTCAATAAAGTTGTTTCATGAGCCAGCAGCAAGCATGGTGGCATCTAGATAAAGCAATTATGCATGTGAAAGTAACCCTTGAGATAAACTGTGTGTGTTCCTCTGTCTTGTTTGGTCCTGGTCTATTGCTAAAGTTACAGCAGGCAACCGGCTCTGCAAGTTCCACAGCTCCTGTACCATCTAGACTGCCTGCATTGTTCCACATAGATGGTGGTAAACATCCAACCCGTCTCCCAAAACAGAGACCGATAAAAACCTGGTCAGCCAGCCTATGGTAGCTCAGTCACTTGGTCTGCTGTACTGTTACATACAAAATGTGCGATTTATGTTTGCCTCTGTAGGACACCATGTCCTTCCAATTCTCTTAGTATGCGTTACCATAAAAATTTTCACACCATAAAAATTACTTTTCCTTATTTGTGTCCATTATGTAGGAAACTGTCAATTCCACTGATAACTCAGAAATGCTTTATATTTTCCATATTGATGCACATAATGATAAAGCGACAGATCGTTAGCACTATTGTCTATTTTTGTCTTCATTAGCCAGTCTGTATTTTCTGGATCTCCCAGTCACACCAGAGCTATAATATATTGCAAGATACAAATGATTAAAGGGCGTTGATAGCCTACATTGCAGTTAAATGACAGATGGTCTCTACACTCTACCTGTTCCGCAGCACTTATAAGGCCACACGTGATTACAGTGCTCACTGTCTGTGGTGGTCTCTCCTCAGATGTCTGCTGGCGATGGATGCTGAAGCCCTGCGAGAGAGGGCCCGAACCTGGCGATCTCCCAGCTTTACCCTCACAAAGCGCATGCCTATGGGTGGTGATGCTGGGTGCTACAACACTGCCAGCATGGCATTGTCTCCAGAGGATTTCGAAAGCGGCGAAAGGGTGTGGAAATCCAAAGCCTCAGTGATCTCATATTCACATGTAGAATCTTCAGATTCTTGAAGACAAAGCTGAATCCTAACAGACATCGAGGACAGAGGAATATTTACAATGTGAAAATAGCTAACTATGATTTATAAATAATTATTTACATACAAATACAGATTTTCATTAAGAGAAAAAATCCAGAATCTTTTGATGACTATACAGATTCACTCTGAAACGATATCTTAATTTCAATGATATCATGGTATCCCTTTTTCAAAATCACAGTTTATGTGTTTTATGTCAACTCAATGTGACAGAGTGGGTTTGACCATTTTCAAATATCATGTTTCATGTTATTTTAACAAAAGCAAATTGCGGGTTTGGTCAAGTGAAAGCTGCAGTGGGGTGTGGATTCAGCGCCAGTCTCACCCTTGTGATTTACCCATAAGCCAGAATTCATCCTTTGCCTTCTGGATTCCTATCAGTGCCCGTCTGTCTTTGGATGTGATTTTTCGTCTGATGGTACCTAGCTGGACTGTTTAAGCGCTTCTCCTGAATGATACCCCACTAAAACAAGAAGCGGAATTCTTTAGCCAGTGCTTAAAAAGACACAATGAACATGCAGTATACAGTATATCTTTTAAGACTCAAAAGTTTGCAACATGAACTTATAAGTACAAAGTTGTTCAAAATTCAGTCTCTTTAATTATGATTTTTGCAGCTTTTCAGTTATTCTTTAAAGTTGAACTAATACACTTCATTGATGCAGTTTTAGGTTTTAAAAACTGCCAACACGATATAATTATGTGGTGCATAATTTCAGATATTCATATCACGGATGTAATTATATGAAGGTGATAACAGTCGATAAATGAAAATCTCCATAAATATAAAGTATTCAAATCATTAAGTGCAAGTAAATATGCCCTAAATCCTTTTAATATAATCCTCAGCATGTCAAATAAAAAGATACATTACAAGATGAACAGCTTTAGTACATACTGTTAAGGATTTTTATTTTATCTGTTAGTGAAGTATTTTATATATGTGTGTATGTGCGAATGCATTTTATTTATGCTAATGTGCATGTCATTCGACATTTCAGCAAAACCAACACTATTAGGGACCCGGTAATCCTAAAAAAAAAAAAAAAAGATAAACGCTTTATAAATTACCCCAAATTTGTGAAATGCCAAGTTCCATCTCTGTCTGGAAAGGGATAAAGCAGATTTGAAGCATTTTCTGAAGTTCAAGGGTAATGAGCTGGGCTCCATAAGAATGAGACAGTCACTCATGGTTTGCTGGGAGCCGGAGTGGAGTGTGATGTGTAGGCAGCGCTAGGCCGGGCTGGACTGGGCCGCTCTCGGGGAAACCTGTGAGCTCAGGCTACTTGCCTGTTTAAGGAAAGATTATCTTGACAAATTGGATAAACATCTGGTGGCTGACAGCGCGCTGACGGAGAGTGCGGCCGGCATGCACACCTGCGGCTCGTTTGCTCAGTGTGTGACTGACCTACAGAGCTCAGCCCCCCCCCCAGGGCAGGTAGCGACAGGTATGAGGCCCGGCTCCTGCCAAAATAGTTGATGCAGGCTCTCAGGTGTTTACGCAGGGTTTCCTGCGTCTAATCTGAGTGCCGTCTACAAACACAGGCAAAGCAGGGGGGTTGGAGACACTGGTCCCCAGTTCCGGTTGAGGGAGTGAACAAGGGCTTGTGGCAGATGCTGGCTGGGGGAGAGCAAACAGACAGAGGGCCCCCCGCCCCCCCACCCCGGGCTCTAACTCTGTCTGGCTCACTTCCATGGCTGTCATTCAGCAAAGGTGAACAGTGAATGTTTGGTGTTATTAAGGGGGTGTACTGCCTATCAACTGGCCTTCCAGGTCGCACTCACTTCCACAAGCGGTAAACAGCAGATCAAACCACAAAAGCATTTAATGCTTAATACTCATTTTTTTTTCTTACATAAAAGTGACTATGCTGAAATAGAGTGTCTGTTGTCACCTGTTATATGCTTTGACTGGGCGTGGACCAGATGCAAGCCAAAAATATAACATACATTTCATTTACTACTTATTCAATCATCATATTATATAATAGATCATACATACTTCAGTAGTGAACTGATATTGAAAATATTTACCTTTTAAACTAAATCAATTCACCAAAGTGAGAGTCCAGACACTCAAGAATGTTCCGGATATTTGGCTTTTCCATGCTTGTTTCACACGTTACAGTATCTGCCCGTTTTTCTCTCCCATAGAGAAAAATGTTCATTTAGTCGGTTTATAGCTCAAGAACATGATCAATGTAAAATGTGTTTCAGCTTCTAACGGTCACCCTGAACTTAATTAAAATAATGACATCAATGGGAATATGAGGATGTCCCACAGCAGGACCTGGGCTTGGCTACATGTGGCCCCAGGACCGGCACGTTTCCCATTTCTGAGCACCATTCCCACTGGCAATCTCTCTCGGGCACTGTAGACACCCCCCAGTCCCCCACCGCTCTCATCACCCCACCTGGCACAAAGCAGCCTGTCTGTGCTTTACTAAAAATAATCTAGAAGCAAATAGCTGCGTTTAGCCTGCGAGGGTGTGTGAAAGGGTCTGCTAATCAAGCCACAAAGGGCTCCAAAAGCGAGTGTGGTGGGGATGCGGGAGGGGGCACATGGAAGGGCCTGGTGCCGGGGGCCGCTCCCATCCCGCTCCCGGACTGTATCATGGCTGACGTCTCCACTCTCATTAGCGGGCCTCAATGAATGGGTCCTCGAGGAGCTCCTTGGTGAATGGACGAAGGAAGTGGAGCCCTCTCATCCGCGTTCCGTTCTCCGCCGTGGCCCCCCTTAAAGGATGCCAGAGCTGCCCCATAATTATAGCCCCCCAGAGATTACAGTCTAGGCCAGCACTGTTCACTGGCTCCTCAGTGAGTGTCAGCGTGTGGACCGCTAGCCTCTTTGGCTCTGTGTTGCTTAAAGGGTAACCCCCCCCAGTGTCCAGGTTAGGCACAGGAAATCTCCCTAATGCCTCCCTGCTCATTAAAATCGAGTCCTGAGCACTCTGGGAATTTCCCTGCCCCACACTTGTTTTCCAGCTTTTTCTTTCTTCCATTTAAATGAATAATGGCTTTAAATGGTATTAATTAGCTCAACATTAGTAGATATGGTTTGAAAACCAGGACATATTATGATAGGCCCTATCATTTCGCAAAGGCGGCTGATAAAGCTTTAAGAAACATGAATTTGAAGCATTTCTGCTGTTTTGCTGTTATTCAAAGCTCACTTATTGAGAGACTCACAAAGCTTTAGCAGTTTCCGTCACAAATTAAAAGCAACTGGAAGGGGGGGCCAAGGTGCCCCTGTGATGCCTCACCATATGCCGTTTGAAGTTCCCCGGCTCCCAGCCTGGCCATCCCCAGTTTTGGCTGCCAGGCCCTTTCCACTGGGAAATCAGCTGTAATGGCACTGCAACAATGGGCTGAGGTGTCCAACACCAGGGGACAACCACTGCACCCTGCTGAGGCCTGACATGTCCTCCCCACTGCCAGGTAGGAACACCAGGGGACAACCACTGCACCCTGCTTAGGCCTGATGTGTCCTCCCCACTGCCAGCTAGGAACACCAGGGGACAACCACTGCACCCTGCTTAGGCCTGAGGTGTTCAACACCAGGGGACAACCACTGCACCTTGCTCAGGCCAGCCCTTCAGGGAACTCTGCCCAGTTTGACTTATCAGCGTATAACTGCATATCAGCATTATACCCGTAACTGTACATGACCCTTTTTACTGACTACAAAGCACACTGACAGGGAACAATAATATCATACCTTAATACATAATACAACACCTTCACTGGGCATCCACGCTTCATTCTGAATCACCTGGCCATTCAAAAAGAATCATATTTTGTATTCACATACTATGCTTATACTGATTCTTATAGCATGATCTATTAGGGTCTCGTTATCACTCGTGGTGGGCAGGGCGTATGCATGTACTTTGCCGTTCCTTTTTTTGGTTCAGGTCAAGCTGATGTCCTGCACTTGAGCCCCCCGGCTTTGCCTGGCATTGACCTGAGTGTCTCACATTGACCTCAGTGGTCTGTCATGTGAGGATGGAAAAATGACCCCGATTATTTTGTAATGAACATATGATGTCTGTGCTCTTTCTCACATCCACACTTTTGGTATAATTGTAGGCAAGGGGGATTTTTGACCTTCATGGTTATAGATGCAATTGTTGAAGATTCCCGTCATAAAAATGACATTCTTCTGCATCCTTGCACAGCATAGTATGCGTGGTATTGATATTTTAAAGAACTCACACATCTGTGCTGCATCCTTAGGAGCTTATTGTGAACTTTCTGTTTCTTCTGAAGATCAGGCTCAGATGACAAGACATGGAGGCATCAGTATTCACTGTGCAGGTCTTCATTGTGAAGCTTATCAATAAGAACCTGCTTTTATAAAATGTGCATTACGTAAACATCAGCATTAAATATATCCCCTCTATATTCCTGCTCTGCTCCAGTTGTCTCATTGTTTTTTTATATCTGATTAGACAGATTCCCTCTCTGAATCCTCAGGATTGTTAGGATCATCGGCATGTTCTGTCTCTGAAATGTCGTCCATGTCTGACAATCTCTTCTTCTGTGTCACTATCAGCATTCAGAACCTTTGGTAACACTTCATTAACTGTCAGTCACATGGCGATCTGGAGGCCACCTTCTGATGCAGCCATCCGGAAGAGAGACAGCAAACCCGGAGAAGTGGTTTATTAAAGACACAACAAAAAGCAACTTGGCTGCATAAACATTTGTACACACATAAAAGGCTGTAGGTCTAGGCCTAACCCCAACCCTAACATCATCTTTGCATGCAAGTTCTACACAGGCTTCCCAGAACACAAGAGAGCCTGAACACTCAACACAAGTTCATGGGTTTGTGACCCCAAATTAGGAGGAAAAGCCCAAGTTCAGCTGTCAGGTTAAAAACAGAAATGGGTCAAATCGACAGCATAATAGAAGGGTTACGCTAATATATTCTTTCATGACATGGTGTAGCTATGATGTCTCTGACATCGTCTTTCTATCAAGGAAGGATTTATTTTCTTCATTTTTTTATTTGCAGATTTATAAAGATAAATTAGATAAAATGACATCTATCAACTGTTTCGGTCCATTTTTGAGAATGGAGGGAAACAGTAAATCCAATGAGCAGAGAAAGACAGACAGGATGAATGCATGACGGTTTGCAAAGATTCCAGTGATACATAGCTGTATGATTGGGCTCCTTAAGAAGGAAGAATGCTGAGTAGTGACATAACATCATGGCACTATCCACACTGACGACAAACTGTCATATTAATCCCAACATCAATATTAAATCCCAACAACATGTACAAACTGGAATGTAATGGAAATATAAAGCTTTTATATTATCAAGAACACAGTCAATATTTCACTTCAATTTATGTGTTTAATTGCCAGATAAATAAAAAATGACTCCAGGTGATGTACAAAACCAGAATGGACCTCAGAATTCATGGAAAGGACCTTTATTTTCTTGACTAATTATAAAACACAAGAAGATGCATTTTCAGCAGTGACAGCGGCGGCTGAGAAAACAGTAGCAGGATGTTAGTTGGCTTCAGACAATCCCTCAGTCAGGCTGTGACAGGGAGCTCCAGTGAGCTCCAGTGAGCTCCAGAGACCACCAAAGGTCCTTCTGTGCTCAACAGCCCCAATGCACTGGATAATTACAGCCCTAAGCGGGACTTATTATTACAGGAATGCATTTCCACAACTGCAGTATTATCGGGTGTCAACATGAAAAACATCACATCTTTATATATTTACATATTGTGTCTTTTAATTAAAAAAAAAATTGGTTGTATCCTGCATTTGGAATTTCCAATGAAACAAATTAAGGCTGTCTTATAGCTTAAACATAGATATCTATAAATTTAATCTTGCATACCTGCATATGTTTTTTATGTATTAATTTCCCAGAATTTGATTTTCCTGATTCATCTAGCTTCTCTTGAAGGTCTGGATTTGCAATACTTGACATTTAGTAACATATGTATCGGGCCGGTGGTAGTTTTCCTGCTTTAATCCATATTCTGATACACAGAGTTCACGACCGCAGCACTCTAGCCAAACTGTGTTGACTTTTTGTAAAATGAAAGTAACTGAATGGATCCCTGAAGGTTTGTCACCAGCTGTCAGTCTGGAAGAGCAGATGCAGGGGGTCAAGGCTGATCCAATCAGGGCGGGAGCTACAGAACCACCGAGAGAGACAGAGGGGCCAAGGCAGCCCTGGGATCTTGTTCGTGAAGAACACACCTATCTGTTCTCTCCTCATTTGTATAATGCTGGTTCATGGATGAAATTGAGTCTTAGGCAGTGGGATTGAAGTTTTAATTTTGTCTCTGTGCTGGGAGGCAGCCACTCTGCCTGACCCGCCCCCTGACATCCCATCAATTAAGGGAAGTGTAACGTTGTCGAGATGAGCAGGCCGCTCTCCCTGCCTCGGCCGGGCCTATGAAGACTGTTCAACGTGGAAATAAATAGGCCCTGCTAGCAACTGTGCTTCACGTTTCTTTTTTTGCAACAATGTTATTAACGTTCCGTAGGAACTGTACATTTGTTTCTGTCAGGCAATTATTTTTGCTTTACATACGAGCCAAATTAGTAAGAATCTGGATATGATTGCATGTTCTTTTTCATATAGAAAATTATCCATACAGTGTCCAATGAAGACCAAACATGCTACTTTTTTATCATCTCCCTCAAAATGGTGGCAGCTTTTTACTTAAGAAGAAGTGAGATTCTCTCAACTGGACAAAGAACCAACAACAGCATGGCTGCAAAGCTGAAAATGAGCTGCTGCACATTGGTTAGTGGCTCTCGGGTATTGAGGGACTGAAATTAAATTAAGTGCCTACTTCGAGCTGCTGTGGAGAAAAGAGGCTGCGTAACATACAAGCAAGATCCAGTGTGTGACTCACTCCAGTACACTAGATGCAATCTCCGAATGGCCTGCGTGTTTTATTGTACGATACTGATCGTTCGAGAGTGTTTGTCACTCCTGTGCTATAAGAACAGTAAAACAATGGTGTGGAGCTTTTTATGACCAGGCGGGAATACCGCCACAAGTCCAAATAATTAGAACGGTGCTTCTCTCTCTAGCCGAGAAAGGCACCGAGGGGGAGGGGGACAAATGGGATTTGACCTCTCCTTGGGCCGCGACTAATGGCAGCGTGAGCCCCCGAATGGGTCTGGTTCAGCGCCTAGTGACACACAACCCGCCATGGTTAATTCCGCAGAACAATGGACAGGGCTCCGCTAAGATCTCATCTTATTACACCTCGATGCCAAATTAATCGTCTGTTTTCATGGTCGTGAGTCTTGTGACCTTTTGGTCAACTCAGATAATTACGATTTGTGTTAACCTGCAAATCTGGAAGCTTGTCTTTGCTAAAGACAGAGGGAATCTTAATTAATCCTATTGAGTAAAGGCATGCCACCTGTTCCAGTGAACTGTACAGAGGATATTCACAACTGGTTATAGAAAACCATCAACTGACTAAATGTACCACTGAGAAAAGTTCCAATCATTGTTCCCAGAATAAATACACCAATGAGCCAAAACATTATGACCACCCCCATGTAAAATGAATAATGTTGACTGATTTGTAAAAATATTGTCTGGGATATATTAGACAGTAATCTAATATACGATACTCATAGTCGATATGTAGAATGCAGGAGAAATGGGCAGGAGTAAAGATCTGAGGGACTTTGACAAGGGCCAAATCATTATGGCCAGATGACTGGGTCAGAGCTTGTCAGAAACGGCACGGCTTGCGAGGTGCTCGCAGTTAGTCGTGGTGAGGACCTGCTCAGAGTGGTCTGAGGAGGGAAACACCGCAACCTGCTGACAGGGTGAGAGGTGGCCAGGACTCGTTGATGCAGGAGGCGAATAAAGGCTATGACATCTGGAACAAACCAACGGAAGGGCTACTGAGACACAAATGGCAGATAATTTTAATGACGATGACTGGAGTAATGTGTCAAAGACACAGGGCAGGAAAGCCCAGGTAACTCCGTTGGTCTTCCGTGATCCTCCACATATCGCAATGTTTGGGTCAGGAGGGTGTGTAAGATGCGTCTTACCTTCAGAACAGAAGCTCAGTCATAAATAGCCAGCCACCTACTTTTAGATGGCTTGACTTTTATTTGGGCAACAGCTTGGATGCTGCAATACATGCACTATGTTTTACTGTATTTTTCAGATCTGCAGTTTCAGGCTCCAGACCCCCTATAATCTGACAAGAACTAATGGATGGATGGATGGATGCATGGATGCATGGATGCAATCCCGACAACTCAGAACTTGAAAATTTCCAAGCTCCTACTTAAAAAAGTACTACAGGACAGAATGGATTCATAATGGAAATTTATGCAAGGTACTGCTAATTCTGCTAGTGTTTGATGCTAACAAAACACACTGATTCTCAAAGACGTTCTAGCAGAAATGAGCAGACAGTAAATCATATTGTACACCGCGTGAACAGCAAATAAGCATCTCTTTGTTGTTACGTTACTGTCGCTCGCCAAACCCTCAATGCCTTTACTGAGTTGACCCTTCTGCAAAGGAAAACCGAAGCGAGCTGGAAGCCCGTGGTAACTAGTGACTCTTTGCGATATGGGTGGGGTACAGCCTGGTGGAAAAGCACCATTAGTTAGCAAAAAACCTAGAGATGATGTAGGGAGGGGGAGTATGACGGCGACCCCCTCTTTAACGCAGCAGTGCCAGTCTACAGAATAGACAATGCAGCTTTAAGCATCTGAGTTGAACCGAGTTAAACCCACAATTTCCACTAACCACAGCGCAACCAGAACCTTAGTACTGGATAAGCGGTATGGATGGATGGATGGATGGATGGATGGATGGATGGA
>JAODLD010000038.1:10163358-10183031 GCA_026781065.1 Mormyrops boulengeri
CTCTGGCTGAGTCCACGGGCTATTAAAGGTCGAGTTTGTCCTGCACCGTTGTGAACACCCCTGCTGACTGCAGCTTGCCATCAAAGCATATATTGTTCTAACCATAGGGTGGGCTATTAACTGGGGAAACAGGAAAAGTAGCCCAGCCTCTTTTCACGAGCAAATTCTGCAGCCATGGGCCTACAATAAATAACCAAATCAATAAAATAAGTATTCCTAACTTACTGTCACATTAACATCAGATACGGCGCAAAGTATTAAGTAAGCTGTAAGGCCTTTATTAGTGGTCACTTGTTGCTAGGTGTCATTTTCGCTGTTTTGTTGGAAGGGCAACAATATCTTAGGATAAATAGTTCACTCTCCGAAAGCTACCGGAATTACTTCCTATACAAACTTGGCTTTTATTATTTCGGACACACTTACAAAGGTTCTTCGCCGTGGGGTATAACTCTTACAAGTGCATGCGTATCTATGTACTTTTGTAAATACATTTTTTATTTATCTATGTATTTGTTGTTTGTTTTAAGAGCTTTATTCTTAACCAATTATAAATCGTGCGATAAATCCTCCCTTGTCACGCAAAATAAGTTTGTTTTGGGAGAGATTTAAGGTGTTGCTGGGACCCTGGATCCCAGGCTGCGGACCCGCTATGACCGAGGGGGCAGCGCGCATCTGCCTATCTTTGATGTTCACTCACTGCAGCCAACTTCTGAAATCTCCACAATTAGGTCCGTATTGTTCCCCCCTTAAAAAACACTGCATGCAAAGAAAAGGCCTTCACTGTCGGAGCCAATCCAACGAAGCGTTTGACGTTATTAAATAATAAAGAGATGACGATTTACACTGTTGTCTGGAAAAAAGGGCCAATTATCCGCTGTTATATTGCTATTAAGAACGTATTAACTCGAATTTGTTATAAAACAATGTGTTTATATTTGAGTTTAAGTTGATGATATCAGGTGCAATGCTCACATGCTTTGCTATTAAATAAACATTCCCTAAGGCCATGTATTGTGTATAAAGGCGAATGTTTAACATTTACCGGTGTCATACCAAAACGTACTAAATTTAAAAGGAAAATAATCGAAACGCTTTTGTTGTGATTTGCCATTATTTACTGTTTTATTTTTAAGTAGACAAAACACCCCTTTGTTTTATATAATATATCAATAAGTTTTCGGTGAATTCGCTTTAGAGTCCAAAAGTTAAATTCTGTCAGCGTGGGAGGCGTACAAAATCACACTGGTAAAACTTTAAGTTTGTAGACATCCAGTTTGGTCACAGTTTATATTTTTGATGGTTTCATTTTACACCTTGCACGTAACTATCTGTATACCGGTCTGCGCATCTTAAGAATTCTGCATGTTTTCGATTACTTAAGGTGTAAAATCTCACTACTTTCCGACCATTACTTAAATCGTACATTAAACGAATAGTGTATAAAATCCTATCGTTTAAAAACGGTGTTTTGTTGGGTTTTGTTGGGCAAACGTAGGCTATGCGGTCACCACCCCAAATGAGTTATACGAGAATTTGGCAAACAGCAGAAGGACAGCCGGGGCTCCCATTCCGCAATCTCAGAAAAATAACAACGATTAGTAAAAAAAAAAAAGTTTTAACTGCTATAATACTTTAAAAATATTTGGTGCACTATATGTCGACCCGCTGTGCGCTATTTCCTCCCATCCAGCCACTCTGCAGCAGTGATAACAATGACAAACCTAATGATGGTGGCGATGAGAAGGGAGACGAAGAGGGCACATTAGCGGAGCTCCGGAGAAATTCAGACTAGTACTTGTGTGATTTGTGAAGCACTAAAATGCACTCAGTGAGGCCTGGGCGAGGGGAAAAAAAAGTCTGAGAAGCGCAGAGTTTATGCCATGCTGGCTGACAGTGTGTGGTCTATTGAAGAGAATGCGCATTTTGGCCGAGCGGAGAGACCCCCATCCCCCCGCTTTCCTGCACCTGCACTGGATCAGGGAGCGACTGGCATTCACCCCATGAGAGACTGTTAAAATAGACGACATCTCTGACAGTTTTCAATTCAACACATCTCACAATGTTGCACGCCTGCCCTCCGCAACTCCCCCCTCAGAAAAAGAAAAAAAATAAACTGTGAAGAACAAATCATTATTTATACCGACGTTTTCCCTGTTTTGCATGACATTAACCCGAATATCCAATAGTTTAGAGATGTTTAAAAGATGCTTAATTTAAAAACCTTAAAGAATAAATAAACTATTTCTGCTGCTGTAAGTAGAAGGGAAATGAATGACACACAAACTCATCTTAGACAAACATGTCCTATACGCACAATAGCTGCTACCAATTTGTTTTGTTATATTATGCAACAACTCAGATTTTAAATTAATTCAAAATATTAAATTATTTAACCAAGAATATACATAAAATATAACTTTTTCGAGGTCTGTTAACGAGGCAAAAACTGGACGATTACTGGCCTAACCTTAATTTTAAACGTTAGCCCCACATCATTATTGTAACGTGCAGCATACTGTCTCCGAAATGTTTGCGAAACAGGCAAATGAAGCTAAAATAAAATACATTCATAATTTACAGACAGATTACGTCATGCTCCTCATTAGCATACAGTAAATCTGGTTGTGGATGATAAGCTTCTCAAGAGTTTGCGTGTGTTCACCACACCAATTACGTCTTTCCCCCTAAGTCCTAGGACAAAATTCAACCAAATCAAAAACCAAGCAATATTAAATGTTTTACTCATCGCACCACGTGCTTTCACTTCCTTATAATTTAACATCCTTAAAAATGTACACAAAATCTACACAAGTAAAACGAGCGAACAGCATCATGCAAGATAAAATTAACCAGCGACAGAGGCTACCTTAAATAATGAACAGTATTTGACAGGCTAAAATGACTGCCAAGCGGTATTTGTCTCAGCTATTGATGTGATACTACACGCTTCGAAAGGCGCAGTGCACGCAATGAAGACCCCTAACTTGTTATCGATGATGACTGTGGCATTAAAAGCACTCGATGTGCGATATTATAAGGGAAATTTTTCGTATAAATAGAAATAAATACGCGACAAAATTATTAATTGTTATTTATTAACGAGAGAACCAATATACGCTTACCACCTGTTGCTGCTCATATTAGTCTTAAAAAAGTCACCACCCTTCCAGTGCGTGCTGCCGCAATACACTTTTCACTTTCCTGAAGTCTCCTGGTCTTCTCAGTTTTATCCTGATCCTGTTGCATAGAGAATGATATATCGAATTACAAAATTCAATATTTCTGGTGCAACACAGAAAACATAAAAAACGCAGGTATATGAATTGAGTTCACAGTGCAAAAACTACGATTATTCAAACAAATGTTACTGATGTACACATTTCCATTATTTACAGTAACATCTGAGCAGTGTACCGAGAGTCGAAGCACACATCTGACGATGCATTTTCAGTTTCTTCTTGTAATGGCTATGAATGAGGATCGCGTCGCTACTGTAGGACAGGCTTCTATTCGCGCCGGGGGCAACGCCATGTTTTCTCGGACGACTTTGCAAGTCACAAAACCTCAGTGGGGGTCCAGTGCACTTCCAATAAATTTGAGGACTGCAGAAGTTTAGTTATAATTTTAAACCGTCTTATATGTTTTAAGGAAAGTGCCAGTACCTGTAATAAATTCTCCCACTCACCATTATACAAAAAAATTAAATAAAACATCTACAAAAATAATTATAAAAATAAAATGTTTCCCCGGCATCTAGCATATTAATACTCACACTTTAATTATTTACGAAAACAACGACGTTAAAAGAATTAATGTGAGGCTGAGCTGTAGTTTTCATATACAATAATTAATTTAAACATGTTCTATCTATTTTTTTCTTCTAAATGAATCAAAACAAATATACTCTAAACGTATGCAAGTAAGCATTTTTAATAGGCTGAAGCGCATCAAAGTCTATAAAATATATGCACCATTCGATCATTAAAGTTACTAGTTCAAGAAACATGTTCCGCTATTACAACCCGGTCCACTAGTTGTATAAATAATTAATTGAACCACTGCTCCCTGACCCTTTGAAAGTCCAGCAGGGACACGTTTGTAGAAATAATACTTGGGAATGAGCCCTCGTCAAATATTCATTTAGCGGTTAATGCGAGCCCTTCTCCCCTGAGATGCAGTGTAATAGCAGCTTCCCAGGCCTGGCAGGGAACTCTGCTAATCTACGTCTGCAGTTCAGCTAAACATTGTAATACCCTTCACTTTCTAAATGTTATTTATTATTGTTGTTGTTTTAACTCATTATCTTTTTTAACGGGCAGCAAAACGGGATGACCTTATCGCTATTAAATTTTAAGATAATGCATAGGCCTATTTATACAGATACCTTCGTGAAAATGTGTTATAATAGAACACTATTATTGAAGATGTTCGTTATGAATAAATACAGGCTAATGCTAATATGAAAATGAGTCTTGCTTCGTTCTTCAGCTTGTTTTTAATGGATATAGCGGTCAGTGAGAAATCAGTCATTGGAAACGGCTTGACGCTCCTTAAAGCTAAATATATTAGGTATGTAAGTAACATAATGAAATTTCTTTCTGAAATTAAATAACTTGAAATGAACTGATAATTAATTTTAAAGGCCTAATATTGCGCTTTAATATAGCGGTGTTTGTTATATTGCCGGAGGCGCTGATATAATATAACTTGTGATGCACTGCTCTGGTCTATATTTTTAATGATTTGCGTTTATTTTCACATCTTCTTATCAAACCACGTGAAACCCGAATTATTTATTAGGTCTAAAAAGTCTACCGTTTTGATACAATGCAATATGTATTATTTTACACAGTATCGCCCAGTTTCCGAAGTCGACAAATCCATTAAGTATTGAGACAAGAAAAACAGCGTTTTTTTAAATAGCAAATGAAAACTACCTGGATGAAAATCGTCGCTATATTTGGCGTCCTATCTCTGCCCTTCAGGGAAACGAACAGAGGCATCAAAGTTTTGAGTTGCAGAGGGCTCCCCGTACATCCTTTAACGCGATGCTTGCGTCCACTAAAAAGACAGAAATGTCGTTACATTTAGTACAAGCAGAGCGTCACATTTATTCTGAAATATATACGTTTAATTTCTTTTGGGATACAGCCAACATATCCCATACTTACTTGAAAGCAATGCAAAGTGCATGTTTTCCGTCCCTATTTCTGATTTTCCTAATGCGACATTAAAAGAGATTATTACATTTTACTTTTACATGCAATTATTAAATAAGGAAGGTTCCAGCAGAATGTACTTCAGATTAAGAATAAAATTAGACACCGCTGATACACTACGCAATATATAATACGAAAAAGTAATAAAAATTCTAAACGAGAGGACAAGACATATTTAAAAAGACAAACATACAAACATGCATAATGGAATTTCCTTTATGCGGTTTCAACATAATAAGACTCCTTTCATTTGTAATTTAAAACACATAGAGGGTGAGTGACAGTCGCAGAAAACCTACAATGATAAACAAAATCAAAACTCGAACAAATTTCAATATCAAAATTTCAAAAATTTATTAATTTCAAACTGCATATTGGAAAAAAAAACGTAAGCTGAAAATGTAACTGTTATAATGATATTATTAGTTCAAATATATACAAGAAGTGACGGCAACTGCTCTAAATACAGGCCAAATTTTAAAATACAGCTATGAAAATGGAAAAAAAACTTAAAATATCACAGTAAATATACAGAAATATTACAAACCATGAGAAAATAACACAAACTTCATATATTTAACAGATGAAAAGTGGGACACAAAATTATAAATTAACAATTATGTTTAACCTTCACGAAAAAAGGTCTTTTCGTTTTCTTACTGTGAACAAAATTGAACCGTTTTAGCACTCTAATTACTTTCAAGAAACATTTTACCTGATTTATATCAGCTCTTTTCTTTTAACGTCTTGCAATATTATAACCAAATCCAGCTCATATCTAATTCGCTTTTTTGCAGAATTCTTAAAAAGACTAACGGCCTAGAGTGTACAAACATTACATTTTGATTGAGTTTATTTGATAAATACTGTACAAAACTTGATTGCAATAATAAAACACTTGATTGAATGAGATTCTCACTCTTTAAAATCCAGTTCACTTTTGGGGGAAAAAAAAAGAAAAAACGTCTTGCAAAGTTCCTACCGTTCCTCTATAACTTTTCCTTTAAAAAAAGAACAGAAAAAGAAAAAAAGTTCGTTCCTTGAGTTCTATACAATTTCTCCCCCAAACGAGCTGTACAAAAATAGTTCACGGAAGTCCAGTTAGAATAAGAAGGCGCATTTACATATGTGATAACGGGAGTGTGCCATTAATTGTTGTGCCAGGTACAGGTGCGCCCTGATAATGTTGGGACATATGAAGTCTGGTTTGGGTCGTTTGTTCTGGTACTTCAGCACCTGGGAGGTACATACTGATCATGTCCCGAAGGTCTCCGGTCTGACATGGAGCAGCCCTTGAGTGAGCCGGCGAAGTGACTACGGGTGGACTGGAACTGGACTCTGACTTGACTACCGAACCCATAGAGCCCAGAGTCATCCCGGGAGCGCTCTGCTGGGAGTAGGACATGCTATACGTGGGCGATCCGTTCATATAGCTCTGTGAGCTGGTCATTGAGTTATACTGAAGAGCGCTCATATCGTACCGGTGCATGGGCTGCATCTGTGCCGTATTGTGCGCGTTTAAGCCAGGATGTTGCGGGTAGCCAAGCTGCTCCTGCATCATACCATAGCCGCCGTTGGTCCAGCCATTCATATGCGCATAGCTGTCCATCCTCTGATTGACCCCTGTGCCTAAACCAGCCCCAACACCCACCCCGGCGCTCATCGCATTACCGCCCGGCGCGAGAAGCCCACCTGGCAGGGTGTATTTGTCCTTCTTCATTAGCGTCTTGGTTTTCCGCCTAGGTCTGTATTTGTAATCCGGGTGTTCCTTCATATGTAGCGCTCGGAGGCGCTTTGCTTCGTCGATAAAAGGTCGCTTTTCGCTCTCCGACAGAAGTTTCCACTCGGCCCCGAGTCGCTTACTAATTTCCGAATTGTGCATTTTAGGGTTTTCCTGCGCCATTTTCCTCCTTTGCCCCCTAGACCAAACCATGAAGGCGTTCATTGGTCTCTTTACTCTGTCCGGACTGTTTTTCTGGTTGTTTCCAGATGAATTAGAGTTCCCCGTTCCCCCAGAATTTTGCTGGGGTGCGGGCGGTTTGAGTTCGGTTTCCATCATGTTGTACATTGAAACTGATCTTGTTTTAACCTGCTACACCAAAGAAGAAGTCCAAACCAAAGGTAATTGATACCTTGCGGGATTTCTGTAACTTTACTCAAATAGTAAACGACTTTGCTGCGTGCACCCAAAGCGAATCCTGTTTTGAATCCTGATGTGTCCAGAAACTTCTCTCTTGGTCTTTTAAGAATCAACAAACTACTTTTTTCCCTCTTCGGCAGAGCCTTGACAACTCCTGATACTTTTTGAACAAGTTAATAGACAACCATTCATGTGATGAGGGCTGTCAGGGAATAAATGGGTTTTACCTGACCAATCACAGAGCGACTGTTCCCTCGACCAGGATTGTGTGTTTTATTAGCATAAAGGGGCGGGGTTACCGTTGCTCAGTAGTGCTACAGCGGGCCAGAAGCTACTCTTAAATCACCCAATAGAAACTTCATATTTAGTATTAAAGCAGGTGCTAAAGCGAAAATATTTGACTACAGTGTCACACTGGAAGTGCTTCCCACTCAAAATAATAGGAATATGCGTTCCCGAGACTTTTACTTTGCGTACATTAATTTTGGTATGTATACAATGAGCAGTTTTACAATGTTAGATTCGAGAAGAGTGATTTACAAAAGTTTTACTGTACTATATTTGCATGAGAACCAAGGATTCCTCTTTTTTTGCTGAAAACCCGTATCGAATGTATAATATTAATTGTTATTTTTGATATATGAGTAGTGTTGGATATTTATATTTAATGGCCGTAAAAGCTTTAAGATAGCTCACTTTCTGTCCTGTCCTTAAATGAATCAAACTGACTTAAAAGAACTTATTCTCTAATTAGACAAGGTTAAATATATTATGACTGCAGATGATCTAAATTTAAAAAAAAAAAAAAAAAACTGTATTTCAAAGTTCAACCAATAAAGATACAAAATGAATGTGCACGTTTTGAACTAAATGCACCTTTGATAGCCTAGTAACAATTAATTATATGAAAATTAGATTTAGGCATAAACAACTTTTTCATTATTAAATGAGGGGAAATTATACAAGGCATTAAAGGAGTTAAATGAAATGACTCAGAAATATAAACTTTCCAACCACAAAGTTGTTGTTAGTTACTACAGCGGATCACATTAAAGTAAAAGTTACCTATCCTCTTTCGCTTTCTTGATCGCTGTTTCTAGATTATTAGACGCAAAAAAGTACAGTATGTATTTTCTCAGGCTTCAGTGAAGGGTTTAGAAGCGTAACAATTAAACTAAAAATGAGGTGTATCAACAAAACAGAAGACATTAACCATCAAGCTACAACAGATAAATGGTAAGTTTTATATATATATATATATATATATGTATGTATGTATGTATGTATTAACGTACACGTGGATGTAAAACAGAATATTTTTGTTTGAATAAATGGGTCTTTTGGAAACCAAATGCATGCAGCTACTCGCTTAGGCAAAGTACACACGTATGCGTCATATGCGAGATCAGTGCAGATAAGCGAATGTGCACATACATTCAAAGGTGACGAAGTTGGCCAACGCTGAACCCGACCACTTTGCTGTGTACCAATAGCGCCGTCTAGTGGTCACACTGATTCATATTAGCTATTTTTAATTTATTTTATAATGCATTCCGAACACATAGGTGCGTTTGTGATCGTTAAGTCAAACCCTGTCGTGTTAATAAGCGATAAAAGAGTACAGTATACGGAAAGGACCGCTATCTGCATTATTTAAAATCATATTATAATTTTGAAATGTAAAATGACAAAATCAATTTTTTTTCGCCACAATGCTGTAACATTTCTTTAAAAGTGATGTTAGATCGAAGTTAGGATTTTTTAAAAAGTTTCTTACAGAAATAATAGTTCAATGCATAGCTAGATATGCAGTGAAGGCCCTTCCTAAGTGACAGCACTACAGGCCCACCGTACCGCTGTGTAATTGCGTCCATGCATCTGCATCCGAGTTCTTCTCCACTCCTAATTTGCTTATGGAAATGCAGGAGCCGCGGGGAGCCCCGTACACTCTTGGAGAACATCCTCGTTAACTGGGATTTCTCAGCATTGCTAATTAGTGTAGTTTGACGACCGCAACTGTTTGAGGAAACACTATTTAACTACTTACGCGAAAATAATAATAATTATTAATAATATTAATAATAATAATAAAAGAAGTAGAAGAAGCTACAGGCGCTTAAAAAAAAACAGATTACAAGCAAGACATTCCATTAACCAAAGCGGATTCCACATTATTCAACACTAACTAACATTTGGCAAAACATAAAAGTAAAAAACACAAACGCTTCGTTTCTCTCTGTAGCCCTGACTCGCTCTTCGCAGCTTCTTCGCTATTACTTACATAATATTAGTTAATAACTGTATAATCTAGCAAAACACAGGAAGGTGTACGGCAACGGCAACAGATATTACAAGTTTACACTATTGATTTTTTTCTTATTGTGGCATCAAGTCAACTGACAATTACATTTCGAAAATGATAGGTTTTTATTTGTTTTCAAGAGCAAAGGTAAATAGAAATCTTGTTGCTAGGTTGCTCAGACTGCATTACATAAAAAAGATTACACACATGGATAAAACCATACATTTTGCATTACTACAGTAGTCATTATACAAACGGCGTCTTAAATAATTACAGATATAATCACGGTTGAATGAATTGATTGTGAGACTCATTTTGTCCACTAGAGGCCGTACTAGACACTACAGACGGCAATACAATTTCGAATAAAAATTTGTAATAATTGCTGCAATAATAATAAGAAATACCGGTAAAATAATATCCTTTAGAATAATATAATAAGAAGAACATCGAATATTTAGTATATCCCAAAAAATGGAAAATATAAATATATTTTTACAACTACGACGTCTTACAAACTGCAGCATTTTTCATTAATTTTAAAATTCATTATTCAAGCCTTGTTCCGTCACCAAAGCAAAGCTTAATATAGGCCTACATAAGCTCTATTGACAAACATCTACTCAAAAATCAAACATGTTTATAAATAAAGAGGGACACGCAACAGACAACCAAGACTGTTATGGCAGTTTAACCCAGCTACTAATGAGCTTTATAACCTTAAGAACATTTTCAGTGAAGATAGAGGGAGACTGGCCAGTACGTAACACCTTTTCCAGAAGAGGGGGTGAAAAGTGTTGGGGCGTCCTTTAAGTTCAAGTTTAAAAAGTTTTCTAATAAAACCATGGCAGCCAATTTGGTGAAATGTTGTGATATGTTCAGAAAGTTGCGCCCTCCTGGGTCTACGGTCTTGCCGTAGTCAGTCTTTAGCCTTGCCTGAATTAGACGCTTTCCGAAATGCAGAACTTTGGAAACCCATTAGCCTTTCCAGTCAACCATTTGATTTTTCTTGCAGTTTCTTTATTTGTCACCAATGCATAACGCAATCCCATCCTTCGTATAGTAAACGTGCAAGAGTGTCTCCCAAAAGTCGAAATAAACACACGGCAGTGTCTCGGATGAAAGCGCACAAGCCCCACAAGCGCTCATTTTTCGCCTAAAGCAGCACTTACTATAGATCGCAGGATCGTTACCGCTGAACTTCACGTAAAACGCGCAAAATCGCTTTTCACCCTTCAGCCTGCGGAAAAGCTTGTTTTACTCATATCTCTTAAGTTCCCGCTACCAGAGATACTTACTTGCCCGACTGGACTCCCTTCTTGTGATAGATTGATTGGCAGGAAAGAGGTGCCGCGTCCGCCCATCCGAAGGAGCCCCTCTTCGAGCAGCCATCCCCCAGACTCCGCTTCGCGATCCTCCGGTGGGTCGCCCGAGACACGGAGCTCCCACTCCAGCAAGCAACCATCTAAGTCCCATCACCAAGCGCTATAGCCTTAGCTCGCTACCCCTGGAACAAGAAAAGCCTTTTATGCCTACAGATATCTGAAAAGGGCCCGGTTTAAAAAGACGAAGAATGCACCCAGAACAACAAAAAGTCAGTCATGGCGAGTCCGTATTATCCCCCCGCCAAGCGGAATGAGAAGAACAAGCATTATATTTTTTCACTGAGTATTCAAAGATAATTTGAAGCCATTGTTTCTGGTACAGATGGGTCTTTTTAATACAATAACACTGCTCTTTGTGAATACTACCCACAATAAAAATCTAAAGCGTTCCCTTGAATAACCATTTTGTTCTCTCTTGTATAAGGCCAACAAAAGCTGCCGTGAGGTAATGGGTTCTGTTTATTGAAGCCGCAGAACAGGGATTTGATAAAGATTTTTTCCTTTGCAGAAATACATCACAAGGTCAGATGAAACTCCCCTGTCCTTTCAAAGTAAAGTTATTATTATCGATAACAATAACCAGGTAATTAATAGATAATGATGGACAAAAGACCAGGAGCAAATAAATTAATTACATTAAATGAAGCAACTTTTAATATATACCTAAAGTTATACCTAACAACAGAAATCCTTTATCAAGCAGCTAAATATTTTTAAAGAATTTCTTGTATGCATTTACTGGTAAATCCGGAGATTAAGCTTATGAACATTACACATTTAACGTTAGCATGATTTATAAATAATAGTATGATCATTTTAAGATATATATTATACACCATTACATACACACACATCTTTCACTTAGAGGAGACGGAAAGTTCCGCGGCCATTAGCGTGTACAGAATTCAGTTTGTTGCAGACGCTATTTTTAATCAGTGAGACGGTAATCAATAAAGTAGTTAAGGAGTTACAATAGCGCTATACAAGTGTGTTGGAACGTAATATATGGAATGTCACTGACCATTAAGAACACCCTTAGCTTCTGCATCACCTAGACTTTGGCTTTGGCTGGAGCTGAGGTCTTTATCAGTGCTGACAGGGACCCTCAAAATACAGAGAAGCTCTGAGACAATGGATCTCAGCAGGGTAAGTTTGCAGTCACAGACTATGTATTTGTCTACCTTTGTATAGGAATTACTGGCTCCCTCTACCTCTCTACAGCTCCATACTGACAGTAATCCACCCCAATGGCTCCAAGACTTTGTCTTTTCATGGAACATGCTTCAGTGTTAATCTCCAAGGTGCTGCTACAATGGAAGGTAATAATGACTTCAATCAAAACACCATCCCCTTTAATTAGCCTGCAAGGTGAAGCCAGCACAGGAAAAGAGTCAAACAGATTATAAATAGAGACTAATAACAACAGAAAAAACAGCAATCAGGTGATAGGATTATTATGGCCAAGCTAGAACCTAGCTACATTTTAAATTTCATTGAATGTGCGCGGTGAAATGCCTTAAGTTAATAGGTATTTTTCAAAGTGCTTTCTCTTTTGTGAAAGAGTCCCGGTATTAAGCATTATTGTCAAGAGGATTAACAGATTTACTGTTAGCAATATGCTTCGCCGCAGACTGTATTCATTTGACCTGCAAGTTAAAAATCAAATTACAACACAGCATTCAGTGTCTGTCTCAAAATTGTGTGGCGGCTGCAGCTATGTGCTTAGGCCTGAAAACAAAATACCGGCACAGGGATGAGAGAGCATGTCTTAAGCATTTCCTGCTAAACAGACTGATTTCTGAACAAGCAAAGCATCCATTTCAGAGTGAGAAATTATCACCCTACACAAATGCAATTTTTCTATGCATTTCACATAACCAAGGTATACAATAAGGCAGGAAGGATTTTTAAAGAAGGACACAAGACTCGAAACAAGTAAATTAACTGCTAATCGCTGATGTATCCCCAATAAAACTTAATATCAAATGATAAAAGGCAAGAACAAATTTTCTAATGTATGTTTTTTTTTATGAGAAGTTCTCACAGGAATTTGAAACAAGAGTCAACTGCTTCTTATGTTCTTATATCCTCACAATGGATCTCAATGACACTACCAACGAATGTTTAAGAATTAAGAGGGCTTTCATGTGTTTTTGCTAAAGCAATTTATTTTCCCTTCTAGCACTGACAAAAATTAAAATACAAATGACCAGCAATGAAATGACCAGTAATGAAAATACAAATGACCAGTAAAATAAACTTATGCAATGTACAAAGAGTACAATTGTCTCACTCATTCTCCATACATTCTCACAGAGGAAATTTCATTCAAGGAGATTTTAGACATTTAGATAAGCGAATGATGATCACTAATGATGCCTAAAATGTGACAACATATTGCTCAAAATGCTTTTGTGCGTGCGTGGGGGGAGGGGGGGGTAATCATTGTGATAAAAGACTAAGATACATACAAGCACAGGTAGAATGTGCTGTGGAATGTTCCAGCTTCTGCCTTATCTATCAGTGGGTCAGACTAAACATCCTGAAACTACCAAAGGAGTCACAGAAGTTGGGAAGTTCAGAGCAACCAAAACATCCGATAAGGAATCAGACATTGAACTGTGCCTCTACTCAACTATCTACTCTGAACCTCTGTGATATAGCTAATTAACGCGTACGACACACAGGACAGGTCAATCCTATAGGCGGCCGCCTAGGGCACGAGCTTCTGAGGAGGCACTGACTTGCCAGCTAATTTCACTTTGACTGGGATGGGGGTCACCAGCGGTGATGCTCGCTTAGGGCCCTCATCGGCTAGGACCGGTACTGACAACACGACAGATATATGTGTAATGAAGAACATTACAGGCCATGTTCTGAAAACTGCATTCTGTGGCATTTTTTGGGATAGTTTTGGCTGTAATGTTGACCAGCCTGATTTCTTTTTTGATGGTAATATCTAGCTCTTGCTGACGTGATGCAGAGAGCGGGGTTTAGCCATTAGCATCACTGCTACATCCACCCATGGACACACTCGGCAAGCAAGATCAGGACTCTCCTCATGTTCTCCATTTCAACGCCTCCATCAGCGAGTTCCGCATCACACCAATAATTTCCATTATTAAATAAAGGAAAAGTGAATTACTATTCTTCTAATTATGCACGTATAATATGGCTCTTTCAAAATGTTTTTCACCCAGAAAATGTTTAATTAACATGGATTTTCTCTATCACAAAGCACAGGAAAGGAAGACGAAAGCATTTTATCCAACTTCCACTTGCATACAAATGATAAATAATCAGCCCAAGTAAATACAGAAAAATGAACATATGTCTTTTATGTTCACACTTTGGCCTCACTTCAGCTGAATTCAGTTAAAGGCAACTTGTTGGAAATATGGAAACACACAATATTTTCAGATTAGAACACACCAGAAATCTGCTGCAGTATATTTGATTATGCTGATCTTACAACCAAATTGCTATTTTGGAAAAAAAACAACAATATTTTGTGATTTTGATATTTAGGTTTTAATTTTTTAACAAGATAATTAAATTATTTAATTGGAAACCCTAGCAATCACATTTTAAATTCAAAACATGAAAACAGACATTTTAAAGTATTATTAATAACCACAATACATCAATTTTAATGCAATTGTAAATATACATAATGCAAAAGCTTAGCTAAAAAATTATTGTATACACACACACATGCACACACACACACACACACACACAGCATACACACAGCACACACACACTCTTGCAGCCCAGTGATTTTAACACGGCAGGCTGAACGCTACTAAATAATGTGAACTGCGCTTACAAGACAGTTATTCCTACCAGCAGACATGCCAATGGTTTTGTTTACTGGTAAATTTGAATTAAAATAAAGCTTCGCTTCTGCTGACTGCACACTGTCATCCATGAGTCTATAATCCCAGCAGCAAATGCTACGGCTTTGCGATGCAGTGCCTTTGTTTGGGATTACTGACAGCTTAGCCCGTGACAAAGGGAAATGAGCCTTCCCCCTCATCCTCTGTAATTAAGTGTGGAGGTAATTTAGAAAGCGACCAAGCCGGGAGCTCGGCATGGCGAGGCACGCGGCTGATTCCCGCGGTGGGCCGGAGAGCCGACCGCAGTGGCCACTACGGCTTCACGCTCATACGGATCCCCGACACGATCGGGCCATTTCAGAACCAGACGCCTACAGTCCTGTTACCTGCCCTGCATCCAAGGAAAAACTGTGCGTACCTAGAGAATAAAAAGATAATCTGTCCACCGTTATTAAATTCTATTGTTAATACACCACATAATAAATAGGCATTCAGACCTTCATGTCACTATAATATATATATATATACACACACACATGGATGGACGCCACCACCCTGGAGCCCGGCCACCTGGAGTCCGGAGCCCAGTAGAGCTTAGCTTTAGTTAAGGCAGGGCTCTCTGTGGAAGCTGGCCAGGGTGTGACAGCAGCTCTGGATCCCCATCTGAGGGCCTCTGCTTTGCAGGGCCGAAAGACTCATTCTGATGGCAGTCCAAACATGTTGGTACGTAAAGCCCAGGTCACTGGGGGAAAGGCAGATTTTCAGGTTGCTCCTTATGGGAGGCTGAGCGAGGATAGGGACAAAGTGTCATCCAGGAGAAAAGCACTTCATGTATGAACATTCACTGGGTTCTACTTAATAAAGACTCTGCCTCATAAAACACAGTCTGTTACTGCAAGCCTTCCTTTGTCACTTTTCATGTTTCTGAGGGCAGTTATTATGGGATGTGTGAATCGGGCCACAAATAGATTTAAGCATTACAGCCTCAATAAGAAACTCAAAGCCATTCGGATACAGAGGCAGCTTGTCCTTCCCCTCACACACTCCCCCTCAGGTATGCACAGACAAACACACACACAAACACACACGCGCACACACAGACACGCACAGAAACAGGCACACACACACACACACATGCATGCGGGCACGCACACAGACACACAGACACACACATACGCAGATACACAGGCACACACACACACAAAGACGCACACCCACAAAGATGCACACATGCACAGACACACGCATGCACACACAGACACACACATAGACAAACAGACACACACACAAAGACACACACACACGCGCACACGTATGCACACACACATGCTTAGTTTGACATTATCAAAATGCTGTGAGTTCAGAGCAGAGAGTCGTCTTTGGAGCAGAATAGGGGAAACTGGATTTTCGAAAGTGCATCGCGGTCACACAGTGGGGCAGGAGCCAGGTGACCATGTGCGGTCGGCATTTCAGCTACGGCAGGGCAGGCGGTGAGCACACAACGGTGATGGAGTGGCCGAGGTACAGCGGGCCGGGACGGCAAAATGTGCGTCAGGAGACGGGCCGTGACTCCGAGGCTGTTTCCACAATGACCCCCTTTCACCCTTTTGTCTAAACTCTGCTTGCGGAATTTCACAAGTAGCTCGCAAAGGCGTGCACCACACCACTGTAAATTACAGGGTCTGTCCGTCGGGCAAAGAGAGGCCTCAGTCGTATTCATTCCCCCCAAACGGAACGACTAGAACTCACAGGAAGAAAGAGGACTTGTGGCACGTGCATGCAACAGTTTGTAACATCTGTCACGCGTGCGTGTAGCGTGGCGGCTGGTGCCAGCACACAGCTGACATCTCACTCACCTCCCGCCGTTAGCATCTGCTGCGCTAAACGTCGCCACACGCGCCCTCCTCAGAGGCATCCTCGCGGATAGTGTGTGTATCATCAGCAGCAAAAAGGCAAGAAAAACAGACAGATTCCGTGTTTTTAAATATTCATCTGAATGCTACCACCAACTGTCTGACAATAAAACCTTGATTTTGCCACTGAAAAATATCAGCCAATACTTTCACTACTGCCATTCAGTCAAGATTGCTCCTGTACCCTGACATATGCCTTTCTTTCATTACACATCAAGGCCTTTTAATCCAGAGGACAGACATGAAGATGTTAAACAGAAATAGCATAAATAATAAAAAAAACACTAGAGGCTAATTATTTTCTTCCCAACACCCCCAGCAATATTTAAGACATGGAATTTATCATTTGTTCAGCAGCTCCCTTGACATTATTTTCTTAAACAAACAGAAACATGAAACATCTCACAGAAACGGTGTATGGTGAGCACGCCCAGAGAGCATTATTACAAGCAGGGGACAGTGAAGAAAAGCTTTGAGCGCCCTGACAAGCAGCACCATGCCAGCTTCGTCCTCTCATGGGTCCTCTGCGGCGCTCCAGGACTCCAGCTCAGGCCTTACGAGCGACTCCCAGTCCATCCAGTGACATTTGTCCCGAATCAATAAAAGTGACCACGGTCCCCATACGGCATTTGGCAGCTGAATATGTAGGATTTCTTGAGTGTATAGAGGACAGACTGTACAAAGGAGAAGCCAGCCGTGTGTAATTCGTCAGGCTCATCTGAAGTGCTCTCGCATTGATTTTACTTTCATGGCCTGATTCCTTGGCCTCTAGTCATTAGGAGCACAAAACGAACTTCATCATACAGCTTGTTCATGTATGGCTCACAACTGCACCCATCATCCTGGCCTCCAGGTAATCTCTGTCCATCTTTTCTGACCTTCTAAATAGGTCAGAGTGCTTCTCCTGTTCAGCGTATATCCAAAATTTATACTTCCCATCATGCTGGAAAAAGTACTTCTCTTCTAAAATGAAAATTGTGTTTCTGAAACATTTGCATTACCCATGAACGGCCAATGAAACGTGCATATTATCACACTGTGCATACTACACAGTGTTAAGGAATGAAACAGGCACACAGCTTGGTTCTGACCAGGCTCACATACACACAGACGGATCATAAACTATGCAGAACGGATTCTGAAGGCAGCCCCTTTCGTTTTATGGTGGTGTCCTGTCAAGCGGTGTGAAAGAGCACTTTTAACTTTATGGCGCTTTGGTTTCAATGGATTGTTTGCAGGTCAGAAGCCTGTGGAAGGAGCCTCATTGACTTTGCTCACGCCTCCTGATCTGTATTCAAGTGAAATGTGTGTGTCTCTCTCTCTCTGAGGCCACACACGGTGAAGAACCCTTTAATGCAAAACAAGCGTCTTCTGTAGTGATATATTATCAGCAAGTTTTACAGCTAGCTGTTTATTCAGTTACTGGAAATCAGTTACGTTAATGACAAATAAAAAAGAAATCTGTGTGATTAAGCTAACAGTTTACACAAAAAGTGTTTGTTGTTTTCTTTCTTGTTGTTGCTTCTAAGATTAAAATGCCTGGGGTCTCAGAAGAATCTGGCTTGTCGGGTGGGCGTCGCGTGGCCCAGAGCGAGCGTTTCTGCATGACGACGCTGAAGCCGGTGTAGATGCGTAGCGTTACAGCGCGGGGCCGCGTCGCCAGGCAGCGCTCCGCTGAGTACATGGCGGCTACGCCTCCGCTATCAGGCACCTTATTAAATAATCCAAGCATATCCAAAACTTGGGCACCAAACACGCGTCACAGAGGCGTCCCCGTTGTTTGCCGCGGGTATCGCTCATGGCAAAGCCGCATAACCTCTTGCGGTGCGTGTGTCGCCTGCCCCCTTTGAAGCTGCTACCCCTCTTGCTGTTATCTGCTTCAGTCAAATGTATTTCTTATCGAGAGAGTCGGGGAGGCCGTCTGACAATACGCCGTTATCAAATTCCTTCAGCCGAGTCCCTGTGTCATTCAGCACTCGAATGCTCCCCCCCCAAATTTGATTGATGGATGGGTTCCCAACAAATAAAACTAGGATCAACAGCTTTGCACCTCTTTCCCCAACGGAGACCAGAGTCAAACACTTGGCGCTAACAAAGGCAGGATTAGGGATGCATTAGCTCTCCATCGACCACGGCCTGCGAGCGCCGTCAATACTTTGCACATAATAACCTGGAGCTATGATAAGGAAACAATACGGAGAAAGGAGCAGGAGCAAAACAAATCAATGGCAAGCAGGCAAAGTTTGAAAGACACACTGTCAGACGGGAAAGGAATTTCAGGCCAACGGGCGGAATAAAGAATCCTGTCGTGGGGACAATGGGGCTGCCAGGGCCAGCGGGGCCGGCCGCATCGCCTCGGTGGACAGATAGGGGCGGACATCGGGAGCAGGGAGAGCGGCACGCGGGGCAAGGACAGGCTGCCGGCCCCAATCCCTCCCCACATGGTGCCGGCTTCCTCCGGAACTTTCATTAAGACTCACATTAAATCATTCACACGCCATTAACGGCACTCAGCCTGCACACGGCAGCCTCCTATATTTATTTATACATCACTCCGTCTGCACTAAACTTTTTTATGCACGCTTCATATCGAGTCCATGGTGACTATATCAAAAGACTCTACTTTTATAAAGAGTGATGCGTGAAAAACTTTGGATTACTTTAGGATTCTTTATAATTGAAAAGTTGCAAGTTAAAAATGCAACAGAACTCAGCAGAGAGTTAAACAGACGCTTCAATGAGAGGTACTCTAGACAATTGTCTCACCGCTCCTAATTAATTAATTTCCCTCCTGTCGCCACTTACTCTTTTCCTCTGCCAACTCACTTCTTTGATATCTCATAGCCTGTATATTTACATAGTTGGTTAACTGTAC
>JAODLD010000038.1:10190261-10214204 GCA_026781065.1 Mormyrops boulengeri
CAAGCTCCGTCTTCACAGAGATACCTCCAGCATCCGCCCTCCTGGCCTCAGCCCCCGCCCCTGTACCACACAATACTGATGACGACTGTATTAACATGCCGCAGAAACATCCGGAAAAATGGAGCAGTATGGTTCTCTTAGCATAATTACTCATAAAAACTGAATTTTACTATGAATAATAACTCTAAATGCTGGAAATTGCTTAATAGCAACAACAGAAAAGATAATTGGCCTTAAAATATAGGAAAAATTAAAAATATAGCTAACTCTTAGAAAATTCTTACGATTTTCCAAAAAACTTGCAGGTCAACATTTGAATAAACCACTCACCCCTGCCAAGTTGCTTCTCACATGGAGAGTTCTCCTCTATGCTAGCCTTCCTGAGCTATACAGCGATATCGCTCACAGTACTCACAGTCACAGTCCTGAGCACACAGTCCTCTGGGAAAACTAAGAATAAATAAACATTTTTCATTAACTCTAATTAACCCTTGTCCTGCCCCCATGGTCGACTGAAGGGCTGCCAACGTACAGAACACCTGCAAATGAAAGGCAGATACCAGCATGCGGTGCATCCAGGTGCAAGCCGACGGAGAGCGGAGACAGACAGCACGGAGCCCCAGTCCGGCTCCCCTCTCCTTTGCCTGGACTTGTCACGACTTCGGAGGTACACTCACTTACAATCAGTGCTGAAAATCTGAAAACAGCCCGCATGCTCCTTTGGTGGCTTTGTGCACAAGAGCGCCGAGCTCTATAATAACACATGAGGACCAGGCCACAGAGACCGGCAATATTGCTCGACAGGCAGCAAGGTAGTCGGGAATGGCTTACCTTTCCCCTTGAGCCTAAGACAGGCTTCTAGGGCCTAGATCTGCAGATATATCCCGGGATTTTCCTACATTTGCAGAGCCCACACAGGTAAAGTAAGAATCTGCACCTGAATGCAATGGCAGAGCCCTCTTAAGCAGGAGGAGAGCACTAGTCTAACATGTCTCCCCCCCGGCTCAGCCAACCCAAGTGCAGGAGAAGCTAGGAATGCACTGGCTACAGACTTTTGTCCAAGCTGTAGGTCTTTTTTAGTGAAGCAAGATTAGTTCATAGAAAACTCAACAATACAGCACTGAAACCCATTGTTGATATTCAACATTTTTCACATAGCGGAACAGAATAGACAATACGGTAGCTAGGAAACCACGGGCTGGATTACAAGCTGATGATATCGCAGCCTTTTGCAGGCCTGTAATCCTCCTCATTCACCAGCTACCGGAGTAGACGTAAACCGGAATCAATATCGGTGCGACTGCAAGAGGTGGTTAAACAGAAGTTTCTTTCCCCACATTGTGGCACAGCACAATGAAGACTTTTTGGGGTTTGAACAGCCTTTAAAAGCCTGGAAGTCAACCAAGTATTCCTGACATCTTAAAAAGCTGAAGAATTTGCACTCAAAAATCGACTACAACTAACAAACAAGCAACTATTGCCTTAAATGAGGCAAACTAAGTAAACTTATAACTATCCCCTGATACTTAAAATTAAAAGAGCTATAGAAAAGCAGCAGAACAAAATGTGTACTTACACAAGTCTATTCATTGTTCAAAATTTTAATAAGTTTTAATACAAAAATATACATCATACACCCATTCAAATACCTAAACACTTAAACGGGTATTTTAACAGGCGTAAACAGGCATTTTCATAAAAATCTAACAATAGAATGTTAAGTGCATATTGTTGTCAAAGTCACAATAATGTAATATTTAGCAAAGTCGCTATTCATAATGAAAATCAAATAAATGAAAGCAGAAGAGGAATAGCAGTGCACATGCTCTTACCGAGGTACTCAGCCGGCTCGCTGCAGTGCTGTCAGATGAAGGCACCTGGCTCCGCCACCCGCGCCTGCACGCACTCCAGCTGCCACTTTTTCCCGGGACTCCTCGATCCTCGAGGTACCCAGAGTGTGAGGATTGTTCAGCCAGTTTCTTTTCATCACTTCTGCAATTGACCAATTGACAACTGATTGATGGTTATCTTTTCACACCTACAAAGGAGGAAATTACCATCACTAAAGCTATGTACAGTAAAAGGCTCCAGCGTAAATTACATGTTGCTAAAATTCCCCTTCACTCAGTACACACAATGACAGGCCAAAAAAAAGTTTCTTTTTTGTCACTTCTGTTGTACTGTAGATTTGCCCTTTTCTGCCGACTGCAGAAAGAGCTTGACAGCTTCTTTAAATGCAGCGGCATAAAGGAGTGTGAATGAGAGATGGCACTGGGCTCGTCTTAGCCTGCTAGCCATTCTCTGCATTGAAAACAGAGGGCTTGTGAAAGACAGATAAGGCACATCCGAATCTGAGCTCCAACACTGCAAGTGACCTTGGAGGCGTTTTATTCATATTCTATTTTTAAAGGAGACCCATTTATTCCACAGCCAAAAAAACAGCTTAAATATTACTGAGAAAACATTTAGTTGCTCGAATACTATATATGCATTCATACCTACATACACACACATATGTGTGCGTGTGGTTATGTATGCATTACATTATGGGGAACAAAATCTCCACAGCGTGATAAAAAACTGTTATTTTTGACCTTGTGGGGACATGTTTCCGGTCCTAAAAGGGGAAACTCAATTTTATAAAAATCTGTGACTGCAATAAAAAAAAAATAAAATGGCAAATGACTTGTATTTTGTTCATGGTTAAGGTAAGGGCTGGGTAGGGCTTTAAGGCTGTCATTGCTGAGATTAGGGTTTTCCCCTAAAAATGAATGGACAGTTCCCACAAAGATATAGATACCTAATCTGTTTGTGCGTTTGTGCCTTTGTAAAATTGACGACAGCTTTACAAACAGACAAAACTATAAGTATGTTGAATTAGGCATTACCTAAACCATAAAAAATTATAAGTACAAGGAAAAATAACTTTTTTGTTTTATCTCCCAGCAGCTAATTCACTAACCTGCTATATATTCCCTGTTATTCCTAACATCTTAATTTTAACGCTCCATCACAGCGTACAAATCCCCAGCATAACATCTTCAAACAGACTGCGGCTTCTCTGTGGATTAACTTTCCCATATCTGTTCGCATTTCTTTTTCAGGAAGCACGGAGGAATAACAATTTCCTCGCTTTCTGTGAGCATTCCTGTTTCCCAACTGTACACAAAGTGCAGCTGTACAAATATTAACCTGCAGAATACATCGCTATTTCACGCTTACATTTAGTGTACCCTGTATTTACCCTTCACTTGCATTTCTTTTTCATGTCATTTCTACATCCTTACCATAGGTACCAGTTTGAAATTATATTCATTTTAGTGCTTATTGAGTCAATAAGTGAATTACGATAATAGCAGTGGAAGCCAAAGCAAGACTATACATAAGAAAGGTTGATGTAAGCTACACGGAATTAAACTGGAATGGGTATCTGACCATTAGAATGTGGATATCGGGAAGCGATCCATTTCAGATGCCTGATTTCAATGGTTTAATTCTCAATAATATAAACATGTGATAGCTTTGCATCCACTATTAATGGGTCCCTGTAGGAAAGATTCAGAGTGTTATAAACAAACAGATAGAAACCATAGAGGAGTGAATGGTACAGACACAAGCACCATGCTGATTCGCACCACTGGGCTGCCACTGTTTGCTTTAATTGTTCATACACTGAATGAATACATAAATAGGTGGTTCTGTATTTCACCAATGATAATAACTCTATTTTTAGATCCTGAACCTAAATTGCTACTTGTTACCATGGAAATCTTCCACAATGCGTATGATTACTTTTTGTTTCCTTGATGTGCAATTTGCGTGTGTTTTTACATGACCTCAACATGACCTCAACATATTCCACTCATGTAAATGTTATTAAAAAAAAAATCGTTGGAAAGTTTCAAGCGCAATTCCGTTAGTAACATGCTTTTTATTAGGAGCATTTTAACATCAGTATGGAATCATTACATGAAAACGGATGAATATCGTCCTGTCCCATTCTTGGCATGAAGGTCACCTGATCAGTTGTTCTTTTTGTACATAATGCAGACATTCATCACAATACTATATTATTTTGTAAATATTGCTTGTAAACTGTGACTATTAAACTTATGTCTCATCTCCTACAAAAAAAGGTATGAAATTTTAAATTTTGCCTAGTAAATATAGCTAGAGAGAGGGAGATTAAAAATTAATATTAACCCCAAAGTCATGTTAAACTAAAATGTGTAAAGTGTAATATGAACTGAATAACAGCTGATGATAGGAATGATATTTCTTTCCTATGAATGTGAACCTGGCAGTCTGTTCTATACCGTCAACAGTCAGTTCTGGCGGCCATATTACTGAGAATCAATTACAGTATGCAAATTCCTCCCCACATTTGGGTTTATAGTTCCAAACTGCATTCAAATATATCAGCTCATTTGTTTCACTGCAAAATAACACCGGGAAACAATGTAGCGGGATGCCTACATTCAATTTTGTCTTTCAGCAAAGAATTTTAATGTAGGACTGAGTGAAAATATATCATATATAATTAATAGATATTTCCTTTTTGATGATTAAAAAACATATTAAAAAGCTTTTTTAAAAACTGCGATCTAAGCCCATACTAACGTTAGCACATTAATTTTTCGACTTCTGATCAAAGTCACTTCTTCCAGAGGTTGGGGTTTACTACAACAGCTTTATATATGATGCAATGTTTATTTCACAAAAGAGGCCTTCAGAGAGATGGCTGGGGGGGTACCATTTCACTGTTTTTATGAAGCTGATCTGAGGAGAAAGCAGAACATGCTGGAGAGCTTGGATATTATATAGATCCAAGGAAATTAACAGAGTGGAGTGGGGCGACAGCATTAAACAAAGCACGGAATACGCTCATTCTATACCTGCAGAGTTTGTGGTGAATGAATTTCTATTATTCTATAAAAAAGAGACTTTAATTTTCTTTTAATTAAAATACTCCAGCCTAAAACATGTTGCACTTAACTGCAGATACAGAAACGAGTTTCTGGCAATCATGTAAATTGCAACTGAAGAGCTTCAGATAAATTGAAAATGCACCAGTAATATTGCATTTTAATGGAAAGATGGCGCAACTGTGAAAAGTTTTGTCTCAAACCTGAATCAACTATTAATAACTTAGGAGTAGGTGCATTAATGTCAGTAGCATCAGAGGGGCATGGATACCCTGACAGGGGCCCTTTAATACGTAAAATGATATGTAAAATTTGGCAGGGGGCCCAGAATTTCTAGCTACGCCCCTGATTAATGTAGGCCAGGGCTAATCAACTCACGGTCCTCAAGGTCAGAGCCCTGCTGATTTTCCAGCCTTCCTTTACCTGTGAGCCAGGTGTGAAGCCTCTGGCCAATCAGAATCAGTAATTATTAAACTAACTACCTGGAAGAACTGAAAACAAGGCCTGGATTTGGAATTGAGGGCCAGATTTGAAGAGCCCTGATGCAGGGTAAAGATCCTTCACCTGATTGGCAGCATATAAACAAAATGGCACCTTCAGCCACTTAAAATATGGACCATAATTTCCTGACAAGCAGCACTTGGTCAGAATGCAGAACCTTTAGCAGGGCAGAGAGGGCGCCTGGGGCCCAAAGGCCTGCCAGTCTCAGGGCTCCTCCATGGCTCTTTGGGGAACATGATTACACATGTTTGAAGGCTAGATGCTCATTCACAAGCTGCTTATTCTACAAAAGGCCCAAGGCATCTCCCTGGAAATCCCATTTCTGAACACATCACGGAGCACCTCCAGCTCCAGTCTAAACCACTTCCAGATGTTCATCAATTGGTACTGAAGTGACAGAAAGAAAATATGTTCACTATCAAAGTAGTAATGATCAGTATCCACTATGTGATGCTTAACCTAATTTGCTTAATTTAGCTAAAGTTTTAATGGAATACTGCTCTCAATTGGACTCATTGTATCTGTAAACAGAATCCTTCATAAAACATTTTTCCAGACTTGTTCCCCCTTAAAATTGTTTTGCAAATTTATACTACAAACAGACTAGTAACGCATTTTCGCATTCAATTAGGGGATGGGGTGTGTCTCAGCAGACTAAGCCTCTGTGGTTGTGAGCACAAGATTGCCGGTTTGAGCCAGGCCTCACATGTCTGTGAGCCCTTGAGTATAACCCTTAACTCCTCAGTGCCACAAGCTGGGTGCCCTTCGCTGTGACCCCCAACAGCCGTACACAACAGCACCATTAAACATGAAAAATACTATTTAAAATGCCGAAGTTCATAATGAATTAACTCTGCTCATTTGTTGCTGTGACAACTGAAATATTTCATCCTTCTGTCCATCCAACTCTCCATATGAAAATAAAGTCATGGAATATTCATTAAGGTTCACAAAACAACGATCACATGAAAAATCCGGAATCAGGACACTGATCTAAAGTTACAATAAAAACTGAAACATCCTGGGTGATAGACAACACATACATTTTTATATACTGGAATATATGTGAAATTGTGACAATGAGTCATAAAGGAGATCAGCTTCTCATAATTCTCATGAAATGCATTCTGGGACATTGGGGGCTGCTCTAATGAGACCACAGACACACCAAGATCATCCGGAATCATGATTCAGAAACTTCCCATCTCAGGAGTGCCAGCGCGTTTAAGCCTGCAAATGGCGATAGCCCATAGAGCAGAGTCATGCTATAATGCACCAGCACCATAGGGAGGGGCTACTTCTGTTGTTTCTTCATGACAGTTTACATTGTCTACTACAGACAAGCCCAAGACGCATGATCACAGCAATGTTTGGGAATCTCTCACTCACAGCTGCACTGGGCAGCTGCAGACGACAGGTAAAGGGTGCAAAACAGTGTTAGAACATCAGCTCCTACCTGCAAAGGTTTTTTGTGTTTTCTTTAGGAGTCACATGAACTCTCTCTCTCTAGGTCCTGCTGAACCCAGTTTGGGGGGGGGGGGCGCAATTGTATCCCTGATGCCTTAACACAAATAGGGAGGATCGATAATATCAACTGTACCCCCAATGCCTTTATACAAATAATGAGGATCGATAATATCAACTGTACCCCCAACGCCTTAACACAAATAAGCAGGACTGATAATATCAACTGTACCCCCAACGCCTTAACACAAATAAGGAGGATCGATAATATCAACTGTACCCCCAACGCCTTAACACAAATAGGGAGGATCAATAATACCATTTGGGGTTTTCAGTGTTTTAAGTAATTTCAAAAAATAATATTATGAGTATAACACATCTCTAAACATGTATCTAAATTAGTATAAATTACTGATTAAATTATTGTTTAATTATGGTTTATGAACTACAGAAACATTTATTTCTAAGACATCCCAATGGAATGCATGAGACTATTAAAGCAAATACTTTAACCTGTTTAATAGGTTTTATTTATTTCCAATAGATATCAGTTTTACATTCCTAACTGCAGTCTGCATTTCTAAAGATAAATAATGTGATGTAATATATTTAACTTGGTCCAAGAATGCACCGAAAAGCAACGTCTGATTTGTCGACAGGTCTGAGCTTACCCTGTTCCTTACAAACAACTTTCTGGCTTTCTTATGCATTGGCTTTAAATTTAATATTATTCTCAGCCAATCCAATGTCCAAGCTTGGTCTTTGCATTCCACAAATTAGTACAAATTGTGATCCTACTTACTGAATGCAGAAACTGCTAAATACTTCCTAATCTCTTCCCGAATGGGAACCTGTCAACAATTAGCTGAATCTGCCCTGGAGCTAAGAATTAAAAACAAAGAGGTGATCGTAAGGGGAGGAGCAATCTGTTCCCATGGATCTACATGACAGTTTAGTGCACATTACCATGGCAGAAAGCCCTGTGAAAGGCATTGTGGGAGCTCTGAGAATGGCCCATTGTGTTGGGCCCAGAAGGACGCTCTCGAGTCGTTGGCACCTTGGCCAAGGTGACGTCTTTCATGCATCACAATGGCAAGGCAGTGAGCTCCTTTTGTGACCTGGCCAATTCACCACATTTAAAGGCGTGTTTCCTAATAAAGATGTGTGCTTAATACCCACCCCAATTTTAACGACTAAAAACTGCACTTAAGCTAAAACGGGCGCTGAATTGGAATAAGGCTGAGGTAACGTTAACATGCGCATTTTTACTAAGGTTAGGAGCTGGATCAAAATAAATACATTAAAACAGCCCGGCACTAGCTAAGATATATGGATGATGGATGCATGAAATACGTGCAATGTAAACATGAGTCATGACGATGACAACGTCACGTTTGTAGCATATACATTTCAATGAGATAGACGCCTCATGAAAAAGAACAATACACAGAGAAAGAAAGACCATAAGGCAGTCCCTCGTGTCAAGGGGGAGATTCTGTGATGTGCGGGTGCTCGTACCATGAGCCATGCTCGCCTCGGATGGGCCTCGACAGCCCCAACTTTGTACAACGAATCCAATTACTCAAAACACAAGTGCTGATCAAAGCCATGCTATCATCGGGATGCTATCAAATGAGAACAAGCAGATGCTGTGCCAGGCGCGGCGGCCGAGGATGAAGGCACCTGTCCGCAAGTCCCCAGAAAGTGGTACACGTACTAAATAGCCCAAAAATAAACAAGGTGGCTGTGACGCACCCAAGCGACAAACTGTATCGCCACCTCAACAATGTCAGGAGTCCACGAATAATGATTAACATATGAGCTAGATCATTGAATTACCCAGAGGTTCCTTTAAATATTGTGTTATTTTTTTGTTGCTTTTATGCAAGGAAACATGCAATTTTAATTTTTGTGCGGAATTATGCTGTCACAGTCAGGAGGTTGTGCTGACTACCCAAGTCAAACATGTCCTCGGATTAAGTTGTCATTAGTGTGATCATCATTATTAACCCCCAAGATTAAGACTTATATGAGACAACAGTAAAGGATAAATGCTAAGGAAAACAGAGACTACATCAATGTTTTAATCACACGGTTCAACATTCAAGAAATGATAGAGCTACCCTAGAAAAGCACACGCTTCTGCCCAGTACAATCGTTTTGTTGATATTCTGAAGGTCATCTAAATGGTCAGTGAGCATCAGCTGACAGCTATTTCCCATGATGCCCCAGAAGCCGTCAAACTGTCCATCCAGCTGTCAGCTGACCAATGGTTCCCATGGTTCCACTCTGATGAATTGAAAGCCTCTATTATCTGCTTGTGATGAAGAGGAACTGTTTGGGCTTTGATAAGCTATCACTGGTCCCAGGTGAGCCCAGGCTAACAGCACATCAGGACAAAACAGAGCTTGGCAACAGAATACAAGGCAGCCAAATGTTTATCGTGTGTCGTCCACGGTGTCTGCCTGCTTCCTCCTTAGCTTCTAGTACCATGCGCATGGAGGACTGCATGAGCAGTAGGAAGCTGACAGACACGTGTGACACGACCACACAGGCAACAGGCACTGCCCAAATAAGGAAGTCCATTATGTATGACTTTCACTGCTAACTGACTCATCACTCCGAGCTTACAATCATTCTTTATTTAAGAGTATTAAATCTTCAGGATGAGAAAGCACTTTTTACATTATTAATTATAAAATAAGTGTTTAATATATATGGATGGTCAGTCATCAGTAGTATATACTGTGTAAAAGGCCACCAAAGAAAATTATATTCAAAGCTATTTACCTGGGCCTTAAGTGTTTATTCACTCAGAAAAAAATTAAACGATGTAACACCTGAATATATACTGACTGCATAGAAATACACAGCCATACAATGAAATCTGTGAAGCAGTACAAAGCAAGAACTCATTCTGTTCTTAAAAAAGATACTGACATCTTATTGGATGTGTAGGAAAAACACAGTTGTGCTTGTGTTATTTATTAAATTTTACCACTTAATTAACTTAATTAGTTACATTCACAATGATATTAGCCAAACAAGGTGTGCCAGTTGTCGCGTTCACTGACATCTGCATGTAAACACTGCATCAAAATATAATTTGTTTTTAGGATGCAAATGTATGTGTTTTTCTCAGCTTGGGCTGGTTCTCTGTTTATGAAGTTCAGTGTGATAAATACTCTCTGTGCTGAGAATATGACAGTTGGTGCTATTTCAACAATATGCTGATTTCTGAGGAGTTTCTTGGCCACTGGTTATGTTTTTACTAATTTAAATGATGTGGCTTCACTTGGACATTACATGTCGCAACACTGAGATATTCAGAATCGCAAGTACACTGCAGTTAATTCGACTAGGCTATGAGGTGGCTATTATATAGGAATATCTAGTTATTTGCATTTTTACAGAAACACTATGACTTTGGTCTGCTAAAATTATAGTTCCACTTCTGCTGTCAACTTTACAATTTTATGTGAAGTTATTATAAGTATGTAAATAAAAGAGCAATTCTGAGGTTTAAGGGGTTTTCTTATGCCAACATAAAACAGAAAACCTATTGGTGAAAGCATATTTCACAATTTTTAATTACATAAAAAAGTTAATTAATCACTAATTGCTTGTTGCTATTTATCCTAAAAAACAAGACTTTCTTTGGCAATATCATTAGAAACTGAATTTGAAAGTTGTGGGTGAAATGGAGTTATGAATGTATATCTTAGGAGAATTGTAAATTTTGAAAAAGTACACAGTACACACGGTACAATACTGTATATTACAGTCACGTGACAAATGCTACAGTAAATGTAACGCCATGTCGAGTAATGCTTTTTAAGGTATTTTCAGTAGGATTACACCCAGAGGGGGAAAAAGAACAGATAGATTCTTCCCGTTTTTTTCCCGTGTACATTCCGTCTGTTATCATTCCATCTGGTCATGTCTTTTCGCAGTTTGAATGACACTTTTTTCCCCCATTCTGGTACAGCACCGAAAGGTTGTTTGTTCTGCTAATTAACTTTATTACCCTGATAGCTCCCCACAGCCTTTGACGAAAACAATTACCATCCTTTTTTCCCCCACTGGCAAAAAGACTATTAATTAGAAATGGGGTCTGGTCTCTGCCATGCTAGGCTGCCATGTTCCCAGGCTCTCAAGCAGGATAGCATTACATTGTCAGTAGTAATTTAGCTCTCATCTGTCTCTGCTAATTATTGTCACATTCATCAAATTCATCAAGGAAAGTGCTCTCAGAAGGATTGCATATTTGCAGTTAATATAGCATAAACTGGTATTACCCATCACCACATTTGTGATGATGAGAGGGACACAACTTATTCATCCCTAATTAGAGCAAGCTGGGTAATTAATTATACATTCCGCCTTATTACTTCGGAGTCCCGGATATTGTTTGTGGAAAAACTGGAGAGGGAGTGAGAGAGCTGGAGAAGCCAGGAGCCGGGAGAGGTTGATGTGTTATGGCACATGTGCTCAGCCATAATTCCCACCTGACAAGCAGGCCGAATCAGGGGCAAATTGCAACTTGTCAGCCGCCAAATAAACCACGGTAATAACTCATTAATGATCAACACCTGTGACAGGTGTGAAGGGAACCGGGGGAAACTTTCAATTAAAAAACGTGAATAAAAGGTTAAAATAAGGATGTGAGGATTTGAGAACCAAGTCACTCGTGTTCGAAAGCTAGTTCATCTCTGTGGAGAGATACTCAATGAAATTAGAAAAGTCATTTCCTTTTGATTGTAATATTTTTTCCAAAAGATGAACGCTTTATTTTGATTGACGTGTGTATTCTGATAGAAGGCTTCTGCTAGGAAACAAATATTAAAGTTGCCTTTAATGTACGATTGTGTGTGTGAAAGAGTGCGTTAAAATGAACCAGAACCCCATAAAGGCTATCCCCACCGTCTGCAGTATTTGTTCTGCATCGCTGCATCTAAGGAAATGGTCAGTATTTTAAATATGGCGCCATTCTCATCAGCGTCTGCTTGATACTTTATAGATGGCTCTCATCACATCATCCATGCATCTTCCAAACACTTACAAAGTTCATGACCGTGAAGGCTTAATACTACAGTATTGCTCATCTTAAGCCCTTGAACTTCTACATATACATATATGTAAAATCTATTTCATATATATTCAAAATTATCCATTGTTAAAGCACGATAATGGCCTTCTGATATCAGTTAATTTTAATCCTCCACAATATATCATCATAAACCAGAGTCACGCAATAAATCTGTTTCAAAATGTCATTGATATTTTTAATGTTTCTGCTTCAATATTGTAATTATGTGCTAATTATGCCCATCCACAGTCTGTTTTGTGAAGTAAAGCAGATTGTCCTCAATGAATTCCTTCAATTCATTCCAGATTGATAGAGAACAAAATCTCTCTCGCACAGCTAAATCCAGACATGCTCCAGTAGATCGCCCTCTGGTGACAGATTATGTCCACTTGTGCTCCTTAATACACTTTTAAGACCTGTAATGGAAATGGCTTATAGATCATTGATGAACTTCCAAAACTGCTGGATGGTGAACTACTAGTACAGAATTTCATGTTCATTGGGCCACCTGTGAATGGTCTCCCTTCATTTGCTAAGGACAGTGAGAACTTGCCGAAACTATATAGTACCTGAAATCCAGGTAGTGCTGGAAGTACAGACTGGTGTTGTTGCATGTTAAGTTTGTGCACATTACCTAAGCATTAGTCTACAACCATCAGAAGCATCTTGCTAAGTTAGTATAATATCTTGAACTTGTCCACCATGTTTGCTTTGTATTCCACCCAGGAGCACCACCGTATTGTGGCCCTTTGCTGACGTGACTCCCCCCAGATGGATGTCACCTTCGTAGCTGTTCCTAGTGACACCTGAATGGGCAAAGCCATGGACGCAACAGTGACAGACACATGCACTCCTTTTAAAATCACAGAAAACTCCATAAAACCAAACACGAGATGAGATTGCTTATGCTGTGTATACACACATCTCTACTGCTCGAAAGGGAGAACAGATGGTTCATATTTGGCCAAGGAAAGTAATTAATTCCTGCAACCTAGCAAACTAGCAGTATTCTGCTGTAACTAAGGCTGGCCTCGGCTAACTGGTGATGTTTTTATCTGGAGGAGATGGTGAAGGCCTGTATGTACTGTACATACAGAATAATGAACCTATATTTACAATGTAGCCTCCGACTTGTTCAATATCTTCTTCTACAGTACTAGACTTTGAAGCTTATAGTCCTCCAGCAAGCTCCAGGGTGAGCTTCGACTCAGAGCCACAGCACAATTTAGAGATCATACGTGGGTTATGCTACATAATCTACAAATAAGGACACATATCGGTAAGGGGTATAAATGTGCATTTTAAGAATATTACTGAATCTATTACTGATAATACTGATAGTACTGCAGCAAAATGCAATATATATTAATAATTTTGTCACAGTCTTCTGTGGCGCATTGGTATAATTACGTTGTTAGCTATTCTAAGTAGTTTTTCTGACTTCATTGATACAACACCTGTTAGCTTAACAATAATGCCAACTTGGGAAATGCAGCCATAAGCAAAAGTTATTTAAAAGAGTGAATTTACCCATAGAGCATCAATGTATTTGCATACATAACTGTAGGGAAAATGTAACTCGATTATTTGATTTTGAACAAGACGACTCATGAAAGATGAGCAATGAGGGCCAGAGACTGATATGAACCATTGATATGAAGTGTATCAATACTGCACTATAAGCATTCCGACAGCATCACAGACACAAACAAGAAAAACACCTACTTTACTTTTAATAAGTAGTAGCCAGCAATTAGAAGAGAAGAGGTTACATCTTACCACAACGGGAACTACAGGAATTTTTTTCTGTTTAATTGTGCCACGTTTTGACTGACCAATGTTAAAAAGAAATGAGATTTTTAAAAAGCACTTACTATATTAGCACAAATACCTGTTTGCAATTCCTACTAGAATGATTTACACAAGCTTCCTTTCTGCAGTATCTGGAGCACAAAATGACAAAGAATTAACCATCAGTCGCAAAAACAACCAGGTGCCTTCATGAAGAATGAAATCAGGCCCACATCTCAGGTGAAATATTTCTTTAAAAAACAGCCTCAAAGCCAGAAATGATCAAAAGTTAATAGTATAATGATTTATCTAACTTAATATTATTATTGTGAGATATGTTTATAATTGCATGTACATGAAAGTTTCTAATTATTTTAAACCTTACAAACAGTTCTGTTGCTATTAAAGTATAAATGAATTAAAAGATAATGACTGCACAAAAAAACAGAATCCTACTAATCCCAAAGACGGTAAATCCGACTGCCCAGATTTCTATAACTCACATCTGTTCACAAAAAGGGAGAAAATTTCTAAGTTCAGAAACTGTTCAGTTCAATTCTTGGGAAGTTTTGAAGTTCTGGTATTACATGCCCCCCACAGTCTCAGGTAAACATGTCGCTTAGGGATGACCCTGGAGGATTCCCGGCACAGCCCACTGCCCGGATTGCCCAGCCATAAACTCTGTTCCACACCAGGATGTTTGTAAGAGCAGGGGGGCCTTGTACACAGCGGGCCAGGAGCAAACGGATCATCCTCACTGAGAGATGGGGCTCGTGTAGCCGGCGTGAGAACGGTGACAGCGTCCTGGGCTGGGCCCAGCGCCACATTCCTTTGGAATGTCAGATTAAAGTAACATGTGCCAGTCAATATTGGTACACCGTGACCCTCTGTGCCTCTGAAGCAAAACCATTAAGTCCAACATCTCCCCCGTAAGTGTTTATCTGTAAGAATGGCTTACATGTCCTGCAAAGGAGATATCGAGACTGATTGGACAATGGTAAGATAGCAGACAGGGGACGGCCAGGCCGACCCCAGGAAATAGGGGGAGAAAATCTTAATCTGCAACACAATGGCGCTGTCTTGAAACCCTATCATTTTCACTTGCAGTCAGTCTGCTGTCTGACTGTGAATGAAGTGAAAGGAGTGGTTAGTGCTGAAAATTGGATCAGAGCTAACATTTGCTCATTTTTATCAGCCGCTGCCAAAGGTCATCTGACATAATAGCTGATGAATTTAAGCCCGGCGGATTTCATTTGCAATTTTCAATTTAGCAGAGTCTCCGAAACCCTACGGCGATAAGGGCCTTCCCCCTATCGTGGCCTGTCACAAACATCAAGAATGGGTGCGAGCCCACAGGAAAGAAAGCAGAGGACGCTGCATCTCATCAGAATGAAAGATAAGCCTGGGGTGGGACGGGGAGAAGCACCGCCACACCATAGCTGAGGAGCCTCCTGTGTGGCTGTGCCCTGTAAATGCCATGTGGGATGAGAAGTCGGCTCGACAACGGACTGGGCCAATGCAGAGAATTAAACCGCGGCCTCGTTAAGACTCGGTGACCACCAACTGTGTCTCATGTTCAGGCGCGACGAGGTAAGCCCTACGGAACAGCCAAAGAGGGACGTTTCCTTTTGATATCCTTAACATCCGACGAGATGCACTCAGCAGGCTTGGGTGTTGATGTTTGTAAATGTAAAGATCTGTGCCATCCACTGTGGGATTATAACGGTCACCTGCATTGAAACAGTATAAAATATCACATCAGTGAAGATGATATATAACACTTCTGCTGGCCAGACAGGCAGCAGGCCCTTAAAGGCTCTGCCAGAAGGCATATCTCTATCTCTTCATGTAGCAGCCTTGTGATACTACACAAGAAACCCTTATTTATGCCTCATAAACCCTGATACACCGAGACATGAATGGACAGACAAAGCCATTTATTACCAAGACATATTATCCTGTGCTGACAGCTTTGCCAGGGAATCCAAACAAAACACTCCGTCAGACGCATTCAGGGCTGGCGGGCAACTGCTGACTGTCGCGGGAATAAGGATGCGATCTGGCAACGGGCGCCGTCAATGCCAGCAGCACTCAGAGGCACTTGGCAGACATGCGACGGCCAGGAAGGAATGGAAATCGCATAGAGCAGCTGTGACGAATAGCGTCTTGTAAGTAGCCCCAAAGAAAACGCTGAGTGCTCGAGAGCAACTAAAAAAAAATACTTCCTCAAAAGCTAAATGACAGACCGCTTCTAAACAGGCAGAAGAGATACAGTAATGGCCCCTAATTGAACACGAACAAGGACCCGACTGCCGCAGAAGCACCTTATGAATTTTGGGACCATCGCAAAAACAAACGGATAAATTTGACAATCAGCGACAATAAGCTGACACATGACATGCAGCTCAGTACGCGACACGAAAAATCACCCGAGACACGCGTGTTTGTGTTGAGCGATGACAACACTTCGGCATTATTCTCCGGCGTAAGAGGAAGGGCTCCGTAAGTGAGACATAATATGTCATAATTAGGCCTATACACGACGCTGAAATGCGCTAAATTACGTATTATATAAACACTATGTCACTCAGTCCGCTACTGTACTGCATTGTGAGCCTCACAGGAAAGCGAGAGCAGCTTCAGGGAACAAGGGATGAAATGAAAGAGTGAGTACCACTCGAAGCCATTTTGTCCTTCTGCTAAGCTCGGGCTGTGCGAGGTGGACGACACGCGGCAATTTGTGCGTTTTTCTTCAGGCGCGGCCCATCTTCCCCAGGCCTGAACAATGCACCTGGATGCAGCCAGCCCTGGCAGCCCAGAGAAGTGTCTTCATCTTGCATTAATTGCTCAAATTGAGGCTGTGCTGTGCCTCCGAGAGCCCGATTCTGCCGCGAGTCCCTTTGATATGATAATGGCATGCTTCTTAGCAGATGAAAATGCAAATTGCGGATGGTAATTTGGCGGCATGCACCTGCCGACTCGGCGCTCCTTCGCCTCGCCTCCGCCACAGCCGCGGCCGCACAAAAGCAGCCCAGCAGTGAAATTACATTCGCCGCTCGCCGCATCTCCAGCAGATGCCTCGTTCCCACATTGTGAAGCTCGTCCTGCAGTAAAGCACATCTCCTCCACACTAATAATTGGTCAACATTTACATTGCATGCAGGGAAGTAATTATAAGTGCACTTTTAATGTACATTAGCGGCTTCCAGCAGAATATATGCTGGAGGCGCACAAAAAAGGCTGCAGAGGTGTCCAGCGTGGGGTGAAGACATCGGCCTCATTTATTCTCCTTGTTTTAAGATTATTGCCCTTTCATATGTACTTTCTTAAACACACAGTCTTTCATATTCCAGAATGTATTTTAGCATGCCATTATTTTCAAGGATTTGCATTAATGTCTAATAATTATAAATGTCTAATGAAGAAATATTGCACTAAATTGAACGACTAAAAATAATGAGTATATTACCGACATTATTGCATTAATATGGTGTCAACGACGACTTAATTCATAATTTACAGATTATAGGAACTGCACATTTCACAATATTCACATAAATAACCAAACATGTTAAATTTAGCATACGAAGCACAAGGAAAAAGACAGCAATCCACTGATCTTTTGATCTATGAGTAGATGATTTTCCCGATTTGCTGCAATAAATAAATACTTGGTGTGGCCTTCACCTGGGGTGTCTTCGGTTGGGCTTATTATAAAACATCTGCATGTACAGTGGCGCGTTTACACGGCCTTAAAGCCCAACTTTACGCACATGTCAGTTGGTTCCAGTTGGTTCTCACCAAACAGAAGAATATTTCAGTGTCAGTCTATCAGCAGATTTAGTTTAGAGGTACATGGCATCATTCAACTCTGAAATTTCCTTCAATATGACACCAAGCATCAGTATTAAATAATGGATATGAAGTGACATAATTTGCATTTTGTTGCATTCATGACTGATATCATTTTAGTTTTATTTTTTATCAAGAATTTTTTTTCATAAAATGACAAAGAAATTTTATGTTCTAAGACCTAATTGTGCACCTTTACCAGGGCCTAGGAGGTAAAACTTTGTTATTCGAAATAAAATTCAATTTTTTTATATTTGAATAATTGATAGCAAAAACTCACATTTAATTTTTTAAAGATTTATGTGGGCTACTATTAGTCATATTTGGTTTGCCTAATGGCTCCTGTCACTTAACTAGAACTAAAGGAATTTGCAACTTGGAGAAGACTTCCAATATATTCAGCTGGCCAGCAAAGTTTAGTGAGAAACTAGTGAGACAGTGTGTGAATCACAAAGACAAATGACGATATAGTAACTCCAGGAAACCTGAAAAGTGCAGTCTGGATATAACATTAATGTTAGATGTAGCGTAAACCAAAGGCTACATGATGTCATTTAAGGTTTAAGCTATTTTATGCACACAAGCTTATGTTAGCAGTCTGTCAATCATCGGATATTTTAATTTCACACCACAATTTAAAAGACTTTTTGTTATTGTTGCTGCTTTGCTCAAATTGTTCCAAATGCTATAACTGGTTGCTAATTTCTGCAGATTTATGTGGTTCTGAGATAGACTGAGAATAAGCTACCACCTGTTGGCTAGTGCTCCAGTTCTATAGACAGATAAAATGTATTTGCTATTATTGACTCATTGTCATTTTCCTCAAAGTAGTATGTTAACATCACAGGTTGCATACGAGCTTGGGCTACTGTGCAACAATGGGCTAGTCATGTAGTATAACTGAATAATTAATATTTGAATCAATATTCGAATGATGATTCTGTTATATTACAAAAATGCCTTTTTTACAAGGAGTTTCTCAGCACTAACCCTCACAGCCAATCTGCATTGGTGAGACATACAGTAACATGGATGCTACTACTGTTTATATAAAAATATCACAGGGGTGCTTTTCTTTTCCTGTGTATCAGCATCCTAACGACACGCAGCATGTATTACCGTTTGGATTTACTCTTTAAATCTGAAGGCGATAAAATCGGACCGGGGGAATTGATCATTCTATCTGTACTGGAAAGGGACTCAGCATTTGATTTTGCAGTATGGGACAATCCCATGTTAGATACAGAGGGTGGCAGTTCTACCTATGGCCCATGCATAGTGCCAGATATTTCGTGAGTCTGCAGGGGTGTAAGGGTGAGGGGGCGCACCCCAGCCTCGGAGAATAGCATGGCATTTCGCCAAAGAAAGACCCGATATGGCACACACGCGTCACTGTCACGGAAGCCTTGCAATATAGTGCAGGTACAGAAATCCCACTATAACTGTACTAACAATTAATGTATTGTATTGGACTACAACAGACACATTTATACACTCATATGTTTTTCTGTATACATTTATATCTGCACTCATTACAATTAAGTAATATTATAAACCACAACACAATATCAGCAGAAGTGTATAATTCTTATGGTTATGAGCAGGACAGGTCCTGTACTATTAAAATGTTTCGTAACGCTTTACATGAACTGCACCTTCATAACGCATGCATAAGGCATTCATAAAATATTCAGTGTACCTTTATAATGAGTTCATAATGCAATCTTAGAACAGGACATTATAGTATACTTACATGCTGCTAAATGTTCTATGAATGTTTATGACCAAATGTTTATGACATGCATAGCTCACCCTGTGGCATTAAATAATACCGTATAAAACTAATTTTGTAGTTATTTTATTAAGGTATCATAGCCATTTTTCTTGAATTGTATCTAGTGCATGAAATGACGCTGTACATAACAAGTTAAACCAGCAACATAGCTAAACGACTAGCCGAGAACGCTGGGTATTGGTGATTCACTTTCCCACCTAATGTGGCAGCCAATGACACGTGTGTATATGACACCTGTGTGCCCTGCTACGTGACGATGCACAGGAATTACTATGTATTTGCATTTACTCTATGCTTCTTCATTTGAATGTCACAAAACTGCCTTATTTATTACTGCATCATATACCTCCATTACTTCAGATCCATCCCTTTGGTGGAGTTTCATTATGGTGGCCCCAGAACAAAACCTGCTATTAATGCATAGATGGAAGAGAAAAAACAAACCGGATTGTGACGTAAGGCAGGCTGAGGTCTCTTACTCATTGTTACACATGTGTTTACTTAGCAATGCTAAGCGACCAGTTTTATCTATTTTTCTTAATTTCTGAGTGTTGCCAAGGGAATCGGTTAAAAACCTGCCGGTCAGGGACTTTGTTTTTGTGGCTTGTGACGGGGTGATGGTGTCTAAGTGGGAGGTTATAGACATCTGGGCCCCAGTGCCTCAAACCGTCACAGTTTCCGGCAGGGTGACTCAGCTACTATGCCTGGCTGCCCACCCCGGCCCTGGACCCTGGCCCCCGGCCCCCCATGGTCACCACATCTGACCAACACGGCCTTCAGCCGTGAGTCATGAGGCCTGTTCCTGGACCACAGTCAGCCCCGCTGACCTTCGTCTGTTTATCAAGTAAAGTAAGATGTTATTGCTCATGAGGGTAGGAAGAGTGCGGGGGGCATAGGGGGCACACGCTGTTCTGCCAGCCTACAGGCCAACCTGCCCCAGGACAAACCAGGAACAGGGGCGTAAATACATCTCAGTGACCAGCAGGTACTGGTCCACTACAAGGCCCTCAAAATTAACACACACATCAGAGGTCCTTTATACACAAAAGTTATTAAAAAAATATTAACAATTAACATTAACAACATTAGTCAAGTATTAAATGTGTCATTAAAAATATTTGTAGCTTTTTACTTTTTTATACTGTTGTTTATAACTTTGTATAAATGTACCAGCAAACTCAAATAAGGTCTTCAACATACTCTTAATGCTTCTTTTATTTACTTTTGCTTTCCTGACAATACAATTATTGGCCTATGAAAAAATTAGAGCCAAGTAATTTAAGCCCAGCAAATGCACTGGGGTGACGCTGGCCGCTGACATGGCGGGGTGCCCTGGGTTAGTCACTGCTCGCACAAACAATGCCCATCACTCAGCCTGGTACACAGAGGCCTCACAGACAAGGCCAGAGCATATGAATGAGCTGCAGTGTGTCATAGGTCAGGCCAGTGACTCAGCACCGCCCCCTGCAGGTCGTCATTAGAGCAGCGTCTGTCACCTGAGCAGGCCACATGGACACACCCATGCCTCATGCCGTGTGTCATCTTTCTCTGACCTTGCTGCCTCTGAGCTTGCCGTCTTCACCATGACATGCCGCGTTCAGCATTGCTGGGAGGCTTCTGACTGCCACTCACCTCCCAGTTATACCTACTAAATCAACCAGTGGGGTGTATTTATCAGAAAACATCTGGACCTTGGCCTCACCCACCATATCATGTTATGTAAGGAACTCCACCCTAATACTGTTGTATAGTATGTAGTTACACTCAGTCTGGACTATAGTTCATCTGTCAAGTTTAAGTAACAAGCTGCTAACCACAATAATTTTTCATTTAATGGTCTTGAGCATTATTTCATTAAAATCTTACCAAAATGCTAATGTAAAGTCACTGGCAACGTTATTAAGTTCAATTGTTCCACTGCTTGTTGAAGCAAATATCTAATCAGCCAATCAAATGTCAGCAGGTCAATGAGTAACATTGTGCAGATCCAGGTCAGTTAATGTACACATCAAACACCAGAATGGGGACTAAAGGTGATTTAAATGAGTTTGACATGGGTGTTGGTGCCAGAAGGACTGGTATGAGTATTGCAGAAACTGGAACCATGTCTTTACAGAAAAATGGGCTGGAAGAGAAAAAAGAAACAACCAATGAGTGGTGGTTCTAGGTGAAAATGCCTTGTTGTTGACGAAGGTGGGAGAAGAATGGCCAGACTGGTTCAAGCTGATGGAAAGGCAACAGTAACTCAAATAAGCACTCCTAACAACCAAGGTATGCAGAAGAGCATCTCTGAACACACAACACATCAAACCTTGAAGCAGATGGGCTACAGCAGCAGGAGACCACATCAGGTGCCACTCCTATCAGCTATGAACAGGAAAATGAGGCTACAGTGGGCATGGGCTCATCAAAAATGGACAATGGGAGATGGGAAAAACATTGCCTGGTCAGATGAGTTTTGATTTCAGTTGTGACGTTTGGATAGTAAGATCAGAATTTGGCATAACAACATGAAAGCATGGATCCATCCTGCCTTGTAACAACAATTCAGGCTCTTAGTGGTGTAATGATGTGTGGGACATTTCCTTGGACACTTTGGGCTCCTTAGTACCAATTCAACATCGTTTAAATGCCACAGCCTACCTGAGTACTGTTGCTGACTACAGTATGTCAATCCCCTTATGACCACAGTGTACCCAGCTTCTGATGGCTACTTCCAGCAGGATAACTTGCTATGTCACAACCATCTCAGACTTTTTTTTGTAACATGACAATGAGTTCACTGTACTCAAATGGCCTCCACACTCACTCAATCTAATAGACTGGGATGTGGTTGAACGGGAGATTTGCATCATGAAGACAACAGCAGACGAATCTGCAGCAACTGTGTGATGCTATCAAGTCAACATGGACCAAAGTCTCTGAGGAATGTTTCAAGCACCTTGTTGAATTTATGCCAAAAATAATTAAGGCAGTTCTGAAGGCAAAAGGGGGTCCAACCAAGTACTAGCAAGGTGTACCTATTAATATGAGTGTATATTACATTAGTGGGTTCTGTCTGATTTAGAGAGCACTGTAAAGCATTTGCTACTACCAAAGACTCATTCCTCTCCTATTTGCAGTTGAAAACATATAAGTAAAAGAGATTTAGTCTTATTCTGACATAAGTGTCCTTTAGTTTTGTGAATTAAGCTTATATTGTCAATATCTTCCCGCATATATTTATCTCATGAACAGCATATATTCATCCCCACAAATCCCATAACATTTCCAAGCACATGCAGCAGTCAACCATCCAGAAATTCAAGGTTTCAAATGGTTTCTTGAATACAAGAGTTTATATACAAAAGTGTGTATTTAAATAGCTCTTTGCCTCAGCTTCTCTTTTTGCACTATGGGGACAAATATGGGGACACATGCAGAATGCGAGGGTGTGATTTTATTTATTATGTTTAATGTTTTTTAAAGGATTTAAAATATTAAAATAATATAATAATAATAATAATAATAATAATAATGAAAGCAGAAATACATCGTTAAGCTGAATCTCTGAATCTTGCATATGATTTTCCATCGAATGCCGTCTCTCCTTTGCTAAACCTCATCTATGTACTGTGTATTAGTATCACCTATTAACATGACTCAGTTAATCATAGTGTTAATACTTTGGTTCCACTGCAGTATATCCTGTATAATATATATTACCCTTCTTAAAATAATGCAAAATAACATTATCGCACTACTTACCACAATTAAAAAGTAAATGATCACTTTACTGCGATTAAAATAAATTAGGTTCAGAATGACATCTAGTACTCGAGTTCCAGCTGAAGATCGCCCAGGCCTATATAAAATAACAATAACTCATAGGCAGACAGTCCCGGCAGCGTCCTCCCTGCCCCGTCTCCTCTAGTGCACCGGCCAAACTTCACAATGCACATCCTCAGATGCTCAGCATCGACGTGACCCCTCCCGATGTCACCCACATTCGAGGGACAATAAGAACATATATGAGAAAGTCAATACAGAGCGAAGCTCCTCATTCAAGGAGACCGTATTCACAAGATGGCAAATAACCTGGAACTCAATAGCTGCCAAAGAAAGGAAATGTCCGCCTTACTTTTTCACAATTATAAATGTCCGAGCAACAGCCCACATGGAATCGATATAAAATCCGGCTCTCCGTCATCACAGCAGCAGACATAAGATAATAACAGACTGCTGAGAGCCCCCCTGTGTTTACTTACTGCTAGTTTCACAAAATAAGCACAACATTAAGTAGAATTAAATAATGTGCACTGCATACATTCAGAAATTTCTGTACAGTTATTAATGTAGTTCATTTACAAGGTAAAACGTTTGAGCTGTGAATTTGCTCAGGAACTGTGGGTGTTCTTTGGGGCAGGGCCGGGGTGACAGTGAGTATGTGACTCACTTTGACCAGGACTACGGTCCGGGGGGGGGGGGGGGGGGGGGGGGGGGGGGGGGGGGGGGGGGGGGGGGGGGGGGGCGGGGGGGGGGGGGGG
>JAODLD010000038.1:10214214-10231085 GCA_026781065.1 Mormyrops boulengeri
GCAGGGCCGGGGTTCCAGGTCGTTTGTTCCTCACTTTTACCTTGACTACGGCACGACCCCCCCCCCCCCCCTCATTTGCAACAGGGTCACTCCTGTCCCACTGTCCCCGATGAAAGGGCCCCTTTTACTCGCCGGTGCTGTCTGGCATACTGCCCCACTTGAGGCCCAGGCTAACTGTCATTTTGGATATAACAAATTGGTACATTCTCAGAATAATAATTAGCGAAGGCATGAACACGCCATTGTTTCAGCAACATAACGGAGGAACTTCCCGCTGGTCATGTGACCCAGGCGGCCGTCTCTGGCACTGAGGGGAAGAGTGGCGTGGCGGCTCAACATGACGCACTGTGTTTGTAAATGAGGAAGATCGGAGAGGACAAAACGTCTGAGCCTTATATAACAATACACAGTTATATAAACATATTTATATGTATACACACACACACACACTTTATATGTAATATAAAAAATTAATTTGTTTGCTGATTTTGGCGAGCAGGACGGATGCGAGCCGACTACAAGCGTTTCCTCTTTATCGGTTTATTTACTGGGAGCCAGTTCACATTTACAAAACATTTCTTCAAACATATACACAAACACATAAAGTAAGACAGTGATAATATATTACATAAGCATCACAAATGAAGCATGAATTTCTCTATTTTACTCAGCAGGCGTGTTTGATATACCAAAAATATAATACATAAAAACGTTTGCCCAGAAATAAACCCCTGCATCAACCAAATACCTTAGTGCTATAAGCCCACTTATTTTGTATTTAAAAATATATATGGTTCTGACAGTAACAGCACAAAGTCACATAGGAACAGGGTTCAAACAGTCACCGCTGGAACCCAACTCAAAATGAAACATTCCGATTAAGGGGACATTTAGATTGAATGGAGGCGATTCATGCCCATGTGATAAAAGCCACATTACCGCTGCCATTTTCACACTCAGATCCGCTTTTAACAGACGTGATCGCCGGAATCGTCTATGGCCTCCAGTTCAACATGCCCCGTACACAACATATGAGAGCACTGTTGTTAATTCTACTCTGAAATTTCAAAAGCTGATGAGATAATTGAAATAATGGGCACTTAAAATACCTTCGTCGTTAGCATTTTAATTTGTTACCACATAAGTTACATTTCTGCCCAGCTTTATTTTAAATTAAATTTAGATAATAAGACTTTGGCAGGCCATTAACATAAAATGGTGCTTTTACTCTTCGCAGTGTTTAAAATGGTACTCGCCATGACTTTTTTGAATGACTTTTGAATAGTGAGCAGTTCTAGAGTGGCCCTTAAATTAAGCTGCAGTGACACAGAGATTGAAACACAGCATTTACCAAATTAAATGATCTCGTTTTAAAAAAGGATTCAAGAATTTTATGTAGTATTTGGAGTATACTTAACTCGTAATTCAGTATAAACAATTCACATTTTGGAAATCCATAGGTATATTTGACTATTTTTTAGTTGTTTTATTTATTTGTATTAACACAATGGTTAAATGAGTCTTGTGACTGCCATTCGGACACTCAAGGAACATCAGAAGAATGAATGTTTCAGGGAAAAAATTCCAGGCCTTACAGAGTGGAGCCAGCTCTTGTTAATTTACTGCTTTGCACTCTGACACAGCTACAAAACTGCAAGCATGAAGTTTCCACAGAGCAGCTTAAAGCTCATCTGGTAACAGAGGCCTAGTCCATAAGAGCACTATTAGCATTACTCTAGTGACAGACATAGACAGGCGTGGGAACATAATTGCTCCACACTGGCCATTGGTTCAACTTCTTTTTGTTTATACATCCAAGCAGAGAGAGTGCTATGCACATTATGTTACATCACGGTAATAATCTTACAGGCACATCCCTTTGAAACAAGCAGTACTGTTTAATACATACCTGCAAAAATCACTGTACATATGCAGTAGTCTAATTCAATGGGCAGGGCCTTTAAAAACAATATGGCAGCCTTACGTAGACAGAGTCATTTGTGGGAAGGTGGTTCTCATTAATATTTCGACTCTAGTTTGCACAGAGCACTCCATATCGCTGAGTGTTAAATATGGGCATTTGTAACCCATGGCAGCTTCAGGGAAAGTTTCCTGGCCTCTTGGTATTTACTGCATTCATTTTCCTGCTACACATTTCAGGCCACTTTTCAAGCAAATAAAGAGCAAATGAATACAGTGTTAATCGCATTCAGAAGTGATATGGCTAAGAAATATATTAAAGGGGGGTGATAAATTACGCCGACAGCTTAAAAAAACATTATTTAATAAATCGTGCGCAAATAAACCCTGCAGATGACACTGAGGCATGGTTTTGTTAGTGAAACAGGCTGCAAGCAGCAGAAAGAGGGCCGTCAGGTGTACATGTGAACACTGGTAATTATTTGCCCTTGCTGAGATGAAATTGAAACTGTTTCCATGGTAATGCATTTCCTTCCCTCTCTGTCTTTATATCTCACATTCTTCCTCACAAGGACCCTGACCATCTCACTAAACACGTTTCTGTACACAGCACTAACTCAATCTTCACGAGTTATTTTGAAAACGAACGCACAAACATTATTTCCACAGCCACATTCGCTCTTTTATTGTCTAAAATCGGTGCCAAGACCCTAAGAATTTAAAGACAACTGTACAAAAGTAAAAGAAAATGTGTTAGCAAACTTAAAATGGTATTGTAATAGCAAGAAAAGTTCAGTTATATTTGAAATTCTAGGCTATTTTTGTATTCTCCTGCATTTTAAGTAACTGGAGAAATTAAATAGATTCCGAAACTGCTATGGTCTGGATAAGGTGAATCTGAACAATAAAGGCAATTATCTTATGTCAGTATTGACAAGACCTTTGCGTTTGTGATTGACTGAGAATCACTCCATCACTGCACGGCACCATGTGCGTCGCTGAACTGTCATTTCCAACACGGGAGGGTGCCCCCTTCTGGACATCAGGAGAAGCTGCATGCAGTCATAGACAGGCAAAGGATCCACTGCATATCACGGCGGAACTATTTATTTCCCTGCAGCTGTTTTATTGGGTAACACTTTTATTTTTTCCTTTTTTTTAAAGCAGTGATTACAAAGAGACATATTATATATCCATGCACAAGACGATTTCTGAACAAAAATAAGTTTATCCATTGAAATATCTGTTTGAGTGTTATCCAGTGCCTTTGTTAAAACATTGTTATCATAAAATTGCCAAAAATATCAGTGCTACATAAAGTGGACTAGCAAATATATTTTTATAGATTACAGAACACAGCCTTCGGTCTATGGCACCGGACTGCAGAGATGCAGCGAAGTGCAGGACTGTACATGACATCATAGAGAAGACGAAGGAAAAAAATACCATTTACAGAATTAGAGTCTACAGGGCAGGGATCAGGAATAAGAGGTGCTCTAGAACATGCTGGGAGTCAGGAGAGAAATTAATTTGACATTCTTTAATTTTCAGAGTAAAATGGACAGCCATTTCAGGTCGAATAATTGTTTGAGCCAAGGATTCTCTCATTAATCCAGGAGGGTGGCTGGATGCGGGGTCACGCTGAGGGCTGATTAGGTACGAGGCATACAAAGCCCCCCCGAGTCGATGCCATTGAAAAGAGGCGACTCATTCAGTGGTAGAATTGCTCCAGGATTGAGGCACACTCCATTACCAACCATTTTCAATTTCGGTCTCACAATAAACATCAAGCTTGCCACAGAAATTAGTGCATTTGGTAATGTTCTAGAAGAGATGGGTGTGTCTCGATGCAATGACATGACCAAAGCCTTGGTTAATGAAATCCTTAAGAGGGCCTGAAATTTGACAGATTCTCGCGATTTTTTTCTTTCGGACATACCCCCATTTGATTCCTCAGATCTGATTTTTTTCCTCCCCAAGGTTAAATACACATTCACTTATTGGAAAATAACAAAAGGAAACATTATCAGGCAGGGTAGCCAATTTAACAGAAAAGGTTCAGGACACTTTCTTTAGGAAAATGTTTAATTATTTTTTTTAGATTCTACATTATATATTGATTTATACACAGATCTTATTTCTACGGGATAGGAAATGTGCTTTTCGTTGCACAAATACCTAATTGTTACAAAAACGATCAGAAACTGTATTTGTAAGAATGGATTCTGTGACTCTTATTTCTGCTTAATACAAATAGCATTCCTAAGTAGCTAGAGCTGTCGCTAACCCTCACAGCTGCTGATTTTATTGCCATTTATTTATGAGGTATTCCAGCTGTGACATTATTTCTATAATGAGAGCAACCAAAGGATTTCTAGGGTGAATTTTCATTCAGTCTTCAAATTCACATTCAGGAAGGCTGGTGGTGGTGTAGCATGATTGTTAATTAAGAAACAGATGCTTGAGTTAAGAAACAGGCAACTACAGTGGATTTTTACTTAAAGGTCTTTAATATGATGACCAACTTTCAGTTGGTTCCAACTTTCCCAGTGAATAACCTTCAGTGCGCATAAATACCTCAGACATCTCTGCACAGCACACAGCCTAAGTGAAGTGTCATAAAAATTAGTTAGAACTCATCCATGTAATTACACTGGCAGCACACCGGTTAAAACACTAATTAAGTGGCATCTTAAATTGCCAACAATTTTAATATCATATTTATAGATAGTCTCTGTATTGGTTATATAACTTATTTTCCAAGCTGTTTTATCCTAGGTGGGAAAAATTTTTGTAACCGATAATTTGTTTCCCATTCTGGGTGAATAATAGGATAGCGATAAGGTAGGACACAGAGAATAAGGTAGGGGCCTAAGTTAGTAAAGCCAGCATGAAAACAAAGTGACTACCTCAACAAACTCCATTTTACACCCTCACTTCAATAGATTTCACCCTTGAAATGGGAGCCAGCGGCTGCCCTATCCGCCTCGGCCAGGCATATCGAATGCACAGTCCTTCTGCTTCTGGCTACAGATGAACGATTTCTTGAGCACTGTCACGTCAGGAGCCTGTTGAGCCCCACTGCTGAAAACATCACAGCACTGCAGGCCTCTTGGACGTGTTACCACACAGTTTGTGTACATGACAGCGTTTTGGGGTCACTGAGTTATTGATTAGCTCCTCTTGATTAAGCGTTTGTGGACCCTTTTACTCACAGATGAGTAAAAGGGTAAACTGCACCCAATAAACCAGTGAGAGAAGAAAACTCTTCAATAGATTATTTCCCAAAAACACTGCATACTACTTTGTCATTTATCCAGTGGTGGGCAGTTCAGAATTACTTGCGTCTGCATTTATCCTGTGTGTTCCTGAATAGTGTGTAATTAATTTTCCAAACTGAAGCCTTTACAGTTCCAATAAGGGGGTCACCAAAATAACAGAAACACCACATGAAGAAGCTTAAACTTTGAAGTAATTAAACTACAATTACAAACACAGCTACAAAGGTAAGCAGTATTAGTCTGAATGGCAATTTAGCAGAATGTGTCAGCTGTAGAAAAGGTCTGACGATTGGCACTCTGATAGGCGAGGTTTCAAAGAAACGTGAGGAAGCTGACCCTCAGTTTCTGAAATGCAGGTGCACAATTTTGAAAACCGTAAAATCATTTGACATCAAAAACAACCTTGAGAATTATGACAGCATATGGCAAACACACACACAAAAAATCATACTGGCAGAGAGAAACAGTGCTGAAAAGCCAAAGAGACAGACAGTAAAATCAAAACTTATCAAGTCACAAGGCATCTGTGGGCATTACATAGAATGAAAGAGCAAAAAACTAGAGTACATAATAGAATAAGACACTGACTTCCAGAAAGATGCCTTCTGCACCTCATCCCATGAGTCCAAAAAGGATTCTGAGTTAGTCTAGCTGTCTAAGCAGTGTGCCTTTATATATAACTCTCTCGTTAAACACCCAGAAATTTCTGGGGAAGGGTTGAAGGTGACGTGCAATAAATTTAACACTTAGCCTGTCTTACAACCAAGCAAACGTGCCACATAAAAGTACACTACAATCAGGACCCATCTGGGAGAAAGTCACCACAAGCACCAAACCGGCGATAACTTGAGGTATCAGAACATCATATTCCCTGAATTTTATGGAAATTATCAGAATCTAAGAAGATTTTCATAATTCTGAATAGCTGAAAATCAAAATTGAGCTGCTTGTTAAAAAAAAAAAATCTGTATGAAAATGTGCAAGGTAAATGCAGTGCTAGAAAACAGGCATTTCAATGGATTTCTAGTCTTAAATACTCTGTAATCCCCAAATTTACTAATCTAGCTAGAGTTATAGATTGAATGGCAAATAATATATTTTATGAGGGAATATTCAGTGTGTGTTATTCAAATGGTAATTGTATGTTTAAGGCTTTGGCTTAATGTAATATCTCACTATGCATTTCAAATAAGTAGAGCATTAAATGCAAAAAGAAATCCCTCCCACTGAATCCAGTTTACAAGAAAATAGCCAGTCACTTCCCAGTTCTTGACCTTATTATATACTTTTGCTCTTTTCAACTAATGAATTAGCAAAACTACAAGGCATAAAATCTTCAATAGCAATATGAGGCCTAAAAACACTATTCAAAGGCAGGCTATCAAGGTCACATATCAACTAGCAAATAATAGATGACAACATATTGTTGTTTATAACAACCAAATTTGTGTCAGAAGATCCACATCCTATGTGAAGATAGGCACTACCTCACAGAACTTAAACATACAACTATCAGGCACTTTCTGTAGTGGAAGACAAGGGGTTTGGTCTTTCATTCACCAAAGTACAGGACCACAGCATAATTTATTATTATATCTGGCCCGCGAAATGAAAAATGATGTAATGTCATTCTGCTAATCTGTGCCAGCTAGCTCAGTAAGTTTCAAGGTGTGCACAACTCCCTACACCATCTGCAAGGGGCTCAGAAGGTAGGCTGTCATCGGTATCAGCGATACTAGACAAAAATATATCAGTGTTGGTTAAAAATTTCCATATTGTGTCCCACTTTCACTACCATAGAGAAAACATTATTAGGGATGGCATCACAAGCATGAACAAGAAGAGACACATCACAACAAATGAGCTAGCTATTAAATGTTTCCCAGCTTCCTCATGAAGACAAAAATCAAGAATGAGCCAATGTCTCTGTATAAATACTAATACGCTTGTATAAAACTTAAATGTCCAAATGGTGATGGGTGCCGAGTAATTTGTTTTCTCAAGCAGTCATAGAATTTTATAAAATTGAGTTTCCCATTGTAGGGACCCACAATGTAAACAAAACACACACACACATACACACAGAAACACAGGTTTGTAATTATATCTTTGTGGGGACTCTTCATTCATTTCTATGGAGAAAACTAATCCCAACATGACGACCTTAACCCCTACCCAGCCCTAACCTTAACCATGAGTAAGCAAACAAAATACAAGACTTTTGGCATTTTAAGTTTTTTGATTGTATTCACAGATCTTTGTGGGGACCCTAAAAATGCCCCCCACAATGTAAAAAAAACAAGTGCTTATCACATTTTGGGGGACATTTGGTTCCCACAATGTAATATTAACCTAATCCACACTCAAACACGCACACACACACACCCTGTGTGGGGTCACATTGCTGCCCTGAGCCACTATGGCATTCTAACATCAACAGAAATTACTCCTAGATAAAGTAAAAGGGTGCAACTTTGACTAGAACATCTGAATTACGACAGAATAATACAGGCTGCCATACTAGCAACATGCAAACGGTCTCAGGTTAAAACTCCAGATTACTGATACTAACATGTTTACACCCATGTCCTCATTAGCGTGGTTCTCCTATATCACTGTTTGTAATTGTACCATAAAACTGTTAATAACAGAAATAACTAGGGATGCACCGATCCCACATTTTCTGTCCGGATACCGATACCTGAGCTTTGGGTACGGCCGATACTGAGTGCCGATCCAATACCAGTGTTTAACAAATAAGTTGTACGCTTTGTCTCACTGCGTATAAGAGACTGTGGTTATTCTTTTGTGTGTAAGGGAATATCAGGCTTAACTTAAACAAAGCTTATATATAATAACAAGTCAGTACATTTAGTCTATATATACAGTGGAAACTGCTTGTAGTGATCATGTCTGTCTCGGTGAAATTGATCGCTATAACCGGGTGATCATAAGAACCATTTATTTTTTATTTTTCTTCGTCACGACAGATTACCATCTAATTAACATTTGTATATTTATTATATGACTGTAAGGTAATAAAACAGACAACGTCGCTATTTACTGAATTTTAACTGACTCATTCAAAATACAGTTCCGCTGTTTCAAATTACAGCTACTGTACAAATAAAATTACTAAAATGTGTATAGTTCAAATATGCTATAATACAGTAGCCTGTTATATATAAAATATAGCTTACTGTAGTTTCGGTGTTGCATTTCGTTGGTTCATTTTTGGCAGTTTATCATAAGCTTTAATGAGTCTATATTCGTCAATGAGAGAAAATGACTTTCTTTTCCCTGCAAGGTTTTCTGTGCACACAGCATTAACCTCGGTTAGCTAGCCAGAAGCAGACAGGGTAAGTATCGAAAGGAAAAGTACATAGGCTCATCAGAGTGAAGTAAAAAACAAAAAAAAAACGTAGTTTTCATTTTTCTCTCCATACGTTGTCATGTATAAAAAGACCCAAAGTAAACATTGTAAGTGAACTACTTGATTACTGTAAGCAAATTATTTAAACAGTATTTGCACAGGCATGATTCTGTCCCAAGCTTTTTGATCCATATACTGTGATCACTATAAGCGGTTTCCACTGTATGTATTTATTTACCTTAGTTGAAACTTGAGTTTTCAACTCAGTCATTCATGTCAGGATTCTCAATTCTTAGCTTGAAAGGTCTTTACAGAGGCTGATTTATACTTCTGTGTCGAATCCACACCATAAGTACGGCCTAGCCATGGACCCCTGACGTGCCCCTCCCCAGAAATTTGACTACACGTCGCAGCAATGCAGACTGCAAGAACCGTGACTGCTTCGCTTTGTAGCATTCATTTTTTATAGGAGTGAAGAAAGCGTACACCCAGCTGTACCTATATTGGTGATTTAACCTGAAGCATTAGTTATATCTAACATTAAATAACTAAACGTACAGTTTCGTTTTCTCTTGGTTTTCCATAATTTGCGCTAAAGTTCGTTGTTGCTAACATTAGCAAACTCCCTGTACTCTGCACTATGGTGCGTCGTTTGATCAATCTGCTTGTGTTAAGTGGCGTGCTGTCCCTTCCTCCTCACTTAGCAGAACAGACCTTATAGTGTGAAAAATGCCGCAGCTTTGAGTTTTAACGTGATGCTTGATATAACACCATTTTTACGACTACAAGTATGAGTATTTGAGTGCAGTATCGATCTGATATCCAATGCTGGTATCGGTATCAGTGCATCCCTAGAAATAACATACTGTATACAACATACACAACATACCCTATACACAGCATCAAGATAATACATATTTACATTAAGGGTTCCCAATGTTTTGATGTTTTGATTAGAAAAAAAAAAACTTTTTTTCAGGATTGGAACCCCTTGTATCTGCAATAATACAAATCATTATTGAAAATTACAGTAAATCCTAATGAAACTGAAAGGCAACAAATCCCACGCAAGTTTTAAGCAGCTGTGGAGGAATAACCACTGAGCGAAGCCTCGCTTTGCATGATGCATCAAAAGCTGCGCATTTCAGGAGAGATACAAGACGCACAGGATCCCAAAGCCTTTTTCACTGATGTATTACACACTGCAGATGGTCTTTTTTCCCCCCACTGGTGAAATTATCTTTAATTGTTTCGTTCCTTTCTAAAATTATTTTGGTTTCTTATCTCACTGGATGCACATCTGTGTCGTTCAAACAGGTGTGGGTGAAAGAAGGCCAGTGACGCCGTACAATGGAGGAGGATGAGAGCCCAGGCTGGGAAGAGGGATAGTGGATGAATTAAAAAGAAAATTAGATCATTTTCCCTCCTCTCAAGGATGAGATTATGCTTTTATGTAGATTATAGAAAGTGTATCTAAGTACTGTATTTGTTCAGTATTTCAGCGTTGCAATGCAGACTCACTTGCAATAACACAGAGAGCACTGATGACTAGCATTTGAAGGTTTCAAGAAAAGAACTGATGCAGATGTTTAAGACAATTAAAGACAGATAATGTTCTGGGAAAATTACTTATACTGAAGAAAACACTCCAGGTTTCCTAGCTCACCTGTAATACCCAGCATTAAGAACTGCCTCAAATGAAGTACATCTCAAAAATTGTGCACAATTATCTCTTATCACATCAATATTTAGCTAGCCAATATTCATTGCTCAAAATCTGCTACACTTTAACTTCAAATTTATATCTATGGATGCTTAAAATTGGTTGTTTATGCTTACTTAAAACAAAACTTTGGCAGACTAGAGACACAGCATCATGCATTACTAATATTCAATTTCAAGCCTTCCGAAAATCAGGCCAGGATACTTCAGAAAGGTGACCAAGAAAACTGAAAACTGAATCCACTCGTCGATTGACTAACCACTGATCAAAAACTACAGTTTGATCAATGATACATGAATACCAATCTGAAAGAAAACAAACTTGGGCTGTGTTCGAAATGTCCACTCAGTCACTCACTCACTATGAAGAGTTCACTATGGGAGACAGCAGCTCATCATTTCAGACACTTGGCGGATGTTATACTGCTACATAAGTATGCATCGGATATTCATAACTGTCATCAATGTTGCATAAACAAATGCTAGAACATGGTTTCCTTGTTGTCTTTGTTTAGCTGTCTATGCTAATCGCAGTGCTGCTGTTATGCTGCTATGTTGTGCTTTTAGTCTCAAGTCATAGTGTTACACTGAGAAATGTCTTTCACACGCAGTGGGTTTAGAGTTCCATTATAATCAAGACACACTTTGTTCAGCCCGGTTCTGCATCACCCAGCCCAGTTATGGTGTTAGCCGTGTGTTTTTCTGCAAGCCGGGCAAAAGAATCAACACAGACCATTGCCAGGTACCAGGATGCAGCTGGCCAGATACGCTCGGAGCGTCCGGATAAGAACGCACGGGTGGGAATGTAATGGTTGAGAGAACTTTTGGGGTTCTGGCCCGGCTTTGAGTGTGGGGCCTTTTCTTCGCACTTGCACATTGCAAAGATTGCCTACACTGCCGGCGAGTTTGAGGACAAAGTTTGAATTCAGCATGGTGTTTCCCCCGGCAGCGGCGGCAGGGCCGGAGCGCAGCGAGGAGCACAATGGTGGGGCTGGCAGCGGCCCGTATGGGAAGCGGGGCGACTCTCGGCAGCGTCACAGCCCGGCCTAAAACTGACATGTTTAATTCCTCGCCTTTTTATCACCCTCGTGCAGGCTACTCCATCTCAGACAAACTATTTCTTCGCCACTCAAGTTGCGGCCTAAAATTCTCAAGCTTCCCCCAATCTCTGCCATTCGGATCCCAGGGTGACCCCAAATCTGGGTATTTCCAGTCTTGGCATGGTGGGGTGTGCAGAATTAAAAGAGGTAATTACAGAAAAGGAAATCTTGTGTTTTCTATACAAATGTGGACCAAAGGGATTAGGACAAATCCGGACAGCCCGTCAATTCAGCAGCTCCCCCAATGAGGGCACTTGTTCTTGCTGTGTGTAAACACTGCCAAGCTGATGATACTGTAGTAAAACATACCCCCAATAAAATACTTCAACACTGGTTCAATTACCCAGAGCACATTAACAGCGGCCTAAACAGCGGACAGCAGTCGAGATTTTTTTTTCCGCTTTAATCTTCTTTAATCTTCATAATACGAAAAGTCTGCATCATTCTGTGAAGCTTTCCGTAGCTGCAGCTTTCCGTAAATGTACTGTTTAAATAAGCTGCTTTAAATGACACAGTTAAAATGTATGCCTTTCTATGAACAGACACACACATACACATACACACACACAGGTTTGTAATTATATCTTTGTGGGGACTCTCCATTCATTTCAAGGGGGAAAACTCTAATCATGATGACCTTAACCTCTACCCAGCCCTAACCTTAACCATAAGTAACCTAACAAGATACGAGACTTTTGGCATTTTTACTTTTTTGATTGCATTCACAGATCTTTGTGGGGACCCGAAAATGGTCTCCACAATGTCAAAAAAACTGGTTTTTATTACATTGTAGGGGACATGTGGTCCCCACAAAGTAATATAACCCTAATCACACAAACATGTATATATGAACAGAATGATACTAAACCTGAATACAGTGATATGATGAAAACAGGCCATAGGTTACAAGACCAAAAAATAAAATCAGCAATACGGGTTACATTGCATACAGTGTACGGGGGGGCATACTTTGCCCACCTCTGCTCCTCTCATCCTGATACATTGGTACTGTCAGCCACAATTATTGAATTGTCTCATAACACAGCACTCTGAATTACCACGAAACCTAACAGAAAAGAGTGCAGGCATTCCCAACGTATCTATGGCGCCGCTTTCGTCAGGCGATTGCGGACAGCCGACAGATACCAGACTCAAACCTCAAATGAGCTAACGGGCCGATCCTGCATCTGTGGCAGCCGTTCATTCACAGGCACATATATCAGGAACACAATTACCACTAGCGGAGCATAAAGACGAATTAATTCTTGATTTGGTGTAGAATATGTACTGCTATTATGGCTAAGCCCCACACTGTCTCAGCGAGGAAGTTACACTAACCATGTGCATGGACAGATTAAGCTAAGGAACCCTTCATTATCCAGCCACAACTGTGGAAGCATAATTTCATTTTTTTATGTGATTCAGGCTACGGATGCGTGCAGGAGATTCAACCCCCCCCCAACATATTACCCTGGCAGACTATTAAAGCATGTGAATGGCATTTGCTGGCTGGGAGCTCATTGTTCAGGCAGGTAAGTGGGAAGCCTTCAGACTGTAATCACCACAGCAGCACACACTGATTTAAGGGAGGGCGAGCAAAATGGAAGGAGAAAGTAAATATTAAGATAAAAAGGTTGGGGGCAGGGGGGCAGGACTCTGAAGAACAAGCTTCAGAAGCAAATCAGGCGGCATGTAAAGCAAAGCCTGTGAGGTACCGATGGAGGTACTGATGGAGACAGAAGTGAGCGGCCAACCTGTATCATGCAGAGCCCTCACGGGTCACAGAAAGTAGCCATGGATTCAGCGACCAGGCCAGGTCCAAAAATCTGGCTGCGCTGTGAAACGGACCTACCACTCAAGAATCAGGCTGTCACCGTGATTCAGAAAAGCGGGAGCCCCACCTGCGTTTAATGGAAAAACATGAGCGTTAGTGGGCCACATTCGCCCAGGTTTAACAGCAAAGTGAGAGCATTAGCGGGCCACGTCTACCTGGGTTTAATAGAAAAGTGGGAGCCCCAGAGGACCACATCCACCCAGGTTTAATGGCAAAGCACAAGAATTAGAGGGCTACATCCGCCCAGGTTTAATGGCAAAGCACAAGTGTCAGTAGGCTACATCCACCCGGGTTTAATGGCAAAGGGCATGTGTTAGTGGGCTACATCCACCCAGGTTTAATGGCAAAGCGCAAACGTTAGCAGGCTACATCCACCTGGGTTTAATGGCAAAGTGGAAGCGTTAGCAGGCTACATCCACCCAGGTTTAATGGCAAAGTGCGTGTGTTAGCGGGCTACATCCGCCCAGGTTTAATGGCAAAGCGCAAGCGTTAGCGGGCTACATCCACCCAAGTTTAATGGCAAAGTGCGTGTGTTAGCGGGCTACATCCGCCCAGGTTTAATGGCAAAGCGCAAGCGTTAGCAGGCTGCATCCACCTGGGTTTAATGATAAAGCGCAAGCGTTAGCAGGCTACATCCACCCAGGTTTATTGGCAAAGTGCGTGTGTTAGCAGGCTACATCTGCCCAGGTTTAATGGCAAAGCACGTGCATTAGCAGGCTACATCCGCCCACGTTTAATGGCAAAGCGTAAGCGTTAGCAGGCTACATCCACCTTTGTTTAATGACAAAGCACAAGTGTTAGCATGCTACATCCGCTCAGGTTTAACAGCAAAGTGAGAGGCATGTCTACCTGGGTTTAATTCAGAAAAAAGTGGGAGCTTCAGCGGGCCACATTCGCCCGGGTTTAATGGTAAAGTATGTGCGTTAGCTGGCCACGTCCGCCCGGGTTTAATGTCAAACCATGTGCATTAGCGGGCCATGTCTGCCCAGCTTTAATGACAAAGCAAGTGCATTAGCAGGTTACATTGCCCAGGTTTAATGGCAAAGCACGTGTTTTAGTCGGGTACGTCCACCCAGGTTTAATGGCAAAGCATGAGAGTTAGCGGGCTACATCCGCCTGAGTTAAAGGCAAAGTGGAAGTATTCCAATACTGTAATTGAACCAGCGGTTTCAAATGAACCAGGCATGAGGCAAACCATGGTGATCTGTAATGGGCATCAAGCACTAGGTCCAGAAAGCCAACATGGATGATTAGGGGATGTGCAGCAGATATAGAGAAGCGACGTCCTGAATCGCGGGAATGAGGAAGGGAACGTCTGGACTGATCGTTGGCCTGTTAGGGTTGTGGGGGGCTGGTGTTTCAGGAAAAAAACGGCTACCAAGGACATGCCATGGATAAGGGGCATCCATGTTATTTAAGTTCATATATTACATTGTGTTGGTCTGGGACAATGCGGTGTTCGTTTAAGACTCACACCGCCTTCAGATCCACCTCAACCCCCCTCCCCCCACTGTACATGTCAGCAGAACTGGAGCCTCAACACACGTCTTACGAGTAAAACTGTTCTCAGCCATTTAACGACTGATAGATGATCCCCGTTAATCCTTTTTGGGGCACCGGAGTGGGAACGAGCGAGGTGAGGATGAGGCCATAATTAGCCAATCCCACAGCAGCAGCGCGACCGGTCGGCCCGTTATTATCATTATGATGCCTTGAGACATTCGCCAGCCGCCCCTCCCCGACCGCCCAAACCTCTCAGAGCACCAACCCCCCCCACTCTCTGATTAAACCACAGGACTCAGTACTGCCCTCCTCAGAGCCAAGCAAAAGCTGACAGGAAGCCACTGCTCCTGGAATGGCAGGAAAGGTGACACGGGGCCATGCCTTTACAGAGCAGCTGCTTCTCTATTAATTAACATCCATTAAAGCCACAAAATTGCCTCCTAGTAGCTGGAGAGAGCGGCCGGTGCCGTCATAAGAGTGCGAAAGAGGAAAGGCAGGACTGCGATAACACAGACTGAGCTTCAGCGTAAAAATAACAACAACGACGCAGCTACAATGAAATAAAAAAAGAAGGGGACAGCACTGCGTTGCAGGAGCCAAAGCCTCGCACGATCCCGCCATCAGAACTAATCAGGCAGATCCTTGGCCTGCTCCTCTCTGAGGTCCACAGCCAGGGAAAACATATTTCCATTTTAACACCTTTAGATGATCAAAGAATCAGCTTAATATAATCAGCTCAGAGCCATTCACCGGCGAGCCCAGCACTGCGCCTGGGGACTGCTTCCCTTCCCAGCCCTATCTATTCGGAAACAGGTGCTATAATAGCAAATTAATTAGTCTGAGGAGATGCACCTTGTTCCCTGATGCTCACAGCCCCTCGCAGGGTCAGAGCCTCCAGGAAAATACCATCTGGGCTCGGTTCTCCCCAGAGAAACAATAAAAGCGATGGCGGAGGCGGCAGGCAGGCTGCAGTCGACTGCGGCCACTTTACATGAGAATTAACCCTATTAGCCTCCCCGCCCCACACACACACACACACCCCACAATCCCTGGGTTGTAGCCCCCTTTACTTAGGGTACAGCATCTGCACAAACTGTGCACGGCACATTAAAATGCTGAAATCATCCTGTGCGGCATGGTTGACTTCTATAAGGTAACCTTTAGCTTTTCATGTAGCTAATTTATTTGCTGGAAATTCTCATAAAGCAGAGAGACATTCGTTCAGGCCAATAATAATTTAGCTACAGAAACAGGAAGCAGATGAAATTAAAGGGATGGAGCATTCTCTATGAAGTGTGACTGTAAGCTGTACTTTTAAAAGGTTTAATGTGAGAAATAAACGTAATTGTTATTACAATCATGTCGCGCCACGATATGCTGGCGCTAGCAGACGTTTTAATTGCATTTAAACATCCAGACAGGAGGAAAGGAGATGATCTTTTTAAACATAAAAGGCTGGGATCTCTTCTGGGTCCGGCAAAACTAATAGCATGTAGCAGTGGAAAATTCGTAAGAAGAGTTTGACCCAAAAGCCTGAAATCTGAACGTCAGGTGGGTCTTAGAGCCCCCCCCCCATGAAATAGGGCAGAGAGCAAAAGCTTTTAGTTAATGACACATAAACAGCCCTTAAAATTTATGCTTACAGGATTGTTGGGTGACTTTAAATGTAATTACCGGGGCAATCTGAGTGCCAAGGGAGGCTGGGGAAACAGATCAGGCCCCAGAGGGTCCACATAGTGAGCAAAGCTAAGGAGATAGCAAAGGAATCACTAACCAAACCAAACAGGAGACAAAATAAATAAGACGTGGTGGAGTCAATGAAGACAGTTTTAGTGCTGAGCCTAGACTGACGAGAAAGCAACCAGGAGCCACTGGCTGCTCTCTCCCCTGCTGACAATGGGGAGCCACTGGCTGCTCTCTCCCCTGCTGACAATGGGGAGTCACTGGCTGCTCTCTCCGCCATTGACAATGGGGGAGCCACTGGCTGCTCTCTCCCCCACTGACAATAGGGAGCCATTGGCTGCTCTCTCCCCTGCTGACAATGGGGAGTCACTGGCTGCTCTCTCCCCCACTGACAATAGGGAGCCATTGGCTGCTCTCTCCCCCGCTGACCAGGGTGAGCCATTGGCTGCTCTCTC
>JAODLD010000038.1:10231185-10244434 GCA_026781065.1 Mormyrops boulengeri
TCACTTTAAGTGTAGAAATGCCCCCCTGATGTGAAATGAATAAGCAAAGGCATAATTTTTATATCAAGCCAATAGCTCTGCTCTCTCCCCCACTGACAATGGGGAGCCACTGCCTGCTCTCTCCCCCACTGACAATGGGGGGCCACTGGCTGCTCTCTCCCCCACTGACAATGGGGAGCCACTGGCTGCTCTCCCTCACTGCCACTGGGGAGCTACTGGCTGTTCTCTCCCCCAGTGCCAATGGGGAGCCACCGGCTGCTCTCTCCCCCACTGCCAATGGGGAGCCACCGGCTGCTCTCTCCCCCACTGACAATGGGGAGCCACTGGCTACTCTCTCCCCCACTGACAATGGGGAGCTAGTGCTGGTCTGCAGATTTAGTGCTTAATCAAGGCAGCTTGAACTGGGACCAGAGTGGAGATGATGATCCTGCCAGAACACCCCAGAGTTCGGGGGGGGGGGGCTTCTCGCAGGTCCTCGGGGGCCCCGGGATCAGCAAACACTGGGATGTGACAGAGCCAGTAGTAAGCCCCTAGCAGATGGTCGAGTATGTTCAGTTAAGACGGTGATTGAATCAGTGAAACGGATATCACCGACCCCCCTGACCCCCCCGCATTATGTCAAAAGCACCTTTGGGACTGCCATGAAGTGCCTTCAAATAAATAAGCATAAACATTCAGGCAGTGTGTACCCCCCCCCCCCACCCCCGCCCGAAAACAACGAAAGCCCAGATGATGTGAGGAAATTACCTCCTCCAAGCCAGTGCTGGGGAAGGATTCAGCCAGGCTTTTGTGTACCAGGGAAAAGTGATCAACCATCTATCAATTCACAGCCCGGCTTATGAACGAGACACTGGCCTGGGAATTAATGAGTCAGATCCATTGCACCGATGCTTTGTTACTCATACTCAACATCCCCTATAAATGAATACAGAGACACTTCATTTTATTCATCCCAAATTCTACTGTTATACACAACAGTCAGCTGCTGCATCGGTGTACCAGAATCAAGATAATCAACAGGTGATTAAAATTTATTTAGTTATTTATCAGTGTTTTCTGCCATTCATCATAAAAATGGTGGGTACTAAGCTTACTATTTTCCAACCAATCCACATTATTTTCCGGCGTCTGCTTCTAAACTAAAAGCTAATAATTTTAAGAGATATTTAGTAATGATTTTTAAATGTAACCCAGCAAAAACAGGGAAATGCCATAACCACTGAGCTTCATGTGCTGGTAAAAGAGGCCGGACCAATGCACAGGGGAAGCGGACAGGGAGCTCAGCGCTGCCACCATGTGCCTTGGCGAGAGCATCACCGCAGCCCAGCACCTCCTGAGGATGCACAAGCAGGCTTTAACCCCCAAGTGACCGCGGTAGCACCTGCCAAGCCGCCGAAGGAGAGGGTAAGACCGAAAATCTGCACTTACTGTGGGGGGTGAAGGTGTACGAGGGGGGGGGGCAGAGAGCTCAGCTATACTATCACATGTCTTAGCTATACTATGCATGCATTGGAAAAGAATGGAATTTCTATGTTTATATATTACCAATAAAGGCATTATTTACAAACTGCACCTAGAGGTAAATCTAAGAAATAATTTAATTTGAAATATTTAACACTTTGTGAGGTTTACTGTTAAAATTCTTTGTGAATTTTTTAAAGCGTAGAACATTTTTAGCATGAAGATATTCTGTAAATGTGTTGTATAAGTTGTCCAGAGGTAGGAAAAATAACACATAAATTTATAAAATAAATATAGAAAATTAACTGAGAATTATTTACTGCCCATTTAGGGAGTAAAAATCTTTCAGAAGGAAATGAAGGAGTACTTCTGACAATAATGCCCACAAAGGCGGAAAGTGCTGGTCGCAAGAACAGCTTTAAACTATCCATGAGAGTCTCCTGGTCAAATACAGACTGTTGATCCAATTAGCTGCATGTTTTATTAAAACAATTAATTGGACACTATTATCAAAAAATGTACTTTACAGTAGCTAGTAAAACATCTTCCTGAAGCCAGGGAACACATGGCAATTAGAAATTTACATTTCTTCAAGTAAATAATTTCTTTATTTTAATGGCACATTTTATTTTGCAAAAATATGTAGGTACGTATGTATGTATGCATGTATGTATATATTTTATAGAAAAAAATATACATAAACATACAAACATATTGTATATAGAGACACACACACATACATAACTACACACACACACACGCATTCACAGGACCTGAATAGCCCTCATTTTTAAGAGCCTGGGTTAGCCCATAATCAATTTCCATCCTGGAAGCACACTTTAATTACCTGAAATGATAGGCTTATATCAATACATCCTTGAACTTAAAAAGCCTTGAGCAGTTTTCAATCAAATCATCACAATGGCTCTCCTTTAAGATAATATGGATAAAGCATTTCTGTTATAGTATCAAAATTCAAATAATAAAAAAAGCAGCACAAAATTCTTCTTCTTTTTTTTTTTAAGCTTGATGAGTCCCGCTATTATTCTCTGGAGCGTTTGAACGTTATTGAGCAAAGTCCCACATTAAGGTGGGGTAAATTAAGCTAGCTCTTTGAAATGTGGCTTCAGCCATCAACGCCATTAGAAATGCCAGTTCCGTGACGTAGATTAGATTTCCATTTTTTCTATCATTACATTAAACGCCGGCATTTACATGAAGAGTATCATTACTCTAAAGAGCAAATAGATGAAAATAAAAGTAAGCACATCATTGATATTATTACTATTACTACTACTGACATTTTATATGTAAAAAGGGGATAGGAATTTAATAAATCTGGAATTCACCAATAAAGTAAATTCATTATACTGTTTATTTTGACCATTTGTACAACAGTTAAAATACACTTGACAAGTCTTAAAAATGTCAGATAATATATACAACAATTAGCCAATATTAGTAAATGAATATAATGAATGAAAACGGAGAGAAATATGACTGCTTCAAAGCAGGGCGACGTGAGTCTGCATGAGGACACACAGCAGAGTGTGAGAGGGGGCAGCCAACATAGCAGATAAGAGATGGAAATTGGCACTGGAGCAAATGAGGGTTATTCAGTGCCTGATAAGCACCTATTTGCTTTTCGTCATAATGCCCTCTCGCACTTTATAAATTATCATTTAATTATACTGACAAGGGGTAATTGTCAAATAAACCCCCCAGTATAAGCGGACCCTCAGGCAGCCCTTACGTGCAGGAAAAGGGAGTTTGTTTTTTTTTTTAAAAAGAAGCGGTTGAACCTACTTGTGTTTTTTTACAAGTAAAACCCTCCTTTGATCCACTAATACCACAGATACATCTTGGGAAAGGGCACAAAGACATGGACAGTTAAACATTAAAAAGAGTTTGTTTTATATTATTGTTGTAAAAGAGAATGCTTTATGTTTCTACTATAGGCTAGTGTATTTTTAAAATATACTTTTTTCTAAAAATTTATTTGACACTATGCAGTGCACAGGGAGAACCTTAATTATTCCATCACATCCTTAATATTACGATGATTCACCACAATGTAAAAAATGTGAAAAATAAATTTTACCTTTGAATTTACGCAAAAATTTTGCTTTTATTAACTGTGGCTGTAAAGTTTTAAAATTGTTGGAACAAATCTATCCCAGACGCCATTAACAGTAATTAATGATACTCTGCGTTTATCTTTCTGACTGGTCGAGCGACACTGGTATTCTGCCTGGAGCCTTTCACCTCCCCGGTGGCGCATGGCCTCTCTCACAGTGTATTACTGTGCTTCCAGTTTGTTAACAGCAGCAAAGCTCACGCAAAGCCCCCTGTAAGCACTAATCTGAGCAACCCCCTAACTGGCACAAAGGCCTTCCCATAGTGCAGGGGGGTCTGGGATTAGGCTGCACCCCCGAGTCCCGATAGTCCAATAGCATGAATGTGTGGCCTATGGTCTGGCCTCCCGCTGTAAGGAAGCTTCCGGGCAGTCGTGTGGTAGGTGGCAGAAAGGCGACACGTCAGCTGAATATGAGTGGGGAGTAATCTACAGCACTATACACCCCCAATCACCAGCCAGCCTCTCATTCCCCTGGGAGGGGGGCTTGGTAATTTGTTTGCCTCTTAATAACACAAGGCAACGTTTAATGCATAGCCTGAGATTTTGTTTCATCGCGAAGAAGGGAAATGACACCCTGAACCAGCCTCCCATTTAGCTACTTTCCTTCAGCAATTTACCCCTCATCCCCCACAATATGCACAAGAATGTGACTTCCTGCTAAGAACAAATAAAACACCTCAGTCTCCCTCATACCTAGGGAAAGCTAGGCGCGGAAGGCTAGGTACGAAAAGCTAGGCATGGAAGGCCAGGCACGAAAAACTAGGCGTAGAAGGCTAGCCATGGAAAGCTAATCGCATTAGGCTAGGTACAGAAAGTTAGGCGCGAAAAGCTAGGTACGGAAGGCTAATTGTGGAAGGCTAGGCGCAGAAAGCCAGCCGTGGAAAGCTAATCGCAGGCGGCTAGGTGCAGAATGTTAGGCACGAAAAGCTAGGTGTGGAAGGCTAATTGCGGAAGGCTAGGCGCAGAAAACTAGGTGAGAAAGGCTAGGCGCAGAAGGCTAATCACGGAAAGCTAGATGTGGAAAGGCTGACAGACACCTGCTTCATTGCAGCAGCTGCTCTGAGCTGGGCTTGGCGTGACCCAGCTCTCGCCCAAGCGGACAATTTACACTGAGCCCCCCGACTCCTGCAAACTGCAGCTTGGTGTTCGGTTGCCATCTATTGGAATAATTGCTCATGGTACATGGGGAAAGTGGGGACTTCTGAAATTCATATGATACTTATCTTAGAACAAAACAGCCAAATGTATGTATCTAGGTAGTTGTTTGCACTGCAAAAGCATCCAGATGAGTGGAAAGGCAAGAAAAATCAAAATGCTACACATTAACTGTGAAATTACCCACGTTGCTCAGTGGCACCCAGCTGAAGGGAATCGGGCAAATGCGAGCCGTGTAAATCTCAATTTCACATGCGGTTGACCTAGAAATTCCAAATTTATCGGATGAATAATGCATAGACGTGGAAAAAAAGACATCTCTCCAAACGGATGTAGGTAGCATGTTTACTACGGCGTCTCCTGCTATTCACACAAATTACCAGGATGAATCGAGCCCCGCACCTGCCCCGCCCCCAGCCCACACCGTAATTACACACACACACACACACACACGTGCACATGGACACACACACACGCCAGTGCCAAAACTGTGACTGAAGCCTGCTTTGGCATTTCCTGGAGCACATAAAAACCAAGACATATAAAAAGTTTCTAGTATTAAGATACTGGTCGAGCTCTCATAATTAAACTGAAAAGCCTATTATGCATTCGTCATGATTTTACTGCCTAATATACTATATGATCTGAGTGGTTGGTATTCAGCCTGTGTCAGTGATAAATCACACAACCACCCTGATAACAGACCCACGCAAAGCTAACAGGGCAAAGATGAGGGCCCTGCACGGCTTTCCCAGAGAAATTTTAATGGTGCTGACTGAAAAAGAGCACGGCCCTTCAAATTGGAAGCATGACAATAGGTCTGGCCTTGTCATTCCTTGATTTGTCTGCAGGGGGCACTGCATCCATACAAACATACAGGACTCCCATCCAGCCTGCTGCCAATTAGCCTCACCCGTTAATCACTGATAATTAGAATGATCATACGTCAGGCACAATTTCAAACTGCTGACCCCATCCCAGAAGACAATATGAAAAGAGATTGACAGAAACAGCATTTTAAATAAAATGTTGCATTTGTAAGTTTATATAAAACCTTAAATGACTGGGAACTACACTACAGGGGAAAGCTTATAATTTTTTTAGGTATAACGATTTATACTTAGGGAATTGTGGGTAACTGGCAGCAGGAAGCACACTGCAGGTAGGCATGGGGGCACAGACAGGGTCCACAGTACCTGATGAAGTCCCTCTGCTCTCGTGACCCCACTGCTACCGGGCTGGCCCTAAAACAGGGTCTCCATGGTTCAGTGCCCCCTCCGCCTGTCACGTCATGTCCTCAGTGGCTCAATGGAGAGAGAGCAATGGGTTCATCTGAAGATTGACTGAGGGACGATTTGGGAAACATTTGCCCTCCGCCCCCCCACCCCCGATCAATGTTGAGGGACGTAGACGCAGGTCTTTCATTACAATCACGCACTAATAGAGACCCAACGCTAATTGTAATAAAAAGCGTTGTCACCATGGAGCAGCTGGGGGGGCTTGTGAGGCTGGTGGGAGCCGCTAGACGCGGGCCGGCTTCATGTGGCACTCTGCGGCACTGAAAGCCGATGGCGAGGTCACCAAGGGTCCCGCGCTTTCACAGGGCACGCAAACAGTACATAAACGGCTATAAATAAAGGATGTCCTACGTAGCTGGTAATATGGGACATACGTTCTAGAGGTAAAATATGTGTTCAGCTTAATTATAAACTGTAGGAAGGCCAACTGAGCCCTCGGTAAACATGCAAAGGCCGTGTATATTATAAACGGCTCCGTTCTTTTGTGAAGGACGCGGTAAAACCAAACAATTGCGGTAATCAAGGCAGAATCATTTAAATGGAAGGGACCCACAATGCAGTGCAGCTCCAGGGGACCTTGGTTTGTCACACCTGCGAGGAGTCATTGTCGCAAGCGTCCTCTGCGGCGTACAAAAAAAAATTAGCTTTCAGTGCTTTTATCAAGGAGATGCTGTGGAAGACGGTGCTTTTCCATCTGTAAGTGCATTTTGGGCACTTAGCTTAGGACAGAAAGCTTGACGATACCTGAGAGGAGAGACAAAAATGAGGGAGGACACCGCGCCCTCAGCCACGTTTTTTTTTTTTTTTGCGAGGTTTTATGAAGTGGGTAAACCCCATCTGAGAGTGCTTCATTAAGAAGCCTGTCAGCATATTGAATCCTTCAGGCCGCTTTTAGCGGCAACAAAAGCCCGCGATTATTTTCCTGCCCATTCGCTCTCGCATCTGTGAGCGAGGAATAAATGAGATAGAGATTGCGAGGGGCTATTCAGTACGGCCTCGATTCGCTGCCTGCCTCTTTAAAAAGGCTGCCAAAATCAATACAAACTAACAATAACTTCACATTTCAGGAACCAATGTGAAAGGCTCTCCAAAATATTGAGACACATCCAAGTACATTTCAGCAAAGCTGATATTTATCAGAAGTCATTTGGCCTCAAACAGATGGTTTCTCTCATTGTGCTGCTGTCATCCGCGACTGAGATTTATGACAGACAATTATGGAGTCTGCTGTTAGCGGCCTCATAATCAGGCCTATTATTCAAAGAGCACCGTGATAAATTGACTTCTACTGTTTATCAGATATCAGACATTTCTGACAAATTTTCTTCTCTTTCCTTTCTCAGTATGGTAGCTCTTAATGGCACGGCAGCATAACCTCCTATAGCAAAAAAAAAATCCTAAACGTTACAAGACAAGCAAAAGCACCCAATTATCTGTGAGTAATGCCTTTCCATTTCAGTCTGGCCCCTGCACAGACCCTCTCAATCCATTCTGCTCCCTGTCAAAATGATAGCTTTCAGTCTGATGTTAGTCAATAACAGCATGCAGAGATCACACGAGCTCCGGCAATTGCCAATCACATTTTTTCTAACCTCTAAATGGCATGCAAGATGCTAAGTGACATTTATAGGCAAATTTGGCATGACACGGAAATGCTTCACGTTTGCCAGCGGAACATATTCAGGAACTCCTTCAAATCAGCCTAGGGCGAGACTTAAATAAAAGAATGACATGTGATACGACAGCAGAACCGGGGCGGCGATGAGCCCGACTTGCAGTCCGAGGAGCGGGAAGCATTTCGGTGCCTGTCTGGAGGATTGCCTGAATATTCTCTGTGGGCAGAGGCCAGAGCCACTCGGATTGGCTCATTTCAGAATCCATCAAACTTACATCCCCATTCAAACCGCCCCACTAATACTTTGCAGTCTTAAATTATGCAAAAAATGCACAGATTATGCAGTACATATTGATGATTCTAAGAAAAAACTGAATGTTTTACTAATATATTATAAATATTAGGTATTGAATTTTAGTGGTTGCTGTGAACCATATATTAACTAATTAACTACTAATAATAATGGCACTTAAGTGTCTTTCTCTGTGATCTATATCAATTTATTACATAGCAATAATTCTTCAAGAACAAGCAATAAATGGCAAAATAAGGCTATTTAAACAACTCATTCAACTAGATTGTTCCATATAATTTAAGGATGGTATTAAGTAATAGGTAATATGATTACTATGAGAATATTGTTCATTTCTCAAATGGCTAAATTCTTCAAATGAATTCCATAACAAAAGCATCACAATTAATGACTTTAAAATCAATCAACAGTTCTAACAAATAAGTGTCACATTGCATTTGTGCTATACAAGACTATTATATACTATTAGCCAAATATACTAAGTGACTTTATGAAGGTCCCATGGGGGAATATAACAGACAACTGAGACCTACATTTTAATCATTACAGTCATCCAGGATGCTGTCTAATATACCGTGTTGCCCAAATATAAGAGTTTTTTTCCCTCAAAATACATCTGGAAAAAGTCGTGCCATCTTATATTCAGGGTCTAGACAAAAAAGATAACAGATGGCAGTAAATACAATATTTTGTAATGAGTGTTTTGACTTGCAGTATTATAAATGAAAGATATCCTGCATGAGCGTGAGAGTCTGAAAGCGTATCACACCAGACGCGTGAGAGCTGGCAGCCCTGGTAATGCGCATGTTTAGCGCGTGTCCCTGAGTGTCGCGTAAATTGTTGGCTTCCCTGGCCGTGCTGCTGCTAGTAATAAAGCGATAGTGGCTGTTAAATAAACAAAAAAAAAAATATTATAAAGAAATTTAATAATAAAAATATTATCAAATAATAAAGATCGTTTGTAATATTCATAATCTACCCCCCCCCCACTCCCAATAATGCATTTGTTTTTTGGAACGTTAGTTGTTAAATACACCTATTGTAATCCGATTATCTGTGGTTGCCTTTTAAGATGTGCTTGCTGGTTAACTAATTATATGTTCCTGTCAAATAAACAAAATTTTCTTTATAAAGGTAAGATTTAGTATCCCAAAGGCTTTTTTTCTAAAAAATAGTTGCCAAAAAGTCGTCTTATATTTGGGGTCGCCTTATATTCAGGTCATTACAGTAATAATAAATGTTCAAAAAGCAGTCAGTTACAACATACTACAAAACGTGACATTTAACATGACAAAGATGATATGATACTACTTTTTCACTTCACGTCATTTTCTAAAATGCCACACGGGCCATTAAGGTAGATTTAGAAGGAGCTCACAATATGCTGCCATTTGCCTTTATGCTGAAAATACAACTGTCACACTGATAATAAATTAAATAATCCAGCAAAAAATGGCAAAGCATTTACGCATCTCTTGAACATTTTTTACTGTATATCTATCATGTGCATCTTTAAAAATACACCTTCAGTAAAAGCAGCAGCACAACGCTGTAATTTGATTGGTTATCAGGGAGCCCATAATTCAAAACAGGAAACGAGCAAGAATATGCAAGGAGCTGAGAGCCACTGCAGACTAGGGTCCAGATCCAGGCTTTAACGCCACCCTGTGGAAGGAGGTCAGGGCTGGGATTTACATGCTAAGGTTCACACAGGCCTCACTTCAAAGTGTCTTCAGCCGTATTAATTGCAGTTTTGAAAGGTGAGAGGGATTTGCTCGCTTACATAAGGTTAGACCTGCTCAGATGGGATTTGCTAATAAACCACTTTAATTTCCTGCCTTTATGTTTTCACAGCAAAGCTGTAAGAAGGCCCGGCAGTGTCGGAGCAGCACAGCACCAACAATGGCTTCCTCAGGTCAGGACTCCACTGGGGTCACATGGCACCAATTGTTCCACGTGATTTGAGGGCACATGCTGCCACTTCGCTAAGTCATACTCAGTTGTTGATAAAAAGACAAGCATGGAAAATACTCAAAGTAAGGCTAAATAACAACAGCATCCATTTCACAAGCACTCACAACGGGCTGGGGCATTAGCGGCTGGGCGCGGTGGGGGGAGCACAATGGCTCAGGCAGAGAGTCAGCCCCCACTGCCGGGGTCAGGTGGCTAAGCACAGGCCTGCCGATAATGACAGGCCTTCGAGCAGCGGAGCGGAAGACATGCTCATCGCCGGCTGACAGGCCTGGATCCGCCAGCTGTAATCGCCGGTCAGCGCCGTCCCAGCCCCCCCACCACGGGACCCACCCCTTGCCTAATTACAGCGTATTCCCCAGATCTCTGGCATTGTTCCTCCTGTGCCCATGCACCGGCATTATTTAATTATTATTACTTTTTTACCACTGATCACATTGTTTCTCATGAGAGCGCATGGCCAGACCCAAACAGCCCCCCAAAACTCCGCCACATTTCGGCAACACACTGAGAAGAGAAGTTGCACTTCACCACCACTGGCTTAATAGGCAAAGGGTTATGCAGAAACACAGATAAAACTGAAAGGTTAGAATGTTGATGCCGTTTGGCAACAAGTTTCTGGTTGCACAGTGACGCCGCGACGCCCGATTCGGCACGATTAAGGGAAGCTGGAGTCATTCCATCCAGCCATTCTCAACTCACTCAGCTCCCATTATAAACCACACATGGCTGCCTGCCACTACAGCTATAAGCATCAGGAGTACAGAGGGCGCAGAGCTCTACACCAGCACCTACACCAGCCTCCAGCTGCTGCTTCACCCAGCCATGCATACTCACTACAGTAACCAGTACATACAATTTAGAGTTGTTTTAGCCTTTTTTGCTTTTAGAAAAAAATACTCAATGTTATCAGCTCAAGAAATATTTTTCAGGGTTTTTTTTCTAAATAAAAAAATTTAAATGTTCCTGAGGGGTGGGCACCCAGGACCCTCAGTCGAGGTGTTTAACTTCACTTTAGTGTGAATACAGCCATAGAAAAGGATAGTGTGGGAGAAAGTGTAAAAGATGGTGCCGATAAAACAGCTAAAGGGCCACGAAACAAATGATGATCATGAACGTAAAAGGGTGCAAGACTCCACTGCTTGCATGAGGTGGCAGCAGAGAGCAAAACCAAATATATATTTGTATGTATGTATATGTATGTATGTAGGTAGATAGATAGATAGATAGATAGATAGATAGATAGATAGATAGATAGATAGATAGATAGATAGATAGATTGATTTGCATTGGGTGGTTATAAAATAATAAAACATCTGAATACAAACTAAATTTGAAGAGGCATACTTTCAGAAAAAACAGCAATGTAAGATGCTGGCAATGCATACGACACTAACCTTATTACAACCACCAAATGGCAGTGACTGCATGACAGCAAAGCCGGTGGCAGCCCTGTGGGGGGGGGGGGCAGACATCAGGCTACATGGGCGAGCAGGAGCCGCGTCTGCTGCACCACCAGCACATTCGCATGCATCAAGACTCACATTTAAACCTCCATTTGACCTCCAATACACACAGCAAGGTTCGGGAATGAATGCAGATGCATGAAAATCACCATAACCAAAAATTCTAAAGTATCCATTAATGACCCTTTACTCACGGCTACCTATCACCTTTAGAAACGGTAAATAATTCACCAGCACTGACCCCTGCAACGAAACAGGCGAAACTAACTAAAGGTGAACAGCACTGCATCTGGAATAACCTGCAGCAAGCCACAGGATAAAAACATTATTGCAAAGAAATGCAAACATTATAGAACATCTTCTGCATCTCAAAGTACTCATCAGCTTCACTACCATGGCACTGAAGTAAGGTGTCATAACACACAACAGCCCCTGAGGGCAGGGAAAAAATGTAAAAATCATCACCAATGAGTAATTTCTAACCTGCGGTTAAAATACTCATTTGCGCTGCGGAGTGACTTGCAAGCGCAGTCCAAGGGACAGTGACAGGGGTGATGCTCTGCTCCCTGGACAGATCAAATTCCTAGCGGGTTCGCCACAGAGCGCCACCGGGCTTGAACATCCTTGATGTTCGATTCATTGCGACCTGCGACCGACAGTGACGCAGAATCCGCAACAAAGGGCTCATTAGGAACCGCTGAGGAGACCAAAGTGATCCAAACCTGAAGCAGGAACGGCAAGGAGGTCACTTTCCAGGAGATATTCCAGCACGCCAAGGAGGAGGTGGAAGTTGGTGGACAGAGAAGCTCTTCCTGCAGGACAGTGCATCTGCAAGCAAGCAAGAGAACAGCTCCCAGGTCCAGATGAATTCCTCACTTTGTCTCGTCCTTGATTTCCTTTTTTTTTCCCTTGAAGAATCAAAGGCTTCCTCAAGAGTACAAGCAGACAGGGCTGGCATGCTCCAGAGTTAGCAGAGACGTCTTCATAGTCCTCCAGTCAGAGCTTACTGTGGGGATCTGAAGTTCAGTCCTCCTCACAAAACAAATACACTGGTTTTTCAGTATTGTAACCCTGAGTCAGGCCTGCCTTTGAAATGCTTTCTACCCCACAACACAGACGGCTTTCATTATCCTCACAGTCGCAGCAAGGCCTAGCTTTAAAAGCTACTGATTTCTTTTTTCCTTTAGCCTCCCACACAAAGGAAGGGCATTTTGTAAATTACTTGCTCGTTTTAGATCAACAAAAGGTACTTTCATTGAAAACCCCCCATTTGATTTTGCTCAAATTTGATTACAAGGATTGAAAAAGGAAAAGGGAAAAAAAGAGAGAAAATAAAAAACAGATGGCACACTCATTCAGTCCCCTGAATGAGCTTTATCTGTGCCTTTTAAACTGTGGCAATCCACAAGCATTTCAGCTGGCTAAAAAAAAAAAAACTTGACAAAAATTATTGGTTTGCCATTTCTCATACAACTGCCACAAGGAACTCAAAAGACCCCCCTTCCTCTCTCTCTTTTATAGAATCGCCCGCCTGGATCAAAATAATGGAGATTAGGTATTTCATTATAAATTACAGCCGGATATGTGGTGGGCTGTCATATTAATAGCAACCTGCCCATGGATTTCAGTGCGTGCTTTTCACCTAGACAATAGGCTGTGGGGGCTATGTATTAGGCTTCAGCTTCAGGCCTGATCGATTTTTCCATGCTCGAGACAAGAGGAGACGTAACAAAGAAATTCACACATGACTGGCCTTTACAGACATCCCCCATCCCCCCCCCCACCCCTAAACAAAACAGTCGGGAGTAACTAAACATACAGTCTGTGACACAC
>JAODLD010000038.1:10244534-10269885 GCA_026781065.1 Mormyrops boulengeri
CGGTAAAATGCCCTGCCTCACTGTTACGGATGAAAGCTGGCCTGCGACACACACAAAAAAAAACACTTTCCATCAGCAGAAAAGGTTGAGAGATGCAGGCTATAATTCCGTCTCAATGGCTCAACGGGCATTTCGGCCTCTGCTTGTTTTGAGCCGTAGATAATTACAGCTGGGAAGCAGACAAAAAGTAAAGAGCAACAGATAATGTCGTGGAAGCACGAGCACTGACACACCGACGGCCCCGCTGCGGTGCTGCCGGATTCCGCTTTGAAAAGACGGCTTAACGGCAGGCTCTCTGCATGCGGCCCTCGAAACGCACCCACAGCGCTCAGGAAGCTTTTCTGTCGACTGGGAGCCAATGAGTATTACTTCATAAACACACAGCACATGCTTCTTCTGTGTCTCTCGCACGAGCTGCAACCTTAACCACCACCTTCACTGCAGGCAAAATATTTAAAAAATAAGAAGCAGTCGATTTTGAGGTTTTTTTTTTTGCAAACATTTAATAGGTTGACTAGGAACCCATGCAGCACATACCAACTCAACTTAGAGACCATCCATAAGAAGGTTTGTGTTTGCCAAAAAGACGGCTAAACGGCAAGTTGCCTCGGAGCAACTTAAGTGAGAAGGTCCCCTGCAGCTAAATCCTGCCAAGCACCTGTGAGACATGGAACCTGTCATTTGCAGATCTTCGATGCAGCAAATGATGATGAGAGCAGATGTGGCTAATTGAACTGAAAGTCTCTAATTAAAAAGCGCTTTAAACTGTCCATTTACAATCAGCATACAAACACTGGGAGGTATCGGCAAGTCTTCAAATCTCCCACATTAGCCATTGCAAGCATTTCACAATATTCTGGGAAACAATGAACTTTAATTTTAGTCTTAAACTTCAAGGGGGCAGCTATTTTCTGTCCAACAAAGACCAGCCAGCCATGAGGGACACGATATAAGGGCACGATCCTGTGTGCATGGTCATACTAACTTCTGAAGCCTGCATTTCTTCAAGGTACTGATTGTCAGCATCCTGGTGGATACAAATTCCCTAAGCCTTGTACCATAGGCATGTCAACAACCCTTTTCAACGGCATTAGCGATATGAGCTCTCACGTTACACTGAGGGTTTATCATGCAATCCCTTTAATTGCCGTCACTTTAAGTCATTCAGGTCTACCCTACAGAACCTCTACAAGGAAGCTTTTCTTTCTATTAGATACCTCTTGCACACTATTCAAAACCTGCAACTTTGACAATTATTCCAGCTGTTCAACTGCTTTGCATGCTAAGACATGCTAAAATGTTTCCATTTTACTATGAAATGCTCATCTGGCTCAAACATTTCAGCAGCAGCAACTCTGACCTATGCCTATATTTGCATATTCCAAAACTACCTGTAACAATTTATTAATTGTGGAGTTCTTAAATGGTATCTGTCAGACTCCAAAATATACTTGTCTGGCTATGTTTTATGCTATTGTATTTTTGGGACCACTCTTCTTCAGTAAAATGAAACGTACAATTCTCAGCAATAACTATTTAATGTTTAATTTAGTCAAGATAATAAGCATTCCTTTCCAAGAGCTGAGCTGGAAAACAGCAAAAAGTAACCATGGGTAAAGAGAGAAGGCAGAACCGTTCCCACAAAAACAGGGCTTGAGATTTACAAAAGCCGCAAGCTAGAAGCTAATTTTTATAACAGAAAAGTCCTGGTTGTTAACCAGATCCGCATTATTCTAGGTGGTTTTTGTGTATATGATGAAACATTCAACTATTGAAAATCAAATTCATAATTATTAATCCACTTTCAATTAATACAACTTGTCCAAAAAATACAGTCAGACTATTTAATGTAATGATAATATGAAAGTTACAAAAATATGAAAAAAGCAAATAAGTATTTTCAAGAACTTAGAATTTGCAAAGTGCAAAACTAATAACAGCAACTGACAGTTCAGAGATATAAACTAATATTTAAAGGGACGGCAATTAAAATGTCAGCTAGGAATGTGTCTCAGAAACGATAAGAGCGCTGCAATGAGCGTGTGCATGAACTACTCAAAAATAGTAATGCTGATTGAAGGGTTCCTTCTGAACATTTTCCTGCAGCATTAATCGGTCATATTTCTGTTTAATGCCAGCTGTAATTATCAACCTTAACAATAAAGAAGACTAACCAATTTCCAAATAAACCAGATACAGAAAGGCCACGAATATGTGCCTGTCCCACTTCCAATGAAAGCACTTCATCTGGTCACTTGATAAAGGGATTACTGCTTTGCATTATGCAGCCAAAGTCAAATCTGGATGTGAAGGTACAATTTGATTAAATAATTCTTGTTTCCCATTTGCAAACCTTGCAGTCTCATTTCAGGAAAATAAAATTCAGCATAATGACAGATTTAGGGAGGCTTGCAAAATGACGGAGCTCAGCTGCCTCTGTCCTGCTGCTGACCTGGTACTGCTGTCCAAAAAGCCCACTACTGGGACGGGTCGGCAGGCCATTCACCACAGAAACACACTGCCTCACTGCATCTAGCATTGTTGAAAAGTTCATGGTAACTTGACCAGACTTTGGCCCCCAGAAAGAAAGACCTTTAAATTAAGACCTTAAGAACAAAATATACCTGTATGCTTTCTGAGCCCCTAAACATTTCCCACAAGAGGCACCATTAAAATGGCAGAAGCACAAGTCAGGATGAATGAAATACCACTGATCACAAACAGCCTATAAAATGTCTGCTTTCTATGAAGTTACATGATGTATTTGGCAAGGATTCTTTGTTTCTTGTTTAAATGAGTACTAAATACCATTCTACCTTTTCCACTAGTTAATCCAACTACTTCCGGAAGCGTCTCAAACAATCTGAGTATTAAAATATATCAACTGAATGTAAGCTAATCAAATGGTAAGCATTTACTGGTAAGCATATTTTAACTCGTACAGAATACACAGCTATTAAAACAGATTCGGAGATTTTAGCACATTTGTAGTTACACATGTCTAGTTCACTTATTAAATTTAGTACTAAAAAAATTATATATATAAAAAAATGCAATTTAAAGCATTACAAATCTTCAAATCTTTTAAATCAAAAATGCTCTCCGTATAGATTTTTATATTTAAATGTATGTGTGTATGCAAATATATGTGTGTGTGTGCGTGTGTGTGTGTGTGTATATATATATATATATAAAAACCTATATTAAGAGCATTTTCAGGCAAGTTTGTATTTTCATATTTCATATCATTATTTCTATGGCCATAAACCTAATTACAGGTATGACAACCTTAACCCATACCCAGCCCTACGTAGCACCAACTGTAGTTAAACAAAACAACAGTTGGTGCTACGTACTTACAGTGCGATCACCAGATAGTTTAGCGGGACAGTGGTAAGAGTACGCTGCGCCTGAGTAATTACACCTGACCTGCAAGCGCTTATCGACCCCGAGGCAGACACCGGGTGCACTCTGACTAACATTAGCGGTCCGTGACGTAAAGGAGGCGGCGCCGAGGGTTCGCTCCTCGCAAAGGCTAAATCCGGCTCTGCAGGCACCGTCTGGTGTCACCTGGCCGTCTCCCGCCACCAAGAACACACCCAAACATACGTACCACAGCCCTTCTCTCACGATGGGCTATCGAACCGTCAGCGATGTCCTTACATCTCATTTGAACATAACGACCTCAAAAAGGCAGCAGCGACTGATACACGTAAACGACGTTAAGTCTACATTCGCAGACAGCGTCCCAAGGTTCAATCCCAGATTTGTTGCTACATACAGGAAAAAGTCAAAAACATCATCATCACTAGGGTTTAAACTGAACAGTTAAGAGTCCTTCATGAATATTACAAACGTTATTGAAATGAAATTTTATTGGCTGAATTAGCGATTAATTTTTCAGTGATGTGGCAGAAAGTAGTAACTGAACTTTGAGCCGTCTCTAAGCCTGAATGACCCGAATATGACACAATTCAAATAATTCAAGTTAAACATATAACAAGTAAAATGTATAAACCAGACAGAAGAGCACATTGTACTCACACACAAACACTTAGATATTAGAACACCGAATATGACAGCTATTCCTATAGAGCAACAGAAAAAGTTCTGAGAGGTGTGCCAGACTTCTAGCTGTTTAACTAAATCAATATCCAGGGAGCATTCCTTCTAAACACTGAGTATTTTAAAAATACATAAATGACATTTTATGCATTAAAAACAACTGCCAGATGCTCGACTGCTTCACAAAGGTCATATTAATTAGTGTGATTTAGTGTGAACACCATTTCCTAAATTCAAGTGACTATGACCAAATAAAGAATAAGCATTTTGCAATTCCATCAAAACTAAATAAACCAGTTACGTAACTAATTATTTTGCTATCTAAAATGTTGCTCTTCATTTTAACAATCTGGGTCATACAACAAAATACAGTATAATAACATACAAAACAGCACAAACGTCAATGTCACTGAAAGGCGCCTTTCACAATATAAATAATATCAAATATTTACAAAAGTCCTTAATTAACCTATGTCATTCATTAAAACGGCCACGTAACTCGTGATCCTTATTTAGCACTATATTTCCAACAGTCCAACAAAAATCTTTGACAGGCACATTTAAAATACTACCAAATTATATCCTATCCAAATTAATTAGCAATATGCATGCATGCATGTCTTCACAACTCTCAACAGATCTGCATTTTAAGGCAAGAATAATCTGCTAAACAATGAGTGAGAAAAGACTGGACCAAACACAATAAAAGTCAAGCTACTGACCTAAAATATAGAACGACTGTCCCATGAAACCTTCAGTGTTGTTTCGTGAATTATCTGCCTCTAGATCATAAACAATTTCAGAACTTTTACTGCATGCATATGTTTATGCCATTTCCCTGAAGGTATCACCTTTCATATTTTAATAAACAAATATAAAACCCTCAGAAAAAAAACGAAATACCTTTAGATGCCCAAAGGAAGAATGTGGACAGACAGATGATGTGATATATTTCTTCCTTACATTCTAAGGCGGCTTCCTCTCTCTGCGGCTGAAAGCGAATGCTTTGAGACTCTCTGGCATATTTAATTAGAAGGAAGCTGTTTGCACTATCTCTGTGTGAATCTACCTCTCCAATCTCTAGTGAGTCAATCTTCCCCATCTCTGATTTTCTTTTATATTTATGCTGGAATATTTAATTGTAGACAAAAGGTTACTTTGGCTGTATTCACTGCACAGAGGCAGAATAATCTGCTTTAAAAGGCTTGACATTTCAGGCTTTTCAAAACGGCTGAAAAAATTATATCCCTGCTTTTGTTAATCAATGAAGTAGAACTCTCCGGAACAAAAGAATTAAATTGCTTGGTTGGTTTAATAAAACCAACAGAAATAGCTGCTTCCTCTGGGCTTTTTTTTGTGTGTAGGCACATGCACCCAGGACTGTAATTCCATATGATTTAGGGGGGGAGAGATTCTCATTTCTGTACATGGTTGGCTTTTTAAAATCCTATTGAAACTCAAGCCAGCCTGCCTAACTCTTGAACGACAGATTCATCATTAAACCAGATTTTTTTCTGGCTTTCTCAGGTCCATCACAATTTACAATCTCCATACTAGCCTTGCTGGTGGAAATCATTGTAATTATGCAAATGAGAGGGTCAGTAATTAGGACTTTTAACATAACAGTGCCGGTTTGGTATTCTATGTTCCAGTGTCAGGAGACCAATAGGTGATTAAATGTCATTCAGTGTACATAAAACGTAATTCTCCGAAAAAATCTGACAAACCTTCTGTCTCTTCCATGATTTATTTAAACCCTCAGAGAAGCATAAATCACTGTCGTCATTTTCCGGTTCTGCACAATACAAAGGCAACAAAAGTATATAGTAAATGTAGCATGTTATGCGATGTTACTAACAATATTAATCAAATTACAATATTTCAATTAATGAACCAAAACTGAGTGTCAGTACTGATATCTAGAGCTGTATTATTTAATAATATTGTGCCACTTCACCATAATCATGAGTTCCACAAGTAAACCTGTAAATATGCATTAACAAACCACTTCCGAAACTGAAATATTGCCCCATTCATTCACTAGGGAATATATGCATTATTCTTGAATTCATTATTTCAGCATTCTCTCAAAAAGCATTCAACTTGTGCAATAAACCCAGACCTGAATATGCCATATTGTTTTTGGTGAACGTATTCAGTACAGAAGGGCATGTATTTTGCTTGCTTAATTACAATTGGATAAAAACAAAATGGGAGTATTGTACATCCAGTCCATTTATTAGCCGCAATGCTGAGAGCTTGGGGCTGTTACTCCACTCAAACTTCAATTCTAAGTGTATGCTACATGTTGAGTGCTCCAAAATTCATCAGTACAGAAACCATAAACAGTAAAAAGTCACTGCTTAAAGATAGGCCTTGCATCTCAAACTGTCCAACAGATCCACTGAAAATTTTAATGCGAACTCTAAAATATCATTGGGCGGACTAAGTTAAAGAAAGTTATTTGGCCTGAAGAGCTGCTAATTTTACATATAAAATCCGATAACAATATCAAAGGCATATAATGCCATGCTGACCATATCACGGCATTAAGATGTCACTGTAACGTGGCCTGTAGAACACCACAAAACTAAATAAAAAATACCATAAAAGCACAATAAACAGTCAGCAATTTAGTTCTGAATTCTGTGCTCTATCCCAAACCTACATATTAACATCAAAAGTTCATGATAGATGTCAGGCATTAAGCAGTTACTGTAAAATGGTTTGTAGAAGACCACCATCCCAAACACAACATAGCATAAAAGCACAATAAAGCATGTGTCACCTAACTGAATCCTGTGCTTCATTCTAACATTAAGCCTCAATGTCTAAAAACAATCCATTATCAATAACTCTTCACCATTTAGGGTAGGAGTGCAACGGTATACATAGTAGTAGCAAAAACTTTCGGTACAAGTTCTTTCGGTTTGGTGCGCATATATACTGAACAAATGCAGCAAATGTGGAACCTCTGTATGTTTGTGTTAACATTCGGAAAGGGGTGGATGAAGCCGCACCACTACGCATGTGTACGTACATTCGAATGTGAAGCTGAAAGCTATTAATGTGAATACAAGTACAGCACAGGTATTTTTTAAAATGCTGCACCATAATGGATATTTATTTCGTTATACCTTGTATTTTTTGAGACAATATTTGTGTTGTACAGTTCCAATATGTAGCTGAAAGCTGCTAGTGTGAATACAATAGAGGTCAGGTACAGTTAATTTTCTAAATGTGCACCTTCATTTTTATTTGTCTTTTACTTTTAAGTAAATTTTACTTTTTTTATTAGTAGGTTGCAGCAGACTTTTTTATTTAAGAAAGACAGTCATACTTTGTTCAGTAAACCACAGTTTAATGAAGAAAAAAATGTATGTTTTGTTTCTTTTCCCCTGATGTACCAAAAAAGTACCAAACCGTGACTTCAAAACTGAGGTACGTACTGGACCGTGATTTTTGTGTACCATTACATCCCTAATTTAGGGTCTTTTTTCCCTTAAGGTGTGGACTAATCACTCAACTGTTACATGACCAAATCTGCCTGTAAATTTCTTGAACAATAAAACCAATACTTAGGCAAGAATCATAAAAATTAAGTGATGAAAATATGGAAATTAACCATCTGCTAGACAATAGTGACAACCATCTTTTGGGTTCTTATACAGATTTTCACTTGTATTAAGGAACCTGTAACCAGTATAAATAATAAATATAGGTCATCTAAACAGCTAACTTATCTAGCTAGATATTATTAATCTATTGGAACACACTCCATGAATCACTATCTTATCGTGGCTTTGTTGTCAGGGGCAATTGCCTCTGGTAGGATCTCCCAAGGCAAATTCGGCCTCAGTCAGTAGCCAGACAAAGTGCTATTCACACAGATCCCCTATGAAGATTAACAGAAATGATCATGTTAACCCAACTCGGATTGGGGAGAGGTGCCTGGCAAGTTATAGCCCCATGGCTCAGTGCCAGTACATTGGAGTTTACCCCGGTGAATAAGAGGGTGACCTCCCTTTGACTTTGAGTCAGGGAACGCGTTCTGAATGTTGTCTGTGCATTTGCACCAAACACCAGTTCAGAGTATCCGGCCTTCTTAGACACCTTGTCTGGTGCTGGAAGGTGCCTCCTATGGGGTCTCCGTTGTTCTACTGCAGAGCTTTAACATTTATGTGGGAAATGACAGTGAAAACTGGAAGAGTGTGACTGAGAGGAGCAGCCTGTTTGATATGAACCCAAGAGGTGCTCTATTATTGGGCTTCTGTGCTAACCACAGTGTGTCATAACAAACACCATATTCAACCATAAGGGTGTTCATAACTGCATTTGGCACCAGAGCACCCTGGACCGCAATTCGATGATCGATTTTGTAATCATATCTTTGGATCTGCAATCACTTGGTTTAGGCACTCAGGCAAAGAGAGAATCTGAGCTGTAAACAGATCACCACCTGGTGTTGAGTTGGACCTGTTGCCGGGGGTAAATGCCGGATAGACCTGGTAGATCCAAAGACGTAGTAAGGGTGTGATAGGAGCATCTTGGCAGAGGCCCCTGTCTGGGAGAACATCAACTTGTACCTCTGGCAGAACTTCTTTTGCATCTTGCAGGACACCTGAGACATTGAGCCTGAATGTCCTTAACCTCCATTGCTGAGGTGGCTGTGCAGAGCTGTCACCATAAGGGTTTTGATGCCTGTCTCTGTAGCAATCCCCAAAGCTGGTCGTGGACACCAGTGGTAGAGGGAGCTGTCAAGCTCAAGAAGGAGGCCTTCCAAGTTTCTCTTTCTTGTGGCACTTCTGAAGCAGCTGACTGACAGGTACCAGCAGGTCAAGCAGAATGCGGCTTTGGCAGTTACTGAAGCAAACTCAAGTGTGGGAGGAGTTTGATCAGGCCATGGAAAATGACTTTCGGTTGGGCTTGAAAATATTCTGGCAAACCGTCAGGTGACTCAGGAGAAGGAAGCAGGGCTTTACCCATGCTGTTTACCTGTTCACCTCAAATGGGGTTAAAGTTAAGTAGTGGAAGGGGTATTTAGAGGACCTCCTAAAACCCACTAACACACCTTCCTTTGATGAAGCAAAGCTGGAAGATTTAGAGGAGGACTTAACCATCACTAGGACTGAGGTCACTGAAGTAGTCAAAAAAAAAAACCTTTGGTAGTAAGGCTCCAGGGGTGGATGAGATTCACCCTATGTTCCTAAAAGCTCTTGATGTGGTTGAGCGGTCTTGGCTGACATGCCTCTTCAACATTGCGTGGACACTGAGCACAGTACCTTTGGATTGGCAGACTTGGATAGTAGGCCCAGTCTTTAAGAAAGGAGGGAAGGGAGTATGCGTTCCAACTTCAGAGGGATCTCACTCCTCAGCGTCCCTGGGAAGGCCCTGGACAAGCAGCAGACAATGGATGGATGGATGGATGGATGGATGGATGGACAGGTGGATGGAATGCACTAGTTTGGATGGCAAAAAATTTTACTTAACTGGATGTTAATAATTATAATCATGGGTAGTTAAATTTTTACTCTCCATAATATCAAGAAAGTAATGTACCTACATAAAATAATAAAATAATACATTGCACCTATTTTTTGGTCTTTCAACTGCATGTGTCATGTGACTATTTTGGTCCAATCATAATCTAGTGATCACACCTATGTTACAAGCTAGGCTAGTTTCATTAGCTAAAGATTGATAATAATCCGCTTTAATATTCTAAATTGCTGGTGATTAATAAAACTCAGATTTTTTTTCCTGTGTTTTCTTATTCACCCCGGTTTGAACCGAACCCTGGCTGAAGAACTGAGGTCTGTACTGGACCATGGATTTGGAGAAACACTACACCACTAAAATAAATTTATGTAAATTTCAAAATTCCAGGATTTAATTTTCTTGAGATCCCTAAAGCCTTAAGAAATATAGAATTTAGACGTATATAAATATCGTAGCCAAAAGAAATACATTTCCTGCACTGAAGATGCTACAGCATTTGCATATAAGATGTAAAAATACCCCATTACAAGCCTTTGATTTACCGCCTTGATTACTATGCCTGCATCCATCTAAAAACCTGCCACACCACCCTGAAGCCCATATACAACTACAACTGTAGTACGATCAACAACTGCGATTATCTGAAAACACCTATAACGTGTTCATGGTTTACCACCAGGTTATCCTAGTTAAACATAAGAACATAAGGATTTATAAACACACAGCCCCACATCCATGCTTTGGGGACAAGCTATATTTTCACATCTAAACTAGGCAAATGTGAGGAAGGGGACTCCAAACACGGACAGTGTGGTAAAATGCCATACAAAATATCAGCAATAAGAATAGCAATGTGACCCATGGCGATGGGGCTGTATTCAATTTTTTTTATATGATCATGTGCATTCAAAGGGCAAATCAACCACTGAACCCTTCCTTCCACATACAGGAACAAACCAAATGATAAATGTTCCAATACTACGATGTAGAGCAGATCAAGTACTTACAGATTCTCCAGATTCACACCAACTTTTACTTTCTCCCTACCTCAGTCAAAATGGACCATCAGGAGGAGACAGTTACGGTTTCATATGGGAAACTGCCATTTCCCTGCACCTTCTCATCCAGGACCTTTCTGCTGGACCTGTATGAATAGGTCATAGATGAATCTAAAAGCAGAAACATTTTAAATCATGATTTTTTTAACGGCATGACAGGAGTCCAGGGATAAGCATATAGACAAAATGACACTGTAAAAAAAGAGTTTTACTAAAATTTAGCAAACAAACAGTGACACTGAAAGAATTTCATTAATCAGTCAGTTGGTTTTTCTTACTAATCCATGTACATCCTCACATTCACACAGAACAGAAGGCAGTAGAACAGCTGCCCGCAACAGACGATGAAAGTACCTGCAGATGCAATGATCTTCTGCTGGTGCTACACCTTTTTCTCCACAATTCTAGCAGCTTCTGTTTCGTCCTTGTCAATGGCTTTGTCCCTCTCAGCCCTTCAGCAAGGACACACTGCACCTTATCTTTCGAGAAAGCTCATTTGCATGACAAAGCACATCATTACAACCTCAGGTGAGGCTGAAATATCAGCCCCATCAACAACAGAGGAAGAATATTGCTAACCAGCATTAACTACAAAGGATACGCTATTCAGGTATTTCCATTTACATATGGTGGCTTTTTTTCCAGCAAGCCGTTGCTCTGCAGGTGAGTAGAGACCACAGAAGCTTCATTTAACATCAGGAAATCTGTATATTTCTTGCTTAAGCTGATAAAAAGTACATTTAATTCAGTATCTTACCACCACAAAGTAGAAATAAACCATTTCAATGTTATTAAGTATTAACAAATAAAAAAGTAGGTCTAATAATACACATAATTTTATGTCAACGTCATTATTATTCATTATTACTACTTATTATTATTATTATTATTATTAATACACTGCATTAATATTCAGTATTAACTATGCAACCACCATATCTTTTAAGAGCATGCATATATTCAACAAGGATTTCTTGTAAGGGGCCACAAACCTGTATAAAAGAAGGTTATTTCCCTGGTGATTATTTTATAGTGAAAAAAGCTTCAACTCATTAGCACAAGAAGTTGAATCAGGTGTGTTAAACGAGGGGAAACCCAAAAATGTGCAGGGCTCTGGCCCCCCAGGACTGAAGTCTGACACCTGTGTGCTACAGATAGCAAAACAGGCAGGACTACAGCAAAAATCTATGTTTACCCACTTTCATATATTCAACCATATTTTCATTAAACTTTTGCACTAAATAATTTTAGAATAAGCTACGCTTTTTCAACAGCTGGAAATTGTTTCCAAGAACTTTTCAGATTCAACGACAATAAAATGAATTACAACAATAAAACTGACACTGTCTGTGTTTTAGGACAAATGTTCAAATAAAGCTAAGTTTTCTAGAAATACTCCACTTTCACGTTACAACGCCTATTATAACACGCCCAGTCCTCGTACTGTTTTACAGTACGTGTAGCTACACGGGTCCAATTAAACAATGGCCACGCTTCATACAGATGTCATTTGAAGGTTTATTTGCATCTCACTCTCCCTCTCTCTTCAGCTTATGAATAGGACGTTCAAGGACAGATGGGTGGAGTCTTTCACTCTCCCTCTCTTGTTTTCTACTTCCTAATTGGACCTTGGCCCTTAGTTCCAGTCCATCTTCATCCTCACATACACTGAGTACTCTTCCAAGTCTCCATTCATTGCGAGAAATCCCTTCCTGTTTAACAATGACAATATCTCCCATTTTCACACCCCGTCTTGGAGAGTGCCAGCGTTGTCTAAGGGTGATGTTCGATAAATATCCCTTCCTCCATCTACTCCAGAATTGCTCTGTTAAATACTGCACTCTACACCACCTTTTTCTGGCATACAAATCTTCTGCCACAAACTTTCCTGGTGGAGGCAACGGGATAGAGGTTTTCATAGTGAGTAGATGGTTTGATGTAAGAGGCTCTAGGTCTTTGGGATCACTAATGCCTTCAGTGCTTAGTGGGCGGCCGTTTACCATTGACATGGCTTCATAGAAAAATGTTCTCAAAGAAGCATCATCTAATCTTCCAGCACTCTATGAGAGGACAATGTTTAGGACACTCCTAACTGTCCTTATCTGCCACTCCCAAACACCTCCCATGTGACTAGCGTCTGGTGGATTCATGATGAAGTCACATTGTTCTTCAGCCAGGTAAGTAGTCAATCTGTCCTTATCCATTTCTTTTAAGACCTCTGTCAGTTCATTTTTTGCCCCAACAAAGCTTGTCCCCTGATCTGACCTGGTTTGTCTCACAGCTCCACGGATAGCTATAAAACAACGTAAAGCATTTATGAAGGCATCCGTTGTTAGGTCTTCCAACATTTTGATGTGAATTGCCCTTGAAGACAGGCAGGTGGAAATAAAACCATATCGCTTGTGGTCTTCACGGCCTGGCTTTGTGTGAAACGGTCCAAAACAGTCCATCCGACAGTAGGAGAAAGGCGGCGAGGGGTCAAAACCATGAGCAGACAGATTAGCCATCTTTTGCATTTCTGTTGGCTTGCGAGCTCTCCTGCATGTAACACTGTTTAATGTAACAACATGCTACAACCTTGCTACCACCACCAACCCAGAAGCCATCTGCTCTCAGTTTATTAAGAGTTTGTCCCCTGCCTTGGTGCTGAGTCGTTTCATGACAGTAACGTAAGATTAGGTGTGTGACAATGCCGTGTCTGGGTAGGATTACTGGATGCTGCAAGTCGAGAGGTAAGGCGGCCTTCCTTAATCACCCTCCCACCCTGAGGACGCCATCTTCAAATATTGGGTCAAGTTGGGACAATGGATGGCTGTGTGGCAGTTTGTCATGACTCAGTGTTTGTGTTTCATCTTTAAAGGCAGCCCTTTGTGCTAATTTTACGAGCACAAGGCAGGCCTTCCTCGTGTCTTCCACATCTATGGCCTTTGCTGGGTTTACCCGTCTGGCTAGCTGCTGGATTCCGGCAACAACATTCAACACTGTATGCCATTTTGAGAATCTTATAAATCTTTCTAAAAAATTCTCCTTTTCTGCTACCTTTGTTTGGAGTACTTCTGTTGTTTTAACTTCAGGATCGCCCACCAGAAGCCCTGGCGCTGACTCTGGCGTAATGATCTCCCTTTGCCACAAAAACTCAGGTCCAGTAAGCCAATTTGAACTGATCAGCTCGGCCACCTTCAGGCCTCTTGAAGCATGATCCGCTGGATTTCGATGAGTGCCAATATAATACCATTGCAGGAATCCGTCTTCCTTCTGATTCCAGTAGAAGTTGTCGAGTGAGATCGTATGTTTTCATAAGCATTTTTCACTTGAGTCCCCAGCCCTTCGACAGCATCCATCATGTCACCTATGTCTTGATCAGAACACTCATCCTTAAGTTTGGTACGTGTTGCTTTGACTTGTTCCTTCCAGCTTTCATATAGTTTAATGAATTTGCTCTCCTTCTGAGAAGTCTCTGGTTGCTTAAACATTTTGGATGTTAACTTTCTATCCCTGGAGGACTTCCTAGGACTGACTCTTGAGACAGTTGACGAAGGCTCCCTTGACGTTATTTTAATTTCCTTTGGTAATTTGACTTGCAAATTTTGGGGGGAACCAACACTGTACATGTTTTAGAAAATTAACTTCAGCTATTACCAAACTATTCCTATATACATAACCTTTTGCGATATATAATGGTCAGTACAATGCAAGTCTTAACATATAAATAACAGCTTACTTAAATAAACCCCTTATTGCACTACCTATAAAGTGTAGCTTTCAATTCAAAAACACTAATAAACATTCAAACCATTATTAAAGAAGGGGCATCGATTACACTATAGTGATAGATCAGTTACCCTTTAAACCCAGGTACCTTTATCAATAATAGCCCGGTATTTTACTGTCTCCTTTTTTTAACTCTACGAATGTCCATAATCTTGCATATGTAGTACAGTCAAACCTGGCGCCGTCTGCAGAGTCGTACTCTTCTGCCGTGTGCGCCTCAAATGAAAAGCCAGTCACTGCACTCCGACGAGAAATCGCCGTCTTCACCCGTACACCGAATCTAGCGATCCCGTTTTCTTCTCCGCCGTCATCCGGCTACACGCTGCTGAACATGATTCGTTCTCTCTTATTCCGAACATGCGCCGCTCCCTTTATGAACTCTCAGCTGGCGGTACGTTTTCACTGTAGCTACGCGTGGGTCCAATTAAACAATGGCCACGTTTCGTACAGATGTCATTTGAAGGTTTATTTGCATCTCACTACTCTCCCTCTCTCTTCTGCAGACACCGTGAAAACTATAACATAACAAAATGAATACAAGTATTTATATCAATCACTCAGTCCATATAAGTCTCTTCCTTAGCACCCCCATCACAAACTCCCAAGCTCGTCCAAAGTACATCATACTCACAATTAACCGAAAACAAGGTTCCATCGTACATGTAAATGCATACCAATTATACCAAATATAACACAAAAAAGGTTAACAATTACCGTGCGCGCCTCTTGGACCACATATTATTTCACCACAGTATATATTTTAAACAGTTTTGACATTTATCAGCATTAACCCTTTTAATATTTTAATTAATACATTTAAATCAATTTTAAAGATCACAATGAACTTAGGTAAACTCGATTTATAACAAAAATTAACTTTTAGAATACACTGTCATGGGACAGTTACATTACGACTGCCACTTTTTAGAAAATTTAATGCTCGGTATTTTGCGCCATTCATTCTAACCAACCTAGCTAGCTATGATCGAGCGACGGGTGTTCGTGTGATGAGCGAATTTGGGACGCCCCGCCAGCATTATTTCTTCTAAAAGTAACTATCGACTCAAAATCGAGCTTGGGGCATCTGATCCGTCACCTTTACCATGGTGGGCTACCTACCGCGAGCGATCTATTTTAGAACGTTCTGTTGCGTCATCATTCGAATTCAGCAACGTCACCCTGATGACGTGTTATATACAACACTTTTATACAGTTGATCGAGTAGCATTTGTGCGGTAACATTAATAAGCCACAACAGATAATAATTTGCTTGATTATTTATTTAAACATTTACGGGCCTCTACAAAAAAAATAGTTCCCATCTGCCAACTGTTGCCAAGAATTTTGCTTTGAGATATTAATGTTTCTTAATATGGTCACGTGACTCCACCATGACGTTAGCCCCCCCACATTTGCATCCGATTTCAACCTAACCAGTTGATACTTTGTGGCATTTAAAATGTAAAAAAAAAACATGTATATCTCAAAAACTAAAACAGCACAAACCAAAATTTTCATGACACAAACGTAGCACAAACAATTGAGACCAGTTTGGTTAGAACCTGGAACATATGGTGGGGGCAACTTCATGCAGGTTAATAAACCAACTTTTATTTTACACATAACTCTAGTAATGAAAAATTACACGTATTTCACATTTTTAAAAGGAAAAATACTGTTTAATTTGTACTGTATGTTTCCCACTTTCTCAAATTACGTACAACATTTGACTGTAATTTAAAATGTAACTCATAATTTAAAGATTTATGACCATACTAAAAATTTAGAATTTTGCTTTGTAATTTTGAGGTAAATCCTAATAGTTTTACATTACTTTGACATTTTTAAATTACATTTACAAAGATTATCCTGAATGAAATTGCACAGGTAAAGTAGCAGCAGCCCCTCACTTTTTCAATCAGATCCATGTCTTCCAAAAGCATGAAGCAGGAAATATAGAGGGACTGATACTACATGCACGTGTTAGTCCACCCCCTCATGTTTGTTGCGCCCCACCTGTCTGGTCTCTTCCCCAATAGTGGCGCCCATCCCACACTTTGAGAGGCGAAAAGCTATACCATTGTAGTAAACATTATGCATCTGGCTGGCACAGCATTTGGCAGAAAAATATGAAGAATATCAATGGCTGATCTATGTAGTTAAGGCTGAAGTGTAATTCATATGGCGTTTATGGTGTGTATGGTTACTTCACTGTTTTTCAGCGCAAACGGGAAAATGTCATTGTTACGTTTTCATTATTCATCAACGATATGCACATAGACTGTGTTAAGTTCATTTTTCTATGCACTGTGAACTGAACTTAACACATTTACTAAGGAACTTGAACTGGTTCGGATTTTTCTGGCATTGTGAATCACTGTTTAGGTCCAGATAAAATCTTAGCAATACAGGACTACTGAATGAAACTGCTAAGAAAGTAAGTTAGTTCTCACTTAAAATGGTGAAGTATGAACGTGAGTTTATTAATTTTTTTCTGTATGAAGTGAACTTGGAACTAGCTAACATGAAGTGTACATGAACTTGCACTGATTAATTATATATATATAGTACAACGACAATGGGCGTGGCTAATGAGCACGAGTTTCATTCACTGTATTCTACATTCACACCCACTACTTGTAATCAACCAAGTGTTTTCTCGGTTGCACAAACATTTTTCCCAAATTTTGACATGGAATGAAAATCTAGTTAGGTTACACAAAAGGGAGAATTTTCAGAACGTAATTATAAAAGATATGTCTTAAAAACCAGTTCTTGTGTATTTTTATAGTATTGTGTTTTAAATTTGACCCTATTACACCTAACACACCTGTACTTCTCAACACTATCCACCCAGTTGTTGCAGCAAGCTATGGTCATCTGTTACTTGTTAAAAATGAACTTCACCTAACTTAAATTTTTTGGCTTAGTTAATAATGGCAACTTGTAAAAACTTCAATAAATGCTACCTAGTTAATTATTGTAATAATTCTATCTACTTACTTGTGCTTTTAAATGAGCATTACATCCATCAGTGAGTGAATAAGGTTTTAAATTATAGATGTGACAAAATGTAAAATGGTCATTTCGGCATTAATAATATGCAAATTACATGAGTAATTTTCACACCTGTTCATCTCTGTAGATTAAATGGCAATTATTTTTCCTTAATTACCAATTAAGGCAGTTATGTAATCAAGAGATATTGTTTTTGCTTTTGTTTATAGGCTAGTGCCATTATGACCATAGACTTGACACTGTCAGCTGCCGGAGTGGTAATTGACAGCAAGTGCAACTGACATACAATTAGGTATAGGCTGTGATAAACCTCAAACCTCCAATTCTAAACAGCATCTCACATTTGCTTTTTCAATAATTTTGGAGAATATATTGATGCACTAAGCAGGACAGTAAAGAAACAAGATTTCAAGTGTGACTGTCCCCCAAGCCAATTCCCAAAGCTAGAGGTGTTTTTAACATGATGCAGAGAGGGAACATTAATTATTCTGAAGCGGATTTTATTTTTTTGGTGAGCACAACATAAAACACTAGTAAGGAAAGCACTCCTATTTTGAACCAAATGTGTCTTGTAAAAATTTCTAAGAGATGAAAGATTTTAACTTTGCAATTGTTTACTCCCTCAACATTATCATTAAGAACATATGTGAACTGGAACAATGCTACCAGAAGAGTGCTAAATTCTTCTGTACAGTTGTCAACAAGTTATGATTAAAGGAACACTGAAATCAAGGTGGAAAAACAAATTTTATTTAAGAACTACCTGCATACAAAACATATTGCACGTCAAACAACCAAAATGACCATTAAAAAACAGAAAGGACTAACAAACATAGCTTACAGAACAAAAAATAAAAATCTGGAAATTGATCTTTCAGTACTCCAAATGACACCTGCAAAAGCACTGAGTTTGGAGTGTTTACAGTTACTACAATTTAATTTAAATACTGTACATATTCAAATAAATAAACCGAATAAAGCCCACTTTGAGAATTCACTCCCATTATCTTTCCAGTGTTCAAGCAGAAAAAGAAAATACAATCTTCAAGTATTCTGAAGGTAGTGACAGCATTAAAAAAATGGACAACAAAGTTAGATCAGTTTCCAGACAACATTTTTCTACTAGGAAAGTTACTGTTCAGTGCAAATATCTCTCAGACTGCATTTTCTGGTTTCTCCTCGTATAAGAAGTGGTTGCATATTAAAACGTAACAAAAGCAGCTAACGCTCTTCATAACAAATAGTAGGACTGGAGTTTTCCCCCCAATGTCACCATATTCAACAAAAGGTTTGCTACAGCCAGCCAAAGTTTACTTTTCTACTCTTGGAAGGCACAACATCTGATCACGTCCTTAAGAACGTACTAGGTGTAATTTTTTAATCTTGTAAATGTTCAGATTATTATTTTTTGGATCCACCCCCTTTTTGTTCCATTATGAAGGAACTGAAAAGTGCTGTAAAAATCTGGAAGTCCACATGTCTATCTTTGGCAAGCTTGTGCAAGCACTAATATAAAAAAATGCAGAGGTTAACCAGGAGTGGCGGCTTAGGACACCCCATTCTGTACGGCCTGCTGGTTTCCGTCGTCTCCGCTACCAATTTTTGTGGTTCTCTCAGCTGGAGCATCTGATGTTATTGGGGGCTCATCAGATTTGTTCTTAGGACCATTGGTTGTCACAAGGGCAGGGCTGTGGTCCTCTATAAAATCCATTTGTCCCTAGGGGGGTAAAGCTGAATTCATCTCATGTTTATCATCTCACAGACTAACAGTTTTATACAGATACAAATGCCATCCATCCACCATCCAAACCGCTTATCCTTCTGTGTTGCGGGGGGTCCGGAGCCTAATCCCGGAAGCTATGGGCATGAGGCGGGGAACAACCCAGGATGGGGGGCCAGCCCATCGCCGGGCACACTCGCACACCATTCACTCACACATGCACACCTACGGGCAATTAAGTAACTCCAATCAACCTCAGTATGTCATGAGACTGTGAGGAGAAACCGGAGTACCCGGAGGAAACCCCACGACAACATGGTGAGAACATGCAAACTCCACACACATGGAACCCCAGGCAGAGACTCGAACCCTGGTCCCAGAGGTCTGAGGCAAATGTCTTAGTAGAATACTCTTTACTCATAAAGGAATATTCAGTCTCTAATCACATGTTGTAATTGTATGATTAATGGCACATGAATCTATGCTGAGCAGTTTTATTAAAACATCCTTATACCAGGGCACTAGTGAAGCTTGAATCTGATTGGTCAGAAGGGTTGATTAATTTTCTATAGCTGTACACGTAGTGCCAGCCAGGCGAATCACTGTAGTAGGACTATTATAATCTTTAATTCCAACTGTTACTTAACAGAAACTGTACAAGCAAAGAAATGGCTACAAATCACTTATACAACAACAGTGCTTCAGGCGTTGGACCATGACCTGTGGTCAATGAATAAATACCAAATTGATTTACTGATGTAATACACTTGTACTCCACTCATACTTTACAGTCCTGTGTATCTTGCCAAAATGAGATGGGAGATGGTACAGTCCGGATTTAATAATCAGTAAGTAAGTTGGGTTTTACCCATAGTGCAACTGAATACCAAGAGGTACATGAAGCAGAATTCTTAAAAAGTAATTTAAAAAGTATGAAAAACATAATTTTTAAGTCCTAATTGAAATAGCATAAGAAACAAACAGTCAGTCTCCAATACATTGTTAGCCCACACTGCTCCATTTTCTTTCATATAGCTAAGATTACTGTACTTTCCCACAGCAGCTACTGCACAGAGTGCAGTGTGCACAAGGTAGGGTAGTGCTGCTGGGCATAAGGACGCCCAAAATTTATTTTTACTTGCTTTTTTTTTCATTTTTATGTGTGAGTGGTCGTACGTCTGTATATTTCCCTAGTGTGTATATGTGTAAAGCTGGGTATCCACCAAGCCAATGGCAAAAGACTAGGGTCATCGAATCCCGTCAATTGTGAAAATTGGCGCTAGAACACAGTGGTACAAACTAGAGTCGATGGTTGACATACAGTAGGGGTGCGAGGTACACCGGTGCCATAGTCATTAACGGTGTGATTGTGCGCATGCCATGGATTGCAATATACCTTTAACACCGCGAGAAGACGACAGCCTAATTAAACAACAAGCTATTTATAAAGCATAAAATTTTCTTCAAAGGTTCAGTTGTAGTCTGAATATTTATATATAGTATACAGTATATAACACCTTATATCGGTGGTTCCCAACCCAGTCCTCAGGGACCCCAGACAGTCCTCATTTTTGCTCCCTCCCAGCTCCTAATACCTGTACCAGGTATTTGGCATTCTTGATTGGCTGGGAGCTGGGAGGGAGCAAAAATGTGGACTATCTGGGGTCCCTGAGGACTGGGTTGGGAACCACTGAGCTATACAAACCTGACAGTTACTACTCTGAAACAGCTTGATCTTTACAAGTTAGGCCACCCAAATTAGCTACTAAACATAGATTGCAGTTTTTCCCAGATATTTCTGGGATTTAAAAAACTTTTTACAAGCATAAAAGAAACATCACAAGATACCATTAAACATACAGATACAGACACACTTATGATTATAGTATCCAGTAATATAGGGATGCACTGATACCGGTACTAGTACAGCACCAGGTTTGATGCCACTAACTGACACCATGTAATGACTTATCAGTGATAACTTTATTGAGGGAATCAGGCAAAATGCAAGTGGTGTAGAAGAATTTCACAGCTAATAATAAAAACCAAAATAAAGTGGACGGCAAACTGCACTGTAGTAAGCTATGAAGCAGAGATCATACAACACTAATAATAGTCTAATTAAACACTTAAAGATGAAACATGATAAAGAGTATGATGAAATTTGCACCAGCAACAACTGGCCAGGCGACCACTAGCAGAGAGAGAGAAAATGTGAAACAATAACCCTTAATTGGTGTCGGTGATTACCAGAAAGTGAACTGACCTGAAGAAAAAGAAAAACCGGTATCATTGCATCCCTGAATTAATGCATGAATCTTACATGAGAAAGTCTATTTTAACCAGAGGTGGAAACGCGGGTTCATAAAGTACAAATCCAGACCAAGATTTTGTTCCAACCAGCCAGTTGAGTACCCTGTGACTGTTACTCTGTATTTTTGGGATCTTAACTTACCACCTCTAATTTTAACAGACTTTCAACACGAAAATACAAATGTAATTAAGAGTCTAACAATCCAATGTCAGTTAATTTCAGGACCTTTAGACAAGTCAGCGATGCTGGAAATAACACCATTAAGCCTCTAGTTCTTTCATTAGCCGTTGTCACAATGTGACAGGTGACAGTTTGACAGTTTATGGCACCACAGATATGACTCTGTCCTTACCAGCCAAACAAAGGGAATGAGGGAAGTGGATGGATTTTAGGATGGACGGATCACAGTCCACATCAAAGATAGGCCCAGCAAGCTTCCAAGAATCTTTGAGAAACACCCCGTACTTGGTCCATGACAAGATGGAATACTGGATTTGCACCTTCTGAGAGACTTCAAACACCAGGCCAGTGATAGAACACTGGTAAGTGCCCTCATCCTCCAAGACCAACCTGGCAAAAAGGGAACAGAGTCATAATCCCTACAATGGACAGAGAGCACTAAGAACTCCTGTCTGATTACCAAAGAGATTACCATTTATACAGGTTACATTTAAAACAGACACAATGAGACAACTTACAGGTAACGTTGCCGAGAGATATTTCTTGGAGTTACAGAATTGTAGCCTTCGTTCTGCTAAAGTAAATATTGAAATATTAACTACAGAATTATTCCCAAGGTTAGATTCCTCTGTCTTAATGATTATGAAGCAAATGAATTTAAGAAAACATATCAGCACAGTGAACTGAAATTGATGTATGCAGTGTCAGTAATAATAACAATAATAATAATAATAATAATAATGTCGTCTGAGACCCACCTGAATGGCTTCACATTTAGAACAGCTGGTCTTGGGTAAGGCACCTGAAGAGAGAGAAGACAACTTAGTATGGAGGACCAAACTGGAATAAAATGACCCCAAGGTGAGTGTGGCTGCACTTATTCAGCAATACCCATGATTCCACCTTGGCCAGGATGTTTCTGTCATTTGAACCCTCTGGTTTTCGATAAAAAAAAATCCCTAAAACATACCTCCTCCACCATGGTTTTCCATTTCTGGTTTAGGAGGTGGATCCGGTTCTATAAAAAAAAAAAAAACCTGAAACATAGCATGACACCCAGGACCCAAAGTACCTACACTGCAGCAATCATTCCTTTCAGCTTCAAGGGGAAGACAGGAAAAAAGCAACACCATTTTAATGGCGTTTTAGAACAGAGTCTGTTCTTACCTTGACTGGAACCAGAAGGATCAGATTCATCTTTTCATGAAAGTGGGACAGAAGGTGAAGGAAAATCAAATAATCTGAAGCATGACTTACAAGCAGTCAGAGATACATCTTTCTAAATCACATCTATAAGCATGCTTGAGCAGCATTTTAACCAAAGGACAAAACTGTCATTATGAGCTACCAATAGCAACAAGACCGACGTTTTGATTTTACTTTCAGTGTCGTTGTTCTCAGTGGCGCTCTCATTTGCTGAAAGAAAAATGACAACAGGCACAAATTATACACCTTTCAGACAAAAAGAAAGATTTAATGAACCTAATTCCAAAGTCCTAACCTGTGTCCTCTTCCTCTGAGCTATCTTCCGTACTGTCTGTTGAAAGAGAATTAGTGGACACACTAATGAGAACCAGACAACTGAAGGTAGAAGAACCAGTTAGGATAAAGACACTCTTAAAAGCCCCGAGCCGGGGAACTGAAACCCCCCAGTTCAGTAATTAGTCTTTTGATAATTTTACATTGGTGTGTTCTCCCAGTTTAACAACAATAATATTTTTTCAAGTTTAAAAAAAAAAAAAAAAAAGTTTTAATTTACGTTTACAAAATAATTTAATAATAAATAATTAGAGGTGCATATCAGATCGGTATCGGCACCAATCCATACCTATTAGACGGATCAGGTATCAGCCATATATAATCAATCCACATCTGATTTGGTAGTCTGTAAAAAGGCGACTCCTATTTCTTGACAGATCGATTTGTACAATTAGTCACATGACACCTCTGTCCCATTTCAGATGTGTTTTTGCAGCATTCAACCTGAACGCTAATGCTGCCACTTTGTCTTTTTGCCACTCAGTGGGCATGAGTGCAGTGACTTCTGCCAGCTGTGATGTCATGTGCCTACCCTTTGCAGTATGTAGAGCGTAAACTGGATTTCAAACCAAACGTGGCATGCCTTGCACTCTGAGACCCATTATTTTCTATGGCTTTACACAGTGCAAGAAGAATCTTGCGCTGCGCCGAACAAATCGCAAGTGCAGGGCAGCGCGTTGCTCGACAAGAAGCTTGTGCGCACACCACGATTAAAGGTGAACTTTGCTAAACTTTGACCGTTGTGAATAACAAGGGAAATACTGATCTTATGTTCGTTCATCATTAATGAATCATGACATGCTTCATCTCAAGTAGTGACTATATTTGTTCATAATTTGTACTTCAGTCATAACTGAGCTATTACTAAGTATTTGTGCCCCATGAAGTAAAATGCTACTCACACAATTGTGCAAGACAATGCGAGAAATATGAAAAAGGCAATGGATGATTTGGGATTCACTAGCTTGGGCCGTTTTGCTCACTCACTGCACCTTGTGGTTATCGCAATGAAGTGGAAGAAAAATTGCATTCACCACTTGTGTATCCTCTCTTGGAAGATATTCAAATTGAACTGCGAATGCCTCGAAAACGCTTAAAACAAGATGTACGAACAAGGTGGAGCAGTACATTATGTATGTTTTAAGTAGCCTAATTAAAGATTTTTAGCATGCATTTTCTCCATTTGTATTTACTAGTTTAAAAAATAAAATACAACTATTTACATTATATTTATTATATTAAAATATGAAAGCAAAAAGAGCTCATATTGAAATCTGTATCAGCAGTGGTATGCTGGAATCGGACTGGAATTTGAAAAGGTATGCATCGCCCCATCCCTATAAATAATTAATAATTATATAATTTAATAAATAATTGTGATCGAAATTAAAGACTGCGATTAATGAGGAAACGATATGCATCAGAAACTGAATCGATTCACCTTGAGCTAAGGATTTATACCCTCACTGGTGTTCCCTACATGCAGTTCGACGTTACATACCTGAGGCGTTGGTTTCATTTGCAGTCAAAGCATCTGCTATTCAATAAAAGGTGGGGAGAAAACAAAAAAAAGATTACTAGATTCAGCCAGTCAAGCTCGCCAGTAATGAGGAGCTACCTACTAAGTAACGACAGTAGTCATGGTAACAACACTGACATGTGAAATTAGTCCAAGGCAATTTTCAAACCTCAGTAGTTTATTAGAGAAAACAGTGTGAAAATGTTCAACACCAAGAGCTGAAAACTGCTATAATCCTTTGTTTCCCCACTTCAACACAATCAATAGTGACGTTTCCATTAAATTAACTGGTAATACAAACATTCAAACTCCCAAAAAAATCCTCAAATATCACAAAACTTTTTACATTTCCTTTAGGTGGGTTTTGTGGCAAGTTGGAAAAAAAAAGTAATCACAAAATTTCAATGGAGAAAGAATTTACAAATTAATAAATATGTAGAACAACGTCTCAGTCACAACCCTGTACTCTGCACAAGTGTCCAACTTGTACATGGTAATCACAACACGCTTCTGTGTGAAGAAGAGTGGTTCTGAAACTGCGGGGAGGGAGGACTTGATTTACCAATAATGCAAAAAAAAAAAAAAAACAAAAGAGGCGGGGGGGGGGGGGGGGGGGGGGGGGGGGGGGGGGGGGGGGGGGGGGGGGGGGGGGGGGGGGGGGGGGGGGG
>JAODLD010000038.1:10269985-10343251 GCA_026781065.1 Mormyrops boulengeri
GATATGATCTCACCAGCTGCTGCCACTCTCCTGGCATCACAGTGTAACGCGGATTAATCCATCGTCATGATTAATCTGATTTAAATCTTTAATGCAATTAACCCATCTGCAGCGCAGAATGACTCAAAATCCCTGAAATATCTCTGTCAACGCATTTCGGGCAGTTTCGGTGCGTTCCATTTGCCCTCGGAACTCGTATTCCGAGTCGGATTCCAAGTTTTGAAGCCGGAAATGACGACGTGAGCGCTCCCGTTTCTCGGAGATCCGAGAAACAGCAGCACAGGGATCGCGAGTTCAGAATCCAAGATGGCTGTTCCCTTTATCAACAAAAGGGAAAGTTGTAGTACTTCTGCACTACTTCTCATTTGTGGCGCATTAAATCGGTCGCACACACTATACCGTCCAACTTATCTGTGGACATGTTGCTACGGAGTTATACCTAAAGCACCACAGGTAATGTGTTATCAACTGATATTGCTAACAATAACTGGGCTATTATATTGGGCAATTAACTGGGCTAGAATTGGATTTCATTACATGAATGTTCAAATCTTCAATAAACATGTTAAGTCCACATATAGTCCCTTTTTTCTTGAGTCTGTTTGCTCATGCAAAATGAAATGCGATTAAAATAGATTAAAAATGAATGCTATTTAATCATGATTAATCGAAATTAATCCACAGCAACCCTGTGATTAATCTGATTAAAAATTTTAATCGTTTGACAGCACTAATATATATATATAGTAGCAAATTTTAAATTCTCTAAATCAGCATATATATGCACCGCTGCCTTCAAGCAAGGTGCATGGTACACGGCACAACTGCCCAATGAACGCATGACGTCGTCATGCCAAAAGTAGCCACTTAAACTAGGTGTAGGAAAATGAAGTTAAGAAAGGTTGGGAAAGAGGAATAAAAAAGACGAGTGTAATGTCGGAAACAGCCGAGGTGTCAACAGGAGAGGAGAGGGCACCTCTGTTATTTGGTTTGAACTCAGTATTATACAAGCTTTGTTGCCATGTTGTGATAACACTGATGCATTGTTACCTCCCCTCCTTATTCACTCAGGTTGCTCCGGATAACATATCATTTAAATATTTCACTGTATGTTTTAGTAGCTGCCTTGATGCTTTCATTTGCGTTTTGTGCTTCCTGATACAATTTGGCTCACAGCTACCACATGACCGCAATAGTATTCACACAGCAGAACTGGTCATTTTAGTTTTGTTGTAGCACATAAAATTAAGATCAGGATCTTCTGGCTCAATGCTGTTGATGTCTTCCAACTGATAATGATACATTCCATGTACTTAATATATTATCAAAAGGGACATGACCTGCTACTCCTCCCAAAACTTGGACAAATGTAATACCGTGATATAATACTGTCACCATCCAGAACTTGAAAAATACTGTGATAATAATTTTAGGGCATATCACCAACCCCTAACATACAGCCCAATCAGAGACCATAGGTTTGGCAACTAGCTCAGAGAACAATTAAACATGCTAAATTGGCCAAAAGACCACAGACGGTGACAAACCACGTGACTACGTGGTCACACACACCGGTACAACGGCCAGTCACCGTCTCTCACCAATACACCAAAAATCGGCTTGGTGGTGTGATCCAGGCTTCATGCATATCAAGTAGTTAAGTAACAGATGCATGGGAAAACAAAGACAGCTGCTACTATGCACTGCTATCTGTTATGTACACCTGCATCCCTACGCACTCTCACCGGTTCTCTTTTGTTCTTCTTCTGATCCCTTGGGTTCCTCTGTCTGCTCTGCGATTCTGCCCGTGATATGTAATCTGCCACGGTAACTGAAATACAGAATTATAAATACCTACATAAATACCTTTTTTTCATAAAAACATCCCACACAAACATCATCCATCAGTGTGTGCTCCAGCAGAAATTCAATAAACAGCCCTACAAAAAAATGGAATTAAATGCTTGTTAAAACAGCCTCAAAATCATTGAAATAGCAAAGCATTCGATGACCAATTGTTATATCCTCCATAACAGAACAAACTTAAATTAGTTCGGAAATTGGTTATAACATGAGTTGTGCTATTGAAAACAGGAAAAGGCTGGTATTAGTTACAACCTTTTTAAAGCATATTAGAACATATTGTCTTATGAGAACACACACATACACAAAACAGGGCTAGCAAAAATCAAAAACACAGTATTAACAACAGTTTGACAGGGATGAGGACATATTCATGCATAAGTTTTTAAATGACTCACACACACAATGCACCGTCCACATAACCCCAAGGAGGGCCCCTGCAGGCTAAACAGACCAAAATGCAGCCTCTTGCAGGTCATGCGGCTTCTAAACACACACAGCCTGGGCCTTCCCTGTTACCTGTGTGCCTCTCCTTTGAGGGGCGGAAGCGCCGCCTACGGCTACGGTTACGCCGCTGGGGCTTTGTCTCAAAATCATCTACAAAACGAAATTTGCAGAGACCCTTTTTTAAAAAGGGAATTTGAGCGGAAGGGGGCGAGAGGGCACACAGCCTGCTGGTGCTTACCGATGCCATTCTCACTGAGCGAGGCGTTGTCGGACTCGCTGAGGCCGTCCATGAGGGTGGCCTCCTCATCTGTGCGGCGGCGGCGGGAGCGGCGGCGCCGGCCGGTGCTCAGGTGCGATTCGCTGGCATCGGTGTCGGCTGTCTGGTCCGTCTCCGTGTTGTCCAGCACGCTGAACGGGTTGCTGTCAGGGTCTCTTAGCACTGAGCCCATGTCAAGGAAGAGTAGGAGGGCTAAAGCACACGGAAAACTGGAAAACTCCTCCAAGAACCTACTGACAACCTCACACGCTTATAGACAGTACTCTGCATAAGTCTTAAGCAGCCAAAGGAAACTACATTTAAAACTTGGTCCCCTTTAATGTTGTTTTGGTTGCCTGAGCATGCTGAATCAGTTTTGAAGCTAGTTGATGAAATTGACTGATTGTCTGATTCGGCTGTATGTCAACTGTCACCAGTCATTCACTACGGCAAAGTTTATAGTGAGCGCTGTACCAGAGCTGATCGAGGAGCTGTGTGTCCCTCGCCCTGCCCCGCGGCCCCTGGCGCCATGGCCCCCGCGCCCTCGTCCTGGCCCAAGCCTCCGCCGGGTGTCTCGCTGCTGCCGGGGCCCACGCTCTGTGTCCTCGCCGGCCAGAGACCAGTCGCTCAGTTCGTCCTTCCGTTCGGAGTCAGTCTCAGAGGCGTTAGAATTCTCCGAGTTTGTACCTGTTGGGTGTGAGAAGCCAAGCAATGGTCAATCAATCCATGCAAAAGCAAGCCTACAGCCAAAATATCTACATGCACATCAACCTAAAAAATAACTGAGGCACCAGTAATATGCAATGCAGCATCCATATAAGGCGGTAACCAAGAGCAAATCTAGATCAGTGGTAGGGCTTCCATCTACCACTAGCTACCACACAAAAAACTCACAGGTGCTTAACAATGCAGCACACAGTAAGAGAAAAGAGCACTGAATTCAAAATATATTTTTGGTCAATAATTGCACAATATTTTCATGATCTATAATAGTGACCGTATCCAAAAAGATACGATACAGAGGCTGCAGTGTATATAAAGTATTAATATACTGCCTATAGAAAAAGTAATCCCCCAGCAAACTAGCCGAATCTCCAAAAATACCTCTAGCATCTCCAGACTTACTTCCTTCATTTTAAATGCTGGACAAGCTATATTTCCTCTGAACATCATGACATTACTCTCTATCCATAATAAATTTACATTTAAAGCTCTTACAGTTAGTTGATTCTACTCCTCTTTGCCCATAACAAAGCAGTTCCTTAATGTTTAATTCTTTGTAAGAGACTATTTTGAAGTCAAACCTTGAGTCACATGATACACAAAGTGTTTAGTATCTTATCCCCATTACCATAGCCGGAGGTGTAGTTTGGGCCCTTCCGACCTCGCCCCCTGCCCGTGTAGAAGCGGCTGCTGTGCAGGGGGGGCCCCGAGGTGCTCTCATCTGCGCCGTAGCCACGGTCGCGGTCTGCCGGCCGGCCGGACGCAGGCCTGAAGCCCATCCCGATCTGCCGCAGCTGCTCATCAATATGCAGCCTCTCTAGCCGCAGCTGCTCGACCTCCTGTGGGCCAAAGGTCAGACGGTCAGCCCCCGCACCAGGCGTCCTCCTCGGCGACGCATATAACGGCAGCAAGACACTTACGTTAAGGTAGGAGATGTGATACTCCAGCAGTACCTGCACATTCCCAATGCTCTCCTTGGTGCCAACAAACGTGAAAGGAACCATTCCCTGTGTCAAGATAGACTGGCTCAAATTATGACAGAATAAAAGACTATTATAGGCATGAACACTGCTGCTGTAAGCTGAACCAATTATGGCTTAATTCACAGCACAGGTGTGCAAAGCTGAGAAATTTGCAGGCATTAAGTAAATTGACAAGCCCCAATGGTTCCCGATATAGCTTCTTTAACCAGATGATTAAGTTAAGGGCTTACTTCTTGTCGAGGAAGCTTGTTATCATTGTCTCCTTCGATTCGCACTCGCACAACCCCCGACTTGTCGACAATCTCCTGGATAACCTTTCCGTTCTTGCCAATCACCTTGCCTGCAAAGGGCAGAGAAAACAAATGTTCTCCGTGGTTCTTTGACCACCGACTGGGCCGGTGCAGGAAGTTTCCACTCACCAACCAAGTTTCGGGGAATCTGAACAGCATCTTCAATGAACTCCAGGTAACTTCGTGCCTTCTGTACAGCTTCTGCACTCTTTACCGAGGTGGGGCACAAACGTATAAGGAGCAGAAGTTACAACCTGGAGGCCGCAGCAGACACAGTGCGTCCCTAAACACACGGCCCAACTCACCTCCCCGTAAATCCTGAACATGCCGCTGTCCTCATCCAGCTCAATAGCAGAGACCCCAGGCACCTTCCTGGCCTGCTGGATGTTGCTGCCATGACTCCCGATGGCCAGCCCCATCAAGTCCTCCCTGACCACAAACTCCTCTTGGAAAGAGGAGGCTAATTGCTTGGTGCTCTTAAAAAAAAGGTAAATCTCACTTCAGCTCAATAAAATGACAAAAGCCTGATACAAGCCTTTTTTGTACGACAAAGGGCACTTTTCCACTGCACCTGGTACTGTACTTTTGATACTTCAGATAAGTGGCTAAAGTATGGTACTTCTTCTGTGTTGGTTTTCCACTGGTGCAGAGATGTTCACGAGTCACAAAATTAGAGTCCAAGCCAAGTCTCAAGTCTCCATTGTGGTTCCAATTTGACATTACTATTTATCAAAAATGTAACCGCCCAGTTCTTTTTTTATCTTTTATTAGTAACTGATGTGACTAAATGGGAATCACCACTTGAACAGTTCAAAAACTGAATGGATCATACTTCCTTAGACTTATACACAACTTCAAAGTAATTGCTATTTGAAATGCCTTTGAAGCAATAACATTTTTGTAAGAACCTAAGCACTTTTGCAATGTAGATTTTAAAAATAATACTTTCTCAAAAATAACATTATGATGAAGACAGCATAAATTCCTGAGTTGGAACAAACATGTATGCAGAAATTGCTGTGCTGAAAGCGTGTCAGCCTGTCCCTGCCCTGGAACCAGACCAAACCATGCTGGACTCCACCCCCAACCACATTAAAGTGATGTGATTGGCTAATGAATGAGTATAATCCAGACCCCGTTTGTCGTGCTGCTAAAGTAAATACATATTAAAGTAAACTGCAATTTTCATTTTTACACATCGTTCCAGTTAATTAATAAAATTGATTTGCCTCTTAGCTCATGTGTGTGAGCAATTAAATAAAAGGTCATGCAAGTAACACTGCAACCTCCAAGTTACAAAGTTAAAAAAATGTGTGCGGTCGTGCTGCTCTTTTAGTTACGGGAGAGCGGTCAGAGATATTATTGTTTAATCGATTGTTTTGCTGGTGTTGTTTCTACTTTATTAAAAATCTGTAAATATGAATGTGTGACGCAACGCCGAATAACTTAAGACATACATGCTGTATGCGAGGCACAATGAAGAGGTGTGGGCAGTTTTTATTATTATTATTATTATATCAGAAACAAAAAGGTGTTTTTCGGACATCTGCTAAGTTATCAGATTTATAGCAATCTATGCTGATCTGTGTCACTGTATAACAACATAATGTACATATAATTCACAAAACAGTTTAAGCAACACCTATTTCTGAGTGGTGCCTTCTAATGTAAAAAAAAAAAAAAAAAAAAACAATTGGAATATCCTGTGTTTTGTCAGATCGGGTCCACAATTTGTACTAGTGGCAGAACAGAAATGTCACGCTTCTCCAGTTCCTATGCCCTGTGCACAGCCGCGCATCATGATGTGTTTGATGTCTTTACGGTTTGGAGAATGTAGTACACTCAATGCTTTGCATGTGTCAAATTCCTAAGAACTCAATGGAAAAGGGAAAGTACCAAAAGTATTGTAACCTGCTGCGGTGGGAAAGTGCCCAAAACTGTACAGACAAGAAAGAAGAGCACAATTCCCAAAGAGAATTTTTATGGTTAGTTCTCTAAGGTTCACAAAATTTGAAATATTTGTACTTAATATTGTAATATTAAGGAGATTATATTTATCTGAAAAACTACATCCAACTTATCTACCAATAAAGTATGTGAAATAAGAGTTGTCAACTGACAAAAAGCAGCGACCACAAAAGCAGGGATTATTGCACAAGTGCACATCGCTATGACGATGCTGAAACAATACATCGTGCCGTCCTAGTTAAAGCCCGGTTTTTACCTCCAAGTGTTTTGTGGCTTCTTCATTTCTGGACATGAGCATGAGCTTGGTGCGGATACTGCGCAGGTGCATGTCACTCAGTATGGCGATGCGCTTGACAGTGGCCTCATTTGTAGACTGGAGTGGAGCACAACTGCGGTGAGCACAGACCCATATGCCTCCTTAGATAAATGATGATATGATGAGAATGGAAACATCAGACTCACCAAGACAACCAGCTCATGGGTTTCTGAGCTGTAAAAAATGCGACAGGCTCCTACTGCCTTCTTAAAATCCTTGTGTGAGTGCTCATTTTCACACCTAAAAGGAACAAACTGTTTTTACCCCAAAGTCGACAGTAACGCACGCTGAATTATGTAATGCATGGTGTACATACGCTGCCCTTAGGTCCTCTGGGACAGGGATGGTGCATTTGTAAAAGGTGTTCTTAGTGACAGCTTTATTCAGATTCACGGGCCGGAGGCGATCATAGGTGACGATTTCATTGTAGGTGGCATCGCAGGCAGCATACTCGATTACGTAGAACTGGAAACGGCAAACATAACAACTGTAAGTTACACTTCACAAAGAGCAGCACCCATATCAAAAGTGAACGTAACCTTATACAGAGAAAAGGGCCAAATATCATGCCATCCCATTTTACTTACATCTCCTTTAACCATGCGAACTTTAGCCAGCCACCAGCCACAAGGCTCCTGCTCATTCGCTCTCGAATAAATCTGTGGAAAAGCAGACAATTACCTAAAGAGAATCAAAACAAGGCTCCCAGGGAGAAAAAAAAATATATAAAGGCATCATAAAGTAACCAAAGCTGGTATTAAACAACTAAAAGGATGGATCTTCCTATAAAAGACCTACCTCAACTTCATCGCCCTCACCGATATCCTTCCTGCCATCCAATGGAGGCAACAATCGCACATCACTGAAAGGAACTTGTCTCTCTGGCTGCCAGCTTCAGAAAGAAAGAGCATAACTGGAAGTTTAATTTAACATTATCACTTTGATATTGACCTTTAAAGAAGTAAGACTAAAGTCAAGATCAGACTTCAGTTTGAGCTTTTCCTTAAGCAGAATACACATTTAAAAAAGACATGGGCACAGATCATACTCACTTATTTTCAAAGACAATGGTGAGTGAGTCATCATGGACATCTTTGATAAGCCCCTATAACAGAAAATGGAACTCTTCATTAGACCCACCTCTGAATGAGATGTTTCTTAAATATTCCTTGTAAGACTAATGTGCAGTTTTAGTATATATTTACTGTAACTGGTAAAAAAAAATCCATCAATTTATGGTCATTATGGTCATAGTGACTCATACATACACACTTTTGCTGAGAAACTGAAACTTAAAAGCTATTTGCATACCTCTGTACTATGGAAGACACAGACAGACATGCACAAATATTCACAGACATGCATCGGCGAGGCTGGATTCAAACCCTCAGTTCCACAGATTGCAACAACAAAACCACAACACAGGCCTAACCTACAACTGCCAGACTGATTTTAGGTACACCAAACCATAAGCAAGAGATTCTCTATATGCCATGTTTGTCGGTAACATAAAGCTAAAATCAACAAAAGCATCATGACTAAGTAACAGAAACTTGGTAAGTCAGGTCAGATGATTACATATATGCTGAAAGATTCTCATAACGTAATTCATCTATTTTTACCAAATGACTTTAATATGCGGGCGTTTTCCATGGAAACATTTGCTGTTGCGGCAGCCAGTGGGAAGAGGAGAAACACGTCGGTCCCTCTTACATCTCAGCGCGTCCAAGTCAAAAATAGCTGGGAATGCGCGGCAGGCGAAGAGTGACGGGGGACAGCTGGGGGTGAAGGGGGAGGGGGAGACGCTTTAAACTGGGCGATCTGGGAAGGCTGCTGCTTGACCAAGTGCACATAACCACCAAACGCGCCTAGCAGAACACGGCTGATCACTTTTCGACTACCAAAAACTCGGGGCAGCAGCCACTCATTTCCATCTATATACACCGAGCTGTTAGTTTAGTTCGTCTGATCAAAGAAAAACACGTCTTACATAAATGAAACCCCAGAAATTAAATCGGCATCAGTTCCTTGACAGGTCCGTAATTCATATACCAGGTTTCCCCGACGGCCAAATATAACGCTGCTCCAGCTACATAATGCTACGGCATAGATAACCATTAAAAACTAGGTTTGCTGCTTGGATGAACGATTATTTAAAAGATAAGTCTAATAATAATAAAACCAGGGGTAAAGAAACCTTGTCGCCGTGGCAACCCGGCTGTTTACATGTTGCTGCTGGTAAAGAGTGAAACTGAAGAAATTAAACCGGAAAACAGTCTGAGGGAGCGGCTAACTAGGAGACCGGCCTGAACTGGCGAGCAAACTGTCTATGCCAGCTAACTAAACTAACCTGGTAAACTCTATAACTGACTAAATTATAAAGCAGCATGAGCAGTCGGGCTAGACGGCTTAGCTAGGTCAGCGAAACGCCAACAAAGGAGTTAGCCGACTAGCTAAGGTTAGCCTGACTACCCCGAGTACCGCCCCTCGTCAAACCTCCGAAGCGAAACCTAAAACACCGCAAATACACTGGGCGTACACTTAAGATATTGGGCGGAAAACTGGTGAAATACCGCTTATTTTAATGAGCAGGTTTTGGTAGCAACGCCTGCGGGACATAAGAGGAGCCGACAGTTCACATACACACCGCCAAATGTAAGGAAAACACGCACCAGTGAAAGCAAAGTAGCACCTGAACGTTCCTCACCCCCTCTGCGATATCTCCACCCTCGCCAAAGTCGCTTACAGTCGCTCCGAAACGGCGTTGAAGTATATTTACCTTGTAATAAGCCCCATTAGAGCCGCGGATCTCCACCGTCAATTCCTCCATATTGGACGCGCAGTGCATTCTGGGAGCGCGCTCCAGCGCCCTGCTGCCGCGAGCCGGGAAAGGGGTCCGGCTCAGTGAGGATGGCGGGAGGTGATATGCTGAAGCTTTGCCGTGCAGTCATACGCACCACCTAACCCGAATATCTGTATGGGGCGAACATGCAAACTCCAGACACGGAGAGCAATGTGCGGGCTTCACCTCTCCAGCCATTCAGCTGCGAAGTCATAGTTATATCCATAAAACCACCATGCTCTCTGTACTATTGCGAATGAACTAAGAAATTCGTTCAATTGAGAAATAACCGGTAACACAGAAGTGATACTTTTATCTCACAATTAATATGATTACGATGTTGATTGTATGTGTTATAAATTTGCATTAGCATCTGTATCTTTTTTCATGGTTTGTTAAGGTTTTACGTTCTCATTTACTTATTTAGCACGTTTTATCTAAAGCAACATACAATCCCAAGTAGTTAGAAGATGAATGGATGTATGGATGAGTTCTAACAATAGAAGTAACTTGAGTTGAACTCTAAGAACTTTCCCTTTAATTTTGTGCCATCTTGTAGGTGGGAGAAAATGGTGTCCTTAGCTATCAACTTCAGCACATTCAACTGTGGTGTTCAGTCTTGACAGGCAGTCTTACTACTGTCACTGGACTCCTGAACAACAGAGAAACTGTATGTTTGTTTCCACTTTTACAATCATATTGTACCCAGGTGCAAGAATGTTGGCCCATTGTCTGTTCCTCTGCAAACGTCATTTTGCTTTTGCTTTTGATTAAATCATTGTATATTGTTGTGACTGTTATGCCAGAACACAGATGCTAACACCTTGCCTACACCAGTCCATTGTCATTGGTTCCTGTATCATGACCAAAACAGGAAGTGCCAGGTTCAGTGGCTATACAGTGAGGGCTATAAAGTTCAATTGAGTAAAGATGGTTTGAAAGGAGAGCTGAAAGTCTTTCTCTGGGCTTGGTCATGTGTTTCGATGAATGTGTAATACAGGAAATGCTACCTTTATTCAGTCAGTCAGATTTGGGTTCCTGTCTTCTGTTGTATTCTGTCACACTGTCTCCAGTTCTATGAGAGTCCCAGTTCCATGTCCTGGTTCCTGTTTTCTTGGTTCCTATCTCCTGTTACAATTTCTGGTAGCAGTTTCCACACTGGTTCTTGTGCCGCATGTTTACCAGCCATCTGCATATTTTACCATATCATTTGGATTGGATTCTTGTCAGTTCAAAAAAACTGACTGACACTATTGGCCCAACTTCTTTTGACATCACATAACATTGGAAAATAACGTCAAACCCAGTAGCCCAGCATTTGACTACCTGTGCTATGAAATTTTTATCCTCAACTTTTTTTGCAGTAATTATATTTTCCTTATCTCACCCTGACCTTGTTCAAATCACACATTCAACATACTGTCTTCTATAGTCTAAGCTGTTGTGCTGCTGTTTCTGTATTAAAAATATATGTAATCTTTACCTTTTGCATTTGTGACTTTATATTTATAATTCCACATTTATATCCAGTTAAATCATGAAAGACATCAGTCTGAGTGATTTGTGTTAGTGGTTAACTGACTAAACAGTTGGATAGGAGCTATGTTCTATTTGACCAGTACGTTGTCCTGGTGCCAGGTCAAAATGGTCACTGTAGACATGTAGTAGAATCCAACACAAGTGGTTCATGAACTAAATTCTAAATTCCCGCATACTACAAAATATAGATGGAATTTAGCTTATCGTGAGAGCAGAGAAGTTTGAAATATCCCTTCTACTGAGTCAAAAAATGGAAAATTAAAACAATCGTTTTCAGTGCTGATCTGCACAAGGCGGAAGATCCAGAAGCAGAGTTATCATATAAAGACAAAACAATGGTGGCCACAGAAGCCCATGAGCCATTATTACTTATTATCACTAATAGAATATTTTGAGCATAGTCTTGCAGCATTCTCTGACAAATAATATATCAGTTGATGGTGTAACGATTCTGAAACCGAGAGCAAAACCACGATACAGAAGTTCGCGATCTCGTGTTGCGGATACCCCAGCCCCAGCCTGCTGACACTGCTGCAGGTGCACCCCGCTGGGTCGTCATTGTGATCGCTGTGCACATGCGCGGCAATCACTGTCTTTTCTGACATATTAATTTGACTACAGTTTTTCACCTAGAAACTCTGTTCCACCTCTCAAATATTCCACCCATTACGGAAAAGTGTATTTGTATTTCTCTTTTTGATATTCCACCTGCATCTCTCTTTTTCATCCCTCTTTCTGTCAAATTTTTCCCATAGATTTTTTTTCAAACTGCTTTCATTCAGCCAATCTTCAGCATAAAAGCCCCAGACTTGCTGAAGACATCCAGTATGCTGCTGGAAAGTATTTAACCAACTTTTATCTATTTAACCGTCCTTCATTCCTTCTTTTTCATCTTTCTATTTCCCCCCCCTTTAGCTTTAATTTGCCTTTCTTATTGACAGCACTCTTCTATTTCGCCCTTTTATTCTATCATTCATCTTTCCATCCGTCCATATGAATCCATAGATTTTATTACTCTCATCGTTTTAAAGCCACAACAATCAAACTTTGTATATTGACTTATCAGCTGATTAAAGGCACTAAACAAACACTCAACTGCTGAAGCAAAGCACAAATATTTGTCATTCCTTAATCTTTTCTTTCTCGGTTTCTTTCTCCTTTCATGAGCACACCAATCACACATTTCCTTCAGGAAATGCCCTTTCCACTTACTAATGTTGCAAAACACATTTTCATTTCATAATTAACACTATAACATGTGAATCACAATATTATTATTGTATTTAAAGTTAGGGCAAGCTATATATTTTGTACATATTATGCCTATTTTATTGTCTTCCTACTGCATTTGTCACATGCCTATTGCTTTTTTGATCCCCTTATAGAAATCCTACCCATTGCGTACCACGTCTTGCTCTCCAAGACACACATACTGTATGTAGGTGAGAGGAATCATGGCAGTAGCCACCTGCGGAGGCCCCCATGGAGTTGGCGGTTAAGGGCCTTGTTCAAGGGCCAAGAGATGTGTGACTATTTTGCCATATGAGCGATATGCTGCCCTTGATCCAATCACAATTGAGTGATCACGCCTGCACTAAAAGCTAGGCTAATTTCATTAGCTTAAGATGGATAATAACCCTCTTTAGTATTCCAAATCGCTGGTGATTAACAAAACTCAGATTTTTTTTTTCCATCTCTTCTTATTCACCCCCCCCCCGAAAAAAATAGATTGAGGTATGAACCAAACCGTGGCTGAACAGTTGAGGTCTGATCTGAACCATGGAATTGGAGAATTGTTACACCCCTAATATCAACATGTCACTAATCATAGTTAGCTGTATTAATTGGGGGCAGGGCAAGTGGTTTCAGAAAATGGATGGATGGATGGAATTGGGGGTAGCACAGTGGCCTCATACTTCTATTTAATGTATTATATATAATATTAATTCATTGTTTTATAATAGGATAGATGACATTGCACTTGGTCTTGCATTTGTAAATTGCATAAACCTTCCCGATTACATAAACATGGATGTGTTTCTTAGGTGCAATAACGTGATCTTTCCACCTGGCAACACTGGCATCTATCATTTAGGCCTACTTTCCGGTTGTAAACCTATGCAATTTTTCTGCTTGAACCTCTATTGGAACTTGATCAGTGTTCTGATGAATGTCTTACTTCTTGTACATGATATGTTTTAATAGTAAAGCATTTGTCGCCACTGAAAACAAGTTCACTCCAAACGAATCGCTTATTGGAATTGAGAATGTGCTGCTAGTAAAATGGAAACACTGGGAGGGTGCATATGTGAGTTTTAATGGAGGAAGCCAGTTTTGTATCTTAATGTGTACAGCAGTGGTCTCCAACCGGCCAATTGGCAAGGCATTCATCATCGATTGCCACTACATTTCCAATATAACGCTGGGGACCCAGCCCAGTTTCAAAAATACACCAAGGGGGACACCATCGTGATTCAGCAGCTCATCGGAGTATTTTCTTTGTAAAAGCAACTTTTCCTGAAAAAAAAGGTTAGAAATCACTGGTGTAGCGGCTCAAAGCACTGTGAAATGCAACCTTAATATGTCTCCTGTGTTTATTTTTCAAAGATTTGAATTATGCTATTTGTAGATTTAGCATCCACAGCCCTTTAGCTACCTCTCGCTTGCGCCCTACATCAATACCCTTCCGTCGTCCCCGCTGGTAATTACGGACCTGCAAAATGGTTGGCACGTCTTTAGGAGTAGTAACAGCAGGCCCAGATATCCCGGCTGCCCTTAACCCTCCCCCATGTGGTGAAAGAAAGGCAGCTGCATTTTTAGTGCAGAAATTCCCATGGCAACAGTCAGCTCGGTCGGGTAGGGTGCCTCCGACCTGCGCAAAACACTGAAAGGAAACCTGTGCATTTTCTGTGCTTTAATTCCTGCTGGGAGCTCATGAATCCCCCAGATAGGCACATATTTATTCAGATTCAAAACTAACATCCTAAATGAAGCTAATAAACTAATAATTCATGTTTGTTTTGTGAGGGAAAGAAGTTTAAACATGAAAAAAGGACTGTGTGTGATACAATTATTACCAAAAGTGATTATTTTCATTATATTGGCAAGATGTATATTAAAATTGTTCATCAAACGTTTATATATATGAAAACAAAAGGAGAATGTTTTTCTTTAAACACACTGTAAAAACATTCAGATATGTCGTCCCCACAATGAAAGTCATACTGCGTTTATAAGTGTAGTTATAAAATTAATATAAAATCTGGTTTGTGTCTTTATTTCTTCATTATTGCCGTCTTTGTGGATTATGGGACAAAATAAACATTAAAAACCAAATGAGGAAATGAAAAGTCTGTGGGCACAGAAACAGTGGAAGCTGTGTCAGATAATGGGACAGGCGGGGCTCTGTGATCAGTCAGGACCTCAGAGGGTGCTGGCAGTAAAAGACGGGCTCCGGTGGATCTTCAGCATACGTGAAGCCTGCATTGTCTCAGGGTGACTCATAGCCACCAGAACTGAGTTGCAGAAAATAGGGAAGAAAACCTCGAAGGGCTGGGCTTGGACTTTGAAAGGTCATCAACACATGGCCTGTTGCTAATGTTCAGCTGCCAGGAGTTCTTTCAGGTCCAGACAGCCCCCCCCATCATGTTCACTGGTGCTGTCCTAGACAGGGACACCTGCTGGTTCAGAGATAAGGCAACAAAGAAAGTTAGTTACAAATTCTCTTCATTATTCTGGTTGTTATTAAAAGCCATTTGTAAGATAACATTATAGAAATTGTAATATTGTATGAGAAGGGTAAAAAACACATTCAAATTTAGTTATTACTATTACCATTAATTAAGATATATTCCGTTTCATAAGTGTACTATAACAGCAATGTCCAATTTTAGCTAGTCAATCCATTTGCATAGTGATTTTGCGTGTTTTTCTGCCGTTTTCAAGAAGTACAGCTTTTGGGGGTTTATAAGTTTGCCATTTACTTGATAAGTCACTGGAAATGGGTGGATGGATGAATGGATCTTGTTTCTTCAAACCTAACTTCTGTATTTACTGCTGCCCTAAGCTGCTACTAGACTGGAGACAATAAAACGGAGTGAAAAATACATTAACGACCTGAGAAAGAGCTGAAAGATGCTGTGTATTTCTTCGGCTGTTCTGCCCTCATGCAGCCGCTTTTAGCAGCAGAAATGCATTGCATTAGTACTGCGAAAAGACAGAAAAAGTCACACCTTTAGTCATCTCATGCCAACATCTCACTCATCCGTGCTTTTGTTATGGAAAAGTAAGGTTATAATGTCAGGCCTGTTTTTCTAAGATTCAGCATTTTAACTAGCAAGAGTGACTCGCAGATGTTATGTGTGTAAGTTAGATTCCCAGTCTTTGCTTGAGACCTTAAATGGTGTGGCGCCATTTCATCTTTTCACCAGCTGCAGTTTCTGCTAAGTCTGTCTCAGTCCAGTGTAGTCCTTGAATTTGAAGACAACATGTATGTTTCCTGAATGCAATACTAGAGTTTAATTAAGGTTATAAATGTTTTTATATGACTCTTACTCTGCTCATTCACTTGCATTTATAAAATAATATTTCTGTACATTGCTTTTCCCACATGGTGGCGCTCCATGTTTTAGCAAGTGGTGCTGTGGATTCACACCTTGAAGGCTGTGGGTTTGATGACTGCCCTAGCCCTCTGTGTGTGCAGTCTGCATAATCTTCTTGTTTCCCTTGCAGTACAAAGACGAATGGTTCTGGCTCAACTTGACGCTACACTAGGTAAGTGGTTATTGGAGATGAGGAGGATTCTTTTCTTTCTTTCTTTCTTTCTTTCTTTCTTCATTTGGTCTCAGTAAGGCCATTAATAGTATAAAAGCTGATAAAAATATATATGAGTCTGTAGTGTGATTTTGTCACCAAGTGAACTGTTGTGCGACTGGCCCACCTGATCTTCTGCTGCCTCTGTTATTGCTACCACTGACATTATGCACGTTTCTGCTAACTTTCGAAAAAGATGGTTTAAATGGCTGTCCTTGTTTTGTAGCAACCCTCCCTCGGGAATTTTATTAGGTGCCCTGTGGTTGATATTGGCCTGTGGCTGCCATATTAGTGACATTTCTCCAAAATTCCCTGTCTTCTCTATTGCCTATTTCTCTGGGGCACCTTTCCATAGTGATACTCTACCTATCAAAACATACATCTATATTTCAACCGCTTAGCCTAGTCATGGTGACAGCGGGACCTGCAGCCTATCTCAGGTAGCACAGGGCTTAGATACACCCTGGATGGGATGTCACTCCAAATACACAGACTCACACATACGCTATGGACATGTAGAGACACCAGTTATTCAAGCTGCATGTCTTTGGATAGCAAGAGGAAACCAAAGCGGGAAAGCTTGCAAGCTCCATTCAATCATACACACAGGCAGCATTTGAACCCGCAACCCGAGGTGCGAGACCACCATGATACCCCAGTTAATAACAACCCCAATTAATAACTAGCTTCGAGGGGCGGATATGTCTTAATGTTTAGGGAAGCGCACTTGTAATTAAAAGATTGCTGGTTCGAAACCCAGACCAGCAAGGCACCACTGAGGTACCCTGAGCAAGGTACTATCCCCAAGCACTGCTCCCTGGGTGCTGAATTAGCTGCACCCTGCTATGTCCCATATGACTTAAATCCAGAGGACACATTTTGTTGTTGTGTCCTGTGGTGTGTCAACAACTACCACTGATCACCAAATTCTAAAAAAAATAAAATAACTAATAACTAATTTCGTTTGGTAATATGTTTACAAGTTTTGCTGATTTCAATCCATATTATTTGTAGCAGAAGGGTGGCATAGATTTTTGCATTAGGGCTTCTGCATATCTAGATGTCTTTTGAAACTTGCGTTACACAGCCGCCTTGTTTTTTTATTGGTAGCTAAAATGACGAATTGCTGCCACCTGCAGCTCAAGCTGTAAATGACAGTCTGAATATGGCTGGGAAAATGCGGGATGATAGCTTGGCCAGGTTACGAAAAAGGACTGAACGATTGAACTAATATTCGCTAAGCCATTTAAAAACTACAGAAAACAAGGAATAATATATTAGAATATAATATATCGCAATATATAAATACTTATAATAATTACAATTAACATTTCATTAACTTGTATGTGATCATACATATGTCCGAATATTCCCTAAAAACTTAATATTCTTGCATCCTTCTGCAAAATAAGCTCTTACATACCTTCATAAATTAGAAGTAAAACGCAAACAAAAACTCATCAAATTTATGAAGTGATTCATGTCGTAGTGACATCTAGTGGTGAAATTAAACATTGGCATGACCCTGAAAACTGAAGGAACCTTTACGCTTGACCCAACAGTCATTTTTAATCAGCCATCATTTTATTATTTTGTACAATTATTTGTTCACACAACTTCAAATAAAATTATCACTGCAAAGGACCAAAAAGACACATGAAATTAATATGTTTTAATTTGATGTAATTAATACAAAGCATACATATTTAAAGTCAATCATGGAATCATAACAGTTTATCTCACTTTGAAATAGACATACTTTTACTGAGGATCAGTGTCGATAATGCGTACAATAATAATAATCTGCTAATTTAAAGGTATATGGTTTGAAACACAAGACAATTCCGAGCAAAGTATGTACCTGAAGATCAGTTCACTGCAGTATGGAAGTCAGAAGGTATAAGTGAAAATCGTATGATACTGTATGACGGATTTGGTATTAAAATGAGAGCGTAAAACCTGTGGGAAGTGGTGCTTTAATAGGAAACGAGAGGCCATGGGAGCAAGGCGTAGCAGTGAGGAAGAGAGGACTGCAGTATAATTATGTTTTAGTTAAAAGGAGGCAGAGCATTACAAAACTGCCAAAGAAAGAGATACACTAATCAGTTTAAGAAATGAGCGCAACCAGAGTCTTGACACTAAGCATCATGCATCAGTCAATTCACATTTACACACGCTTCATTTGGCGTGAAGGGATACATGGCTTTTAATATTTATATTGAGCCAAACAGCTTCAAATCCTAAACTAAGATCTACCGTATCCTTAAACAAATTACTTAACCCAAATTGTTCCTATTAAAATTCTGCCTGAAGTCTAAATGGATTATTGGATTAATTACCACCAGTATTCTTTCAGTTGAGCTGTTCTGTATTTCTGTTGTGCTTCTTAATGCATTGACTCTTCGGGGAGCAAACTGTGTTGTTTCAGTGTAAAATTACTCAGATATCAAATGAGTGAAGAAATAATGTAGCTTTAAAAACAGTACTTTAAGATAACAGAGGTCTCGGTGGTAAGTCCGAGATTTCCATCACATGTCATGCTCGTAATTTTTTATCGTATGACAGAATAGTTTTGTGAAACAAATCACAGATAACAGTTAAAGGCAATTAGTATGGGGCAAGGCCCACTATAATTTCAATAAATGTACTCTCCAGAATCATTAACAAGAAGGACCGACTGCATAAGACTTGCTGCGTATTTACCACGGTGTCCAGTCCTGGCGCAGATTTTGTGCATGTATTTTTCTGTGTGGACACGATTGCCAGCCTTAGGTAATGGACAGAAGGTACCTTCACTTTGGAGTAAAAAATAAAAATGTCTTAAGCACAAGCTTGTTACATTTTATATGTATGGTGCATATTTGTTAACGTTGGGTGAGGAGCCTCCCCAGCACTAATGCAACAACATAAATCGTTACCTAAAAGAGCGATATAAAAAACACACGGAAACACAGCAGTCGGTTATAAATGCTCTCCAAGCGTGTGCCTGCGAGTCTGTGCACGCAGAAAACCTTAATTCAAATCAATAATGTGTGCATGACAGTCAAATATGTTTTACTGGTTTTGAGAGCCATTACCATATAGGCATTTATGGTTCAGCTGATAGCCTGTCCTCACTTTCAGATTTAAACCAGTTTACGGATTCCATTATGCTAAGCCCGAACACCACTGGTAGAGATGAATGATTACGAAACACAGTAATCTCCTATGGCACCGTCATTGCAATTGCAATATTACAATTCGGCCTTCCCATTTTTTTTTAATTCAAGAGAAAAATGAGTGTCCCAATAATCAGATATAAAGCGAGCTTTCGCAAAGTTAAGCTGCTTCTATTAGAATTTCATCTTCTTTTAAATGTAGCAAAAATGCACACAAGCTACAGTCACCGGGAGACACATTCTCTCTTATGATATCTACCATAGTTTTCACATCAGTTTTAACCTAAAATTGGCGCTAAGATGACATTAAGTGGGTAACGTACCATTTTTGCAATGGCAGGAGACTTTAAATGTCAACGTGCAGCATACAAAATAATAATAATTACTATCATCCTTACAGCCCTTCTGCAGCTGAGAATCAGAGCCACAAATGCATACAGGCAATGTGAATACACTCTGATGTTTATATACATTACATAGTATTAGCCTTTTTAAAAAGTATATTTTCTGATGAAATCTTACTAAACCTGAAATTTCCTGACCTGGTCTAGCTTTCTGTCGGACGAGTGTGTAAGCCCTCGTGTGATGAGTTGATTAGTACATGCCGTGTAAATTACACAAACATGCCGTCACGTGTGAATGCCTTAATCAGGTAAAAACCTGCCCATATAGCCGACGGTGACTTGGATTTTACGCGCTACTTTCTGAAACCTCTTGAAACTGTGACAGTTGGAAATAAATGCTTGCCCCCCCCCCCCATGTTTTGGAGACAGAATGAGTGTGGCTGTGTCCCTACAGATGTCCTATGCAGGAGACACGAAGGGTGGGGCTGAGCTTCACAATGCAGCATGGACTTTTCCCTGCTGTCATTGTGTGGCGTGACACTAGAGCTGTAGGTGTGTTAGGGGGCTGTGCTGACCATCACCCATCTGCTGGGTCCTTTCACACAAGCCCAGAGGGTCGGGGGTCAAGATGCTCTGGTTATGTACGAATGAAAGTGAAGGGTAATAGAAGAAGAACCTCTCTTAATTAGTACCGGTTTTAATTAGTGCTTAACAGAACAGTTACTTCTCTTGTGCTAATGTCATCGTGCCAGCTAACATCCATTTAAGCTGATAAAATCCCTATTTGCACTGTACCAAGGCTCCTGATTGGCTCAACAGCTCCAGATGGCCACTGATTCAAGAGCAGGCCGCAACTTTTAAAGGTATGGGACCGGGTGTCAGCTTCCCTGGCCTTCACCAATAAGCAGCCTTGACAGCCCCCCACCTAATCACTGGGAAGATCACCCCCCAAGGTCAAAGTGAATCAGGCAGGGAGGAGGCTTTACACTCCATTCTAATATTTCATCAAAACATGAAATCTGAGAGCCAGGAACAATTTCAATAAGTACGCCAGAGCGTCGAGAAACTTTCCTTTTTCTCAAGTTTCTCGCAGGGTCTAAAACACTCACATGTAATCTTTTTGTTCAGATGCAGAAAGCTGGCAGAGTCCTGCCTCTAAATAAGCTTTATCTGTTTCTCCAAGCAAAACACAGAAATAGCTGCAAATCTATTACTGTTTGTTCATCCGCTTGTTCAATTCTGTTCCAATCTGCAGCCCGTTTATAGGTATAATTGAAAATTAGTAGTGCAGCTTTTTCGGGAGAGTAATTTATCACGCTGCATTGTTCCTGCGTGACACTGCCGCCCCGGCTCTGAGGGGGAGCTGGCTGCTGGGGGTCGCTCCATGGGAAGCAGCCCCTCTGTGGCGGTGCATTTTCACTGCGCCACTGCTAATTGCGGCCTCCTCTCGGCTGAATTGCGGATCGCGTTAAAGAGCTTGTTTGCTCGGTGCGGCGGCCCAGCCAAGGCCGCTCTGGCTATTATCAAAGATACTCTTGATCTTTTCAAAAGCAAGAAATAGATTTTTTCCCCCTCTTTCTCTCGACAGGAAAAAAAAAGTAATTTGCAATGCGTCCATTAGTTCTTCATTAAACCAAGATTAAATTGCTCCAAAAATCACATCTGTGGTTGGATGATTAAAGGGTGGCATTTTAGAGGCCAAAACTAATTACTAGTCAAAATGAATGAGAGTGAAAAAACAGGCATGTTTTTACATTAGATAGCGTGGCTTGTAATTAGATTCAGGCTAATTCCACTATTTCTTCCCTTTAATGAGACCAGACTGTCCTCGTCTCTTTGTGGGCCGTGCTAACAGCTCCAAATGTATTATTTTGATAATACTGAGAGTTTATTTTAATGAATTTTTTTAGCTACCTGCCACAAGTGACTGTTCTGTCTAGTGCTGAATTATTATTCAAAGGCTGGGAAAATGGCTCTCGATGAATAAGGGAGCTGAAAGAATAGATCCTGCTGGGAAGCCGGAATGGTGGCCCAGTGTGCTGCATTTGTGCAGCCGGACTCTGCGGCACATTTAGGGGTAGAGTGAAAACTTTGGCAGGAAACGTGCCAAGAGTGAAATATGGAGCGTTCCCATGAGGCAGAGAGAAGAGGACTGCTTCCCGGAGAGAGGTCCTGCTCAGCCCGTCTCACTTTGTGCTTGTGCTGTGAGTGTGCACCCAACTCACTACAGTTGTTACGCACAGAATGGCAGAAGGATGCAGAGACGATCCACGTTGCGGCTCAGACAAAGCAAGGAACTTTAAGTAAAACAAAAACCGACACTCCCCCAAATGGAATGGCCAGAGACACCTGTTGGCCAAATGGGGAAATGACAACTGGCGGGGCAGGGGCTGATCCTGACGATAGTAGCTTTCAATGTGAGTATGCACAATGCTTGCTATAGCACCATTCAATGTGAGTGTGCACCCTACTTGTTATAGCACCTTTCAGTGTGAGAGTGCATCCTACTCGTTGCAGTACCTTTCACTGAGTATGAGCTCCCTAATCTCTCCTGCAACTTTCAGTGTGAGTTAGCAGTCTACAAACTGCAGCACCTTTCAGGGTGAGTGAGCACCCTAGTCGCTGAAGCACCTTTCAGGGTGAGTGTGCACCCTATTTGCTATAGCACCTTTCAGGGTGAATGGCACCTACTCACAATAGCAGCTTTCAGGGTGAATGTGCACCCCATTCCCGGCAGCCCTCTTCAGTGTGACTGTGCACCCTACTCTATGCAGCCCCTTTCAGTGTGAGTGTGCACCCTACTCTCTGCTGCACCTTTCAGTGTCAGTTAGCACCCTATAGTCGCTGTAGCACCTTTCACTATGAGTGTGCAGCCTAATCTCTGCTGCAGTTTTCAGTGTGAGTTAACATTTATGTGGTCTGCCACTTCATGGCTGAGTTTCTGTTGTTCCTAAATGCTTCCATTTTGTAATAATACCACTTACAGTTGACCATGGAATATCTTGCAGGAAAGAAATTTCATGACCTGACTTATTGTAAAGGGGGCATCCTATGACAGTACCGCGCTTGAATTCACTGAGCCCTTCAGAACGGCCCATTCTTTCATAATACTACTCCTAATACTTTTGTCCAGATAGTGTATGTCTTATTTGTGGCTGTCCAACCACTGTGAACATGTTGGTGTTTGTATGCGCAAAATACCGTATAACGCACTGATGTTGGAAGTGGTGGTCTAATGGTTAAGAAGATGTGCTTATGAGCAAATGGTTGCTTGTTCAAATCCCCAACCAGCAAGGTACCACCCCTACGTACTGCTCCCTGGGTGCTAAAAATTAGCTACCAGCTGTTATGTCACATATGAGTTAAATACAGAGGACACATTTTTTGTTGTGCACTATGTGCTGTGGTGTGTCAACAATGACAATTAATCACATTCACTTATCAACATTAGCTAACAATGAACCTGGCTAGAACTGGTATTGCTAAATGGGTATCTGACTTGTTTTGGAATGCAGTTAAGTGATGTTATTCCCTGCTCCAACTTCCTGAGGTAAATGGAACACAGCATTATGCGTTCCAGTATAACAAGTAGGAAAGCCATCTAGTAATACTGTACCAGGGACCTGTTTCAATCAGTAGGATTTCTGCCCAGATAACTTGTCAAATTTAAGGTGCCCCAGTTTAATTGGCCTGTATCATTTTTCACTTACATTTAGCCCACACTACCTTAAATCTGACAAGTTATTCAGCTAAGCAAGAAATCCTGCTTTCTGAAACAGGCCCCGGTTCTAGCCAGGTTCATTGTCAGCCGCTGTTAGCAATATCAGTTGATAACTGTGTTTTACGCTGTATTTTGCGCAGAGAAAATCTGCAGCAACATGTTCACAGATAACGGTTGGACAGTGATGTTTGAATGAATGATTTAATGAAACACAAATAACACATAAGTGCTAATAAACATATATAACTACAGCTTTCACTTCTGTTGATAAAGGGAGCAGTCATCTGAATTCTGAGGTTGGATTGCAGAGGTTCCTCCGACGTTCCGAGTCAGAATTCTGACTTGGGGGGGGGGCGTTCCAATTGAAATTTCTGACTAGGAGCTGGGAATTTCCAACTTCCAAGATCAAGTGGAACGCAGCATTGATATTGCTCCATCATCTCTCATGTATCATTGCACTTACAGTGCAGAGCTCGGGGGTTAAAAATGCCAGGAGGTACACAAAACTGGCACCTCTTCCCTCTGCTGTAAGCCTGGTTGGATAAAAGCATCAGTTAAATATAAATGAGTTATATGTACAGTGTGCACAGGCCCTCCAGGGCTCCATAAATAGCACTGCGGTATCTGTTACGGTTCTTTCTGATGGGTCACGTAAAATGTTGGTCATAGTGTAAATGAGGAATATATAGAACATAAATATTTAGATAAATAAAAAATACAAATGACATTTTGAAACACGGGCATTAAAACATATACGAAGGAATACAGGTGACCACCTAATTGGTGGAGAAAGATTCCGCAAATTGTCATACAAGTGGAATGTGGAATAAATGAATTCCACTTACATATCATAACAAGGACTCAGAGCGTTCAGGTAAAAACACACTCAATAGCTTTCACATTTCCAAGCGATCCATTCAGTACTTCTAGAAATTGTACAACTTGGTGAGTGTAGCACAGATAGGGATTAGATGGGCAGAGCAAGTGACGGGACTGTCCGGCAATGCAATACTGTCGTCTCTGACAGCACCAGTTCTAGTTAGCAAATTTGCCATCAGTCCTAGTATATTTCTGACACATCTCTGTGCTGCTTATGCTTTTCTTCCAGCATACATCCATAAACACTGTGAGTTATATAACTACAAAGCGCGGGCAGACTAATACATGAATTCCCTTCAGATCGCATGACCTAAATGTTTTTATAGAGCTGCCTCCTTTCATAGATATATCACAGCACATTATATTTAACACTAAGTCATAAGATGAAAAGATTAAAAAGACAGATATTAGCTAATTAAATACATCCAGATACCCTTCATATTCCATCAGTTCAACTGATCAAAGCACCATAGAGTTAATGCTCTTTTTCTAAAGGCACAAGGGAGTTCAGATTAATCCAATTTCTGCCTGCTGTTTGCTGAGGGGTCTCCCATCAGGGGCGTCGATCTGCACCCCCCCACCCCATAGGCACTCTGCTGCTTGCATCTCACCTCCTGTATCTTTCATCACTGTCACGTCTTGGGTTTTTTTTTTTTTTTTTGGAATTTCTATTCTCTGCCGGAAAGGAGTGTTCGATTCACTTTGGCCTCCAGAGCAACAGACGTGCAGAGTCTATTAAGCTGAAGACAGACTCAACCCATTTTCTCTTCCCTGGACATAAAAGACCTGAAACTCTAAGACCACCTTCTATAGACTCCATAATAAGTCTTTTCAGAATGTATCAGAATGTTTTGTTTATACATTCATGCATGCATAGACACATATATGCTCCCATATTATGACCTATGTCAACATAGTGTGTCTATTTACAAAATATTTTTCACTTTATTGTCCATTAGTTGGAATGAAAATATGTCTTACAGACTTCAATACATGTTTCTGTCTTGCCACATGTGATATACATTTGAATAAGTGATGTACTAAACAACCGAAATGGAATTGTGATTGAATTACTTAGAATTGAACTGTAACCAATTCCCCATAATTTTAATGCACAATACTGTTTGGGGAAACGACTGATAATTTCTTTGTGGAAAAATGTCGATTCTCTAGAATTTCCTATTCAGTGCATTTCCAACACCTGCTAGACCTCCTTCCCTTGCAAAAAAAGATACATATATATGCAGTCCTACTAATTTTTAAGGACAGAAATAAGGTTATTTCTGCTGAACCTGAATTTTGAACTACAGCCCACAGTGGTTCCAGAAATTCAAACCTCATAACATTTCAGCTAAAGCTTATACTAAGCTTGTTAGTATTTCTGATGTCGTGGTTGATATGGTTTGCAGAATTACCATAAATCAGCAGAATTAACTATGATCTTCAGTAGTGCGGCTGAAACTGGATGACAGAAGTTTGCAATATGCTGCACTGAATATTATGATAACGCTCCATAATAAATGTTTATAATCTGCTTAGTGCTTCGGTTCAGATGTACTCTATATTAATATTTCCCTCCATTAAAGCAGGCGTTACAGTCATGACAGAGCAAAACGTCCGCATTTAACAAGCAGAATGAAAACATGCCTTCTGGAGCTCAGACATGCGTCTGTAGATACACATGTGCAGAAAAATGCAAATACAGTCCATCCGCTGACACACAAACAGTCAGTGGGCTGGGCGGAACATTCAGAAATGATGTTTTGCTCGTTGGCTGTAACTCCTTTGAGCAAAGACACACTTCTTTAGTCTGACACAGTAAGAAATGACACGCTTTTAATATGACTCTAGTTTTGTGTCTTGGCTCTTGTCCAGTGAAGTGAGAACAGTTGTAAATGGGATCCTGCTGGAAATGAACATCCCCATGGTGACATTCTCCATGATGTCCTGTCTTTGGACACACCAAAGGCCAGTATGTCTGGTTCCTGAACCGCAGTTAACTGATTGCTAGGAAACCAAATACAGTACTTATGACAAACAGCTTTCTCATCATGCTGTTGGAACAAGAGGAATCAGATGTAGCCGAGCTCCTTGGCTTGTTTGACTTTATTTGTAAAATTAAATATATTAAAATATGTGTCTTTAGCCAGTAGAGGAAAACATTAATGCTGTAATACATGGTCATACTAAGCAGGGAAATATACAGCAATGAACTAGGAAATAAAATATACCGTATTAATAATTAAAATTAATACCGAATTAAGATAATATTGCTATTGTTTGTCGAGGTATTATGTTCTGTGTGCTTACTTAAGATTCAGTTTCATTTTCTCACTGATCTTGTGAATACTGAGATAGCACCTCCAGATGGTTGGTGAACTTCGATCAGTAAACTTTTGACTCACCCTGCCTGCTCTGGGTTGACAAATTGATGAATTAATTAAGTTCTGTCCTTTCTTTGAATTTGAGCCGTGAAATTTTTGAGCGATTACTTCTGCAAGTGGAAAGTAAAATAACTAATGATATTACAGAATGCGACGTATCTAATCTAATCCATTGGAAAAGTGCTAATGTCACTTATGTCGGTCTTTAATGCAAACCAAATGAGTCTCTCCTGTTATAAGAAGCTTCCCAGAATTAGTTGCCGTTTTCAGAAAATTGCAAAAGGGCAGCACTTTTATCTGAGAATTTCACTTGTGCATAAGCAAAAAACTCATATATTATTTGGTTACATTCCATCAGTACTAGAAATAACATTGTGTAAATTCTATGCATGCTAATGATATATAGAAATCCACCTGCTTTCAGATAAAATGAGTTTAATTTTCCGTTGCCCACTGCCTGGTTGGCCTTTCATAAATTACTTATGCACAGCTATTATTAAAATTCGAGGGAAAGCAAATTAGAAAGTCTTCATATCTCTCTCCTGGATTTAGCCAAGGCGGGGCTCTAGCTGCCGCAGTCAGCGTTTTTCGCAAATTCTGCACTCTTAAATTTTTTTTGCATCTCCGTATATTTCTATAGCTCTGTTGTAAGCGCCGCCGCCGTGTGTTTACTAAATTAACCCCAATCTTTTCTAGTTTACAAGCTTAATGGAATTTGCATGCTTTTGATATATGGATATTCAGACTGTATTTGTCGCCCGATGCGCATTTGCCTTACCCTTACAGCTTGTACAGGCTGCACTGCTGCTCCGCGCGAAAAAGCGCACGGCAGCTCCGGATCCGACGGCAGGCTGGAGACCGGAGCACAGCGCAAAAACCTGAAGAAAACAGCCTGGTCTATGAAAATCTGGGACACGAGGAGCATTTTAAAACGTTTAAGCTTTTTATTGTAACAACAATTTATGATATACAATTTATACATGTGCATTTATATGATTTTACAGTCCCTTTCCGTACAAGATCCGCAATAATTTGAAAATCACTAAAAGGCTAAAATCATTTGATTTGATTTTTTGCCCCTAAAGTTAGAAGTGTAATCCTTCTATATGATCTACCTCAATTGTCAAGATTCGGTATATTATGTGTGGACGTTTTTCTGCTTCCTGCTGTTCATTTTCCAACCAATCTGGTCTGTAACGTCATTGTAAATGTGACCAGTTTGAACTGAATGCAAAGAGAAGTCAGGAGAGTCATCAGTGCAGCTAGAGCTTCAGTTGGCCGGTGAGGCCTACAAATGACAAATTTTGGGGAGTGAGTGATTATAAATGATTTCAAAAGGACACAAAACAAAAGTCTCAAAAGGTTTATAAAATGTGTTTGGATTGTGCTGGCTTAACTGTAGCTATAATCCCACACACATTCTTTCTGTGGGATGCAAATTAAATAATGTGTGTGAATTCATGGTGGGGGTGGGAATTGGCTCAGGGCTGTGGGGCTTGTGCTTTATCACATTTTCAGAGATTTGTTAAGGGCTGGGTTCAAGGCACAAGGAAATGTAGCTCCAAGGAAACTGAAGTTAATGTCAATGAAGTCAACTGTTACAATCCAGGGGAAGCCGACTGCTTTTTACCATGCCAACCTTACATTTTCTATCTTAGGTACGAGTCTAGAGCAGACCCAAAGCCAGAAATGAATTTCAAGGGGTGTCCAGCAAATTTCAAGGGTGCTTCAAACTCGTTATTTTACTACCTGGCTTCATGGCTGGTTGGGAGAAAACAAATTTCAGGGGTGAATTCAAACCCATAGTTTTACTATGTGGCCACGTGCCTGATTTAGAGTCATATGTCACGAAAATGACTTGCTCATTGTACATAAAAGCTTATTATTGTCATTTCTGTTCAAGATAATTAGCCGGGAATTCCCCTTTCGCCAGCAACTGCTGTGCATCCACTGTACAGTGACAGAGGTAAATTATTACAGTGATAAGAAGTAACAAAGATGGATGAAGTTCACTGGTCAGATTTCAGTATTCAATGTCCTCCTTTTGAATGCCAGCACTCTGAAGAATATAAATGAGGCTGACTATACAGACTTTTCTTTTCACAATTCCCGAGTGCGATGTATTCCTTTTTTCACCCAAGGTTCGGAAGTTCCCTTCCCCTAAATTAGCCCAGAATTTCAAGGTCCCGGTACCATTTCACTTTACATTTGGTGCCATCGCTTCATGTGGTCATGCTCTGGGAATCCAGTATTACTTTTATTTTAAGCTGGAAGTCATGTCCTTCCGCAAGCTCACATTTTAAATTTCTCATTTCTTTATTCATGTCCGGCCCTTTGGTGCTTCCACCAAAGAATCGATTCATCGCCATTCTTTTCAAGATGAGGGTCTGACTTTACATCAAAATGTGAAGGTGAATAAGCGCCCCCCACCCCCCCAAACCCCGGAATCTGCAGCTTCATCAAATGCGGTTTGGTGTGCTGTCGATGGGCTCCAAGCTGTAGGCGATCTGACCATCAGTGTATATACATATATGTATAGTGATGTTCAGCACTGGCCAAGTTGGTGACATCAACCGGCGCTGATTTGCATAACATCCAGTTCACCAATTTCTTGCCTTTTTATGATTTTTCTGCCTTCTTCCAAATTAATCAGATCAGTTGTACTGTATTTGTGTTTAGTTTATTCTTGCCCTATGTTTTCCCACCATCTCTAAAGCTATGTTCTGCCTGCCCAGCACTGAGCATCTCGCCCATTAGGAGGGCTGCTAGCTACTGTGGGGCGTTTGGCAGTGTAAAAACAGCATTTTCTGTCTCATGCTACACCAGCTCAGCATCTCTATATATATAAATAATGGATAAACTGCAAATGTCTAATTTTAAAGTAATATTAATTTTAATGACTCGAATCCATATCGTTTTGGAATCAAACTGGAGGGTGAAGGTTTGTGTGACTGCTGTATGAGGCCTCCATGAAAAGGCTTCATGTCCTCATGCTGGTGAGAAACCAGGGTTAGACCCCCGCTTCCATGCTTTTACCGGCATCTTACCTCCGCCCATCCACAGGAGATACCTGGCACCATTCCAGCACGCTGTATCATGGCTTATTTCTCCTGTCCAGTGAGAGCCACACTGTAGGTGACACCGGTGTTACAAGCCATTACTTCATTGGCATTAAAACCTTGACACTTTCAATTTTTTTGACTTAGCATAAATGTTTATGCATATTTGTAACCATTTATGACCCCCATTTCCTAAAAAAATAATAACTGTGAAATTGTTGTTATAGTCATATATAGAAAAATGTATTATAAAATAACTATGCATTTCACTTCTGAATATAAAACAGAAAACTTATCCCTCTGACAACTGCTTTGGTATATCTGCGTAATCAGCATAGCACAGTTGTAATTTCCCTTCAAAGAAAGTATTTAGTCGTTTTTTTATCATTTAGTACCACCTCATGCTCATAACATACATTTAATAATTGAGCAGGAAATTTGTATACAAAGGTACTAACTACAAGCCTAATATTCTGTGTACTTATGCATGAACTTCGGTGATTTAACAAATAATTGCCAACACAGAGATGTTATACAATATTTTATCTCATTTTATGCAACTAGACTGCACTGACAATTTTAGTGCAGCATCTTTGGTGCAGAATCTGTGTTATACTGCCCCCCACTGGATCATTTAGCACAAACCTCTAATCTCGTACTAAAAACCACATTCTGTACCATGTATTCAGCAAAAATATTGTTCCCTTCAGTTGTCCCCTTACATAAAAATAAACACAAAACATTTTGATGAAGTATATAACATAGTTAACCGGTCCAGTTAACAAGCTGCTGTTGATGGAGCCAAGATATCCAACCATCCTTAGCTGGGGGGTACAGCTGGCATGTGATCATGCTCTGCTCAGGAAATGGGGCAACTGTAATCATTAAATCAGACATCACCGAGAAAGGATAAAAAAAAAAAAAAGGAGCAAATACCAAGATACGTGTAACGGCAACATTTATACGGTGAGCAGGGAAGAAACATCACAAATAGCTGACCCATCACCTTAAGCTGCAGTCAGCCGCCTGGAACGCTTAGCCTCAGTCTGGGTTAATACCCAGGGCTATGCAATTTTCAACCTGCACCTGAATGGGTAACTGTACGTGCTCAGAAACTGCACTATAAATGCATTTCTTAGACATAAGTTTGACCATCTGTCTTTATTTGATCACTGCCAGGTTGATTGCACAGCAATCAGATAATATTTGGGGAAAAAGCACTGTAGTGTTGGATGTCAATCACACGGGAAAGATGGAAAACTGTAGGGATATATCTGTAAAATGTGAATACAGTATACTCCACCAAGCTTAGAAGAGTCAGAAAAACAGCGTTTTCCATTATGAAGTGTTAATACTAAACTGTGTTAGTCCTGAATGTGTACACAGGCATATAAAATAAGTGTTCAGAGAAAAACTAGCACAAGTGTCTGAAAGAAGCAGATTAAGCTGTCAAACACAGGTCGACGTTTCCTGAAAGATGCTTTCTGCTGGAAGTGTGACGGACATAGCAGTGAATAGAGCTTCCTCTGCATCTCTCAGACAGCCTTTGCCGGGCAGACTTCAGCAGACGTCCATATCATTTATTCAGTCAACTATATGAAAGAGGTCTGTAGTCAGTACATTTGTAGGTCTGTTATTGTCAAGGTGGGGTCACATGATTACCTTTTTTACCGTAAACCAGAGAATATTTTGCGTTTTTTTTTCATGCTGGTGGCTATTCTAAAATCCCCATGGATAATCAGCTGTAGAACACTTTGCAGCAACTTTTGCCAAGATACTTCAGAAAATGTTATCTTAAACACAGCTTATGCCCAATGATACAAAGAATGCTAAAAAAGTGACAGAATATTTACAGATTAAGTGAGCTCAAGAAAAACATTTCACAGGCCTTGTTCAATGGATAACTCAGGTTATGTGGTCAGAAAAAGGAAATTTACAAGTTAAACAAGTTAGAAGTCTTCGGCTCTCAATACTAACTTCTTTTGTATTCTTGGTTGTATTCCTTTTCAAAAACAGACCATATAGGAACATCACACTAAATAAACAACATTTTCTGTAACTCCAGCCCCTGATTGGAGCTTTGAGTTAAATTAAAAGTTATAAAAAGAAAAACTGATCAACAAAGCTTGAGGATTTTATTAGGAGCTATGCAAGGGTACATGGAAATATACGGTTCATTTGCAATTAACAATTTAAGTCACTCATCAGCGGGTGGCTGGAGAATAAGGTGGCATTTGGCACATGGGGGGGGGCACATGATGCACTAGCATGACAGTGCCAGATAATTCCGGCAGCATTTGTGATTTCACTAGAGATACAGCTTCCACGGAGGGAGAATCGCATTAAGAGGTTTTCCCCAAAATTTAATTACAGACCAAGCAGGTTTCATAACGTTCTGCACAAGGAAGGAGGATAATACAAGACACTTGAGGTTTGCATTTTTGTTTTGACAATACCAGAGGTATTCATCCTTTTTCACACCACTGACAAACTTAATTAGGGCAAATCTGAGAGCAGTGGCAGAGAACTGCAGCAGATATAAAGCAGAATGTAAACAAAAGATAGACTTCCTAAACGTAGAAGGGCTTAGGAAACCTCTCACTTTTTCATCTTGTTGCATTTTTCTTTCTCAAACTGAGCAATCTGGCTGAAAATGTCCAGCAAGTTTGCAGGCAGATCTTTCTTCACATGCCCTTCCACAGATCCCTTGCCATTTTGCGATCTGTCACCCACGGTCTTGCCTTGAGAATCAGACTTCCTCCTGTCCCTGCCATCTCTGCCGAGATCATCACACTTCACACCATCCCATCGTCTGAAGCCGCAACCTTGCGCAGGGCGACTGTCAGCCCGGCTCTCAGGCCTGTGAGCACTCTCGGGGCTTGCAGCCTGTCTGTTTCTGCTTCTCTCTGGGCTGTCGTGAACTTCTTTACGACCCCCATAGCTCTCCTCAAGGTTCCTCTGAGCTCTGGACACCTCTCTCCCCCCACAACTCAGCTTCCTTTCTAAAGGCTTTAGCTCCCTGCTGGATGAACCCAAACCCCACCCCTCTTTCTCTCTGCTACCTTCCTCCTTCTGTGGGGTGCCATCAAAGGGGTCATCTTCAAACCTACCTCTGCTGTCATCCAAAACCTCAGAAGATGATGACACAGAAGCTTGCGACCTTCTGCTCTTGACATGAGACCTACTGCGGCCTGTCTGCCAATCCTGATCATCTAGCAACTTAACCATCTCCTGCTTTTGGTTCATGAAAGAGGCGGACGTGTTGGCCGGAGCCGGGTACCATTCGTCCTTACTGTCGACGCTCTGGTCGCAGGACGACACCCTCCGGTGGCGTTTCTTGTGGCTGTGCTGGGAGCGCCTGCGCTTGCGCCTCTTCTTCTTCTTAGACTTCCTGCGGCTGGAAGACGAGTCACTGGATGTAGACGAGGTGGAGGATGAGGACGGTGAGGATGATCTCCTCCTCCTTTTTTTCATTCTAGTGAAACAGATACCATATAGTTCATAAGTAGATCACATTTAAACCTACCAGAGTATATCTAGGCACCAAACCAAGCAAACCATGGTGGGGAAAAGAATTCAAAACTTGGTTGACTTATGGGTACATAAGTCAGATACAGATGTACAGCTACAAAACTGATCTGAGTAATGATAGGATACCACATCCCAAAACAGAGGAGTTAGACTTCATAACAATAAGAGAAGGCGTCTCAGGCTAGTTTGTGTAAAAAACGTGTGAGGTTTGGAGTGGAACTGCTGAAAGGTGAAACATTCCCAGTGGCCTGACCTCTCTCCATGCACTTCCCTCACTCATGAGTTTCTACATATAAAGCAAGCTGACAGGGTAGAAAATGCTCACTTACTTTAGAGCAGGAACCTAATAGGTCAAACCCCCCATGGGACAAAAACTGCCATCGCCATTAGCACGGACTCGATTAGCTATTTACCTTTTTTCTTCTTTTAAGATCTTACGCAATTTTTCTGCACTTGTCTCCACATTTTTTGACTTTTCCTGTTCTTTCGCAGCTTCCTCTTCTCTCACTTTCAGGGATTTCTTTAATGCAGGGCAATTGTGACGTTAAAATCGCAGCCAGTTTCAAATTCGGCAAGGCGATTAGCGTCACGCAAGGAATCGTCGGCGTTGGGCGGAAAGGTCGGTCGGTCACAGAAAACCGTCATTCACAGGACATTCATGTTAGCGTAGTGATTTTACCCAATCATAAATCAAAAGCGAAAACACACCCACAGAGAAGCGTTACCCAGTTGGAGAAGGAGAAATCATAGTTACCACGTGAAGACCAAGTTCGAAATACAAACCATTACAAGTCCCGTTGCAGTTTGTTTCCAGGCGTATTTTCAGGTAGGGAGACAGCAAATCACAGCAACCCAGTGCGGCCAAGAAGCAGGTTCCCAAATCACAGCGATGTGTACACAAGGAAGACGCTTTATCAGTATTACAAGGGCAGCAACTTCACACATGCTACATGTAACAAAAGCCCTGAGGGTTAGAGATCATCAATAAAAAAGTAAACCAATATTATATGAATTTTTTGAAATTGTAAGACACAAAGTGTGAAGAAAAAAAATACAGTGCTAATGTATCAAGCACTTATCCATCACAATGGAGAAAGGTAAAATCAAATAAACACGGTCATTCTTAAAAACACTGAACAACCACTGATATTAAACCAAATTTTTAAAACCACAGAGCCTACAATGGTATGTCTGATAGTACACACAACAGGTATGCAAGTACACGACCGCTGCATAAAGCAATACACGCAGCCATTCAGGCATTTTAACTTTTATACCGCAGATGAAGCATGCAGTCATATAAAGATTAAAATGCATGGTAAGTCCTTGACATAATATAAATGCACCGAGGTACCCTTTTGCACTGCAACGACAAGAAATTGCTGGCGTATTGCTTTATGCATCGACAGTGTACTTGCGTTGAAGTTATGTATATCCCTGACTATGGCCCACAGGTCAAAGGTCACACATGAAGTGAAATGCACCCAAACCCTGTTAATGGGGTAGAATGGCTCACCTGGATGTGCACCTGAAGTTTCTTCAAGGCTTCCTCTGCCTCCTTGAAGGTCTCATCCAATGCCAACGCCTTCCTGTAGAGGCCTTCTGCTGTCACAAGCTTCTCCTCCTCCTCCAGCCTGGCAGAATATGGGACAGGTCACGGCATGTAGAGCTCACAGCACAGGGAGCAGGGCTACAGTCTCCGCACAGTCAAAGAATGGTTTTCATTCACCAAGAGGGAAGCACATTTTAACTTCCATCTAGTCAGTGCTGCTTTTAACTTTGAGCACTAGACCAGAGGGGTCAAACTTCATGATTCAAATAAAATTTGAATTTCAAAAAAAATTTACATAATTAAAATCGATGGCAAAAAAAAGTCTGAATTGTTAAAGATTTATGTAGGCCAATATGAGTCGTCTAACATTTCCTCATTTTTGTTTTTCCATCACAATTTAGAAACTTTTTATTGTTGCTGCCGTTTTGTTCGGCTCATTTAAGATACCATAATTGGCTGCTAATTTCTGCATATTTACATAGATTTTGAGATCATAAGTGATAAACCGAGAACGCCAGCTGTTGGCTGATGTTCTTATCCGGTGGGTAGCTAAATTAAAGTTACATATCATCTCCTTGTCATTTTCCGTAGACTGACGTTATAGGCTACACTTTTCAGAATCTGTACCACATAACAGGCTTTATCTACTCTTAATCTAATGATGGGTTAGGCCTGTAGTATGCTTGTACAATTAATTTCCGAATTTCTTCAAATGATAGACTTGAATGCCTTTTAGAAGTAGTTTCGCAGCCCTACTGAGCACTGACGGGTGACGGCACACTGCGGAACATACTAAGAAGCTTTAAGACTCACTGGCCGCCTCGTTCGACCAGGGTCTGGCACAGATACTTTTTTGCATTTCGGTGGGTCGGGCAGCTTTTTAGCGCCAGCTCAAAGTCATCCATCGCCTTCACCAAACTACCCTTTGTTGCATACCTGCAAATGGAGAAAACACCATGCTTATATCTTTGTGTTGCATCACACAAAAGCTGCCTAAAAATAGGATGCAAGGGAATTAAAAAAAAAAAACAAAAAAACTAAGAACATGATGTCCACCCAACATTGACAATGACAAAGAAAAATGTATCCAGCAAGAGACAGATGAAAGTTACATCGCATCTCCTTCACTGTGATGGACACATACAGGGCACCTCGTGCCACCAGAGCTTCCACATTGTCCGCGTCTATCTCCAAGGCCTTGTTGTATTCATTCATAGCTTCTACATGCCGGCCTGCCTTGAAGTGGTCGACCCCAATCTTCACACTGGAACATAAACATTTGACATCAATGGATGGTTCTTATTCAGTAAGAGAGAAGCACATTTTAGCGTTCAACTGGTCACAGCTGCTTTTAATTTAAAATATATATTACGATATTTCCGAAGGACCCACTCACCATTTTAATGCCCAAGATGCAGACTGCTTCTTCCGGATAGATGCCCCATAATCCTCCTCGGAGAAATGCTTGCTGAAAAGAGTGGAGTGTGGAAACCAGTTCAGCCGGTAGGATTAGTCTACAACTACAAATAAGATGCAAAGACGGCCCTTACCATTGCAGGCCCCTCATTAATGAAGGAGGTTCGGTTTCACTAATTCCCAGTTTTTCCAAGAGGAACTCCACATTGGTAGGATTGGAGAAGCCCAGTGAGTCCCCCAGAACCTTCTCATAGGTCTCGGATGCACTGCTGGCTACCTTTAACCCACGACTGCAAGAAAAAATAACATACAACTTAAAGATGGTCTAATATACACAATGATTCAGCTTCTGACAAACCAGGGGCATCGACACAACTTCACAGTGAGGTTACTTTCATACCAGTAATGCAACGGCAGGTCCTCTCTGCTGATGACCCCCAGTTTCAGTTTTGCCAGGCTCTGGGAGAGAGAGGATGGCTGCAGAGAGACAGTCAGCTTCCCGTGGTAGCGGTCGATGTCCTTCACCCCAGCTAAAACAAATAACAGCATGCAAATCTCATTCATACCTCCAGTGCTTTTTATAAGAGGCCTGTTCAACCTGCAGCACTGGTTTCAAACAATCACCTCGAATCAGGTCTCCCACTTGGTAGTAGGAGAGCGGGTCATCGTGATTCCCATTAGACGGCACATCTCGTATGGGGCACAGGGCCTGAGGTACAGAAAAGAAAAAGAAACAATGGATCATACTATATGGTGGGGACCCCCCCCCAGCAGTGTCCCCCCGAGGCCCAGCAACCTACTGTCAGCTCCAGATCCTCAATGTCCCTCTCCAGCCCACCAGCCAGACATAACAACGTGATGAAGAAACCGAAATCCCGTATGGCGTTGATCCGGCCAATCACGACATCACCACGCTCAACGTCTCTGTAGAACAAGTCCCTCCTCTCATCAAAATCGATACCCATGAACTGCTCCAGCGGGGGCATGATGGCATAGGGCTCTATAACATGAACACACATTCAATGTTGTGCAAAATGGGATCCCAATAGCCAGTGGTCATACGATAATGAAAGCACTACCATCCGTCTCCTCCTGCCACTCCTGCTCAGGTGGTTCACATGACTTCCAGGAAGGTGCAAACAGGAGGTCTGCCTTCCTTGAGATAAACTGTTCAACTGCATTGCTACATGTCTTTTTCTCTTTCCTGTGAAAAAATGCAGAGAACGTGTAAGAATGCATTCCATCAACTGCTCTCGTTATCTGATATGCTGAAGACTGGTCTTCTGACCATCATATGGGGCTTTTCCACTGCCACCAAGAACCAAGCTGAACTGCAAAGAGATGGTTTTCCACTTTAAATTATGCAAGCCGTACAGCCGACCTGTACCCAAACTGACATAGCCCTGCTTACTAGCAGGGCTGAAAGCATGACTAAATCAAGCTGGTTGCGTAAGCACCATCTGATTGGCTGAAATGCACAGCGACAAGAAAAAACTATAATTATTCATTACTTGTAGTGTTACACATCGTGATGTACTGATGCATTCTCGATTGCTCGGAACATGCAAATTACCAGCTTCCTACCTGAAAAAGTACAATAAAACACTTGAATGGAGTGGATTTGTAACGCAAATTTAAGCAAGCTAATGGATTCTGCTAGCATTTGATGTTAACATGGTGATTCTCACAGATTTACTAGAGGAAAGAAGCACATAATAACACTCTTCCATTTACCTCAAAGGTCAGAAATCTGAGCTGGGAATGACGTCTCACACGAGTTAACTGCGTTCCAGTACAATAACTCGGAAAGCAATTTAGCGATACTAGTTCTTGCCAGGTTCATGGCCAGACGTCGTTAGCAAAACTAGTTAGTGCATTACATGGTATTTTGTGCATACAAACACCAGAGCAACATGTCCACAGATAGCGGTTGGACAACACTGTGCACAACAAATTTAATGAAACACAAATAAGACTTAAGTGCTTATAAACAGTGTATAACTACAGCTTTCACTTCTGTATTCTGAGGGTGGGGTTGTAAAGGTTCCTCCCACTTTGGAGGGCGTCCCAGTTGAAATTTCCAACTAGGAACTCGGAATTCCCAACTTCCAAGTTCAAAACCTTTACTGAGCCAACTCTTCTGCAGTAGGAAAATCAAAGTGAGCTGGAAGTACACTGTACCTAGGTTCTCTTCACAGTACGGCTCATGTACGACTTGGTTCCTGCATACAGTACCAGTGAAAAGCACCAATGGTGGTAATCCGTAGATAGGAAAGCTACACCCTGGTTGGGAAAATAGTTAATCTGCTCATACAGAGCAAAAAAGAAAAAAACTGAGAAAACCAAATTGTGTATAAAAAAACCTGAACTACTCAAAGAAAATCAACAAAAAGGTCCATAGACAGTACACCAAGTAAGAGCAGTGACTGGGTTTGGAAGCTGCAAACATTTTCAAATCTGCTGCACAAAGAAGGAAGCAAGAAAAGCTGTCTGACACCTCCCATCCAGGCCAGCATCTGGCCAGCCTCTTTAGAGCCAGAATCACACAGCACCCAGACAGCTTCATTCCCAGGGGCGTCTTTCTGGGTAGACCAACCTCCCTGTATCCCCATTTTCACTGCAAAACTTAAGCCAGACACTTGATGCAGCTTAATAACGTATGTTCAGTATTATATATGAATTTGATTAAGTTTAAATGTTTGTATTTAGTACAAAGAACATTAGCTTTAAAACTAGAATTAATAACCTTAAACACAAACATTTAGACAATTTTTAAAGAAATTGACATAACATAAAACAGCAAGCCAGGAATATGGTTCTGAAGTTTACACGGTTTTACTCATGGTATAAAAAGGGTATAAATACCTTGGGTTTGGGGCCTTGGACAAATCTGCCACAATTGATTTGAAATCGGGATTTTCATTTTGTTCACATTTCATAAGGGAAAAAAGGCTTTGCCCATGATACGACAGCGACTGCCGCAGCAGATCCCGATCCATCGCCAGCCTTTAAAAGTTTGGTCAGTCTCATAACAGAGAAAGTGTCCTAAAACGAAAGCACGCGCAGTGTCACATTTTTCTTAAAACAGACAATTCAGAACGATTCCCATTTAAAAGGTTTTAAATGACACAGTCATTGGTGCTATTAATCTTATACTTTTATTTTATAAGCAACAATAACTTTTACCTGTTGCGAGCTACGGCGCAATGAAAATCTACCAGTCATCCAGTAGCTTGCAAGCGAAGTATTACTACATAGACGCGGGTTTTTAAATGAATAATTCCGAAACTACTAACAGAACACACCCTATGAAACTACACGACAGTCGCCTTCCTTTATTAGCTGGTGACTGATTAAAATTATTGCTGCCCAGCTAGTTTAATAATGCTGGTACATAACTAGTAGCACAAGTGGGAAGAGCACTACTTACAGAATTATCTACACAAAAATAATAACTGCTGCATACTTACTAGCACCATTTACGTTCTTCTCTAAGGAGGGTTGTTGTTATTTTTATATATTTAATTTAAATTTTTTTTTTTGCTTTCGAAATTGGACGAGTGCTTGAAATCCGTCCGTTAACACACGCCAGATTCCACGTTAGCTAGCAGCGCGCAGAAGAAGCAACGTCACTTCCGACACGCGCGTTACAGGTATTATGGTCGGACCAGAAACAAAATACAGTCCGCCGTTAGGGACATTATTCATGATTACAATATAGCCAAACTAAAATGTGCTCCTACCTGCCGCTGGTGTTTATACACATTGTAGCGCAGGCGGGATCCGTCGGGCAGTGCGCCATGTACATAAAGTAAATAATGGAGTATAGTTAGCGTTTGTTGTGCCGTTTTTGTGTGTATCGTAATGTCTTGTGTAGTGTTTAGTGTTATCTGTTGTAAATAGAGGTATGTCTGTGTTTTCTCATGCTGTGTGTTAGGAGTAGCCGGGGTGACTAGCACGGTTGGCAGTGTGTATGATACAGATGCAATAAAGCCACCTGGTGGTTAAAATTATAATTGTCCCCTCTTTCGTTAACTGTGCAGACAACATGATCTTCCTGTCCGCCATGCTGGTGTCAATAGTGGAATGCCTGAAGTGGCCCCACTGGTGGCACTGGAGAGTGTTCTTCTCACTCCTCAATCTCCTTCGAGTTGACCACTCTAGCCTGGCTGACCTGGAGAAGCAGGAGCAATTTTACAGCAAGGATGGCTTGGCACAAGAAGCTACTCTTGCTGGTGCTGCAGTGAGAAAGGGCATCAAGTACACTACTGCCTGTGCTAGAGCCACGAGCAGGAGATGACAGAGAGAGGGAGGTGCTGCCCTTTTCTTCAAAAAAGCCCCAAGTCCATGTAGTGTGCCCTAATACCACCCCTGCCAGCCTGCCGGACCCATATTCTGCTGCAGCATGCCCTTAAGCTGCTCCTGCCATCCCACTAGCATCGGTGATCAGGGAAGGCAGGAGTTCCTGGAAGCTCTGCCTGCTTGACGGCCAGTGAAGGCTGTCAGCGCGTTTGATGTGAGGAGGCATGCTGCACGCTGAAGACTCGGCTGGCACATGAGTGGTGGTGGAGCCAACAGGACCGGGAACAGCTGCATGAAGAACTGGCCCGGGGGAATCTGCATCACCAGTGCCTGCTGGCCGCCCAGCGCCCACTAGCAGCAGTCCCCAACTGATCCATGCATAAGCTGTCCCCGGAAAGGGAGCACTGGCGGCTGCCACTAGTCCATGGCAACATGGTGGAGGGTGTGGCAGAGGACTGGTTGTGGTGGTTGCAGGGACAGTCGACCTCTGGGAGGGGGGCAGTATGGCACCGGCGAGATGGCTCCACATATAGTGGAGCCCAGTAAGTGTGCTGAGCATGCTGGGAATATTGTAAATAGCCCCTGTGTGTTATTGCAAATACGTATGTTGTATTTCCTATAGGGCTGTGCGATATGGCCAAAAATGTTACCGCATTATAAATTTTCATATCAGTCGATATCGAAAATTATCACAATATTATTATTTTCAATAATAATTCATAATTTCTTTACTTTGAGGCTCTGTTTATGCCTGAAATCCCCTTAGGATTCTCCTTAAACAGATTCGCCTTAAACTGAACATGATTTGGATGACAAATTGACTGCAAACTGAAATCTAATTTTAATAAATAAATCATACAATATTTTTTTGTCATAGGGTGTAACACTAGCAATACGCAGACAGTACGGTTTATTGCTTTATTGCTGGGTTTTCTCTCTGACTGCCTCGCTGCTTGTTACAGGAGACAGGTTTATCATTGTTATTAGAGTTGCCACCTGCCTGGTATTGAAAAATAAAATGCTCCTTTGTTCCTTTTTGAATCAATACAGGACCCGACTGAAAATTGCAACACTAATTGCTGCCGTCTGTGACTGTAAGCGCTTACATTCTGATCTACTGGATGGCAAAGCTTCAAGTGGTGGAATAAGTTAATAGTACGGTATTTCCAATTTTAGTCAGCAACAGTCTGTTACCTGTTGTAAACTTCTTCAAACTGACAAAATTAACCACACCTCCAAGGTCTTTTTACCTGGTTTATCCATAATACTTCCCTTTTAAAAAGATCTTGTGGTTGCTGCACTCAGCAACATTGAAGTTTACTCTGAGGGAAGCTTTTTTCTCCCATGACTCACGAGTATTACTAGAATAGTTGTATGTGGAACGCTAACTCAACAAACCTTGCTGTGTGTTTGTTGTGCATAGGTGAATGGAGGCATGTCAGGTTATTTTCCATACATCCATTTATCGATCATCAAACCATGCTATCTATTGAGGATCTTAATGGTTTTGGGTATTTAGATGGAGATTGAAAGGGACTTCACAGCCAGTTTAATATAAACACAAAGTTCCCTCAGAGCACAATGGAAATGGGTGCGGTAGCCTCAGGTTACCAGGAAAGACTTTCACAGAGCTGGTGTTTCATGTTAGAGAGGGAAGAGCATCAAAAGGAAACAAAAATATTCCCCATTTATTAGTCAGCTTCCTACTGACCTTGAATTCAAAAGGGGTCACTTTCCTCATTGTTTTAATGATCCAAATAGTAATGAAGCTATTAACTACCTGCTTGACTGTTTCATGAAGGAAACTTCATGTTTTCTTCATTCAGGTAAATGACAGGTAAATTCAGTTAATAACGTCATTACTATTTTGATCATTTAAACAATGAGGAAAGTGACCCCTTAACTTGTGCCTTTCACTGTTATTCACAATCAAAGAATATGCCTTTGTCAAAAAGTAATTAGACATTATAAAAAAGGATAAAACTACATTAACAGGTGCCCTACAGTTCCACACTTTTCATGTTTTAACTAAACCAATTCAGGTAAGTGATCTAGTTCACACATGTATTAGTAATCTTGTTTCTAGCTGTACTTGGTAGGGTAAGTTTTCCAAATCCATTTACTCCCCCAGTACACCTGACATTATATACCTTGTGAGATTCCCTTTGTTTCAAGCTGAAATCACCGCCATCATTTAAACTGGAAATAGAATCGTAACAGCAGCAGTGGGTCTACAGTTCCTTAAAATCCATCTTCTTACTGGTTATTGCCACCAGGCAGGGGATCACTCTTGATGCCAGTCAATCACAGAGCATCCACAAGCTCACACACCATCACACCCTGTGGGATGTTTCTGGATGCCAATTAACCCAACTACATGACTTTGGACTGCAGGAGGAAGCTGGAGAACATTCAATTCAAACCCAGAACATTTGATGTGTGAGGTAACAGTGATAACCACTGAGCTACCCTGCCTTAATAATAATTAATGAAAATATTTTACAGTACAAATTTAGTTAACAGGGGTGGCATGGTGATGCAGTGGTTAGCACTGTTGCCTCACACCTTTAGGACTGGAGTTGGAGTCTGCCAGGGTTCACCCTGAGTAGGACAAGCAGGTACCGAAAATGGATGGTAATTAATTAATTAATGTCACACAAGCCATTCAAAAGGAGCATCATTGTTTGTATTCTGTTTATTTTGTATTCTTTTCTGTATTTCTATCCTTCTTGACTTTTTCTTTCTTGCACCAATAAGGAAAGTCTCCCAATTTTCTTGTACCTTGTGCAATGAAAAGGGATTAATTAATTAAATTATCTAGTGGGCCCCAGGGTATATAAGATTCTGATTAGGTCTTAAAGGTGTGTGTTGGACATGTGCTTCCATTGTTACTGTCCATGGTTACTTGAAAGTGTGGCTGTCAAAGGCAGATCCCGGTGTCTGGGACCATGGGACACACTGCACCGCCTCGCAGTGGCTGTCAAAGGCAGAGCCCGGTGTCTGGGACCATGGCACACCTCACTGCAGCGCCTCGCAGTGGCTGTTAAGAAAACAGTATATTGGAACCACAAACATGATGAACACATCGACACCCTGTTGCCTTGAGTCTAAAGGTCAAAGTTAGCGTTGAGGGATATCATGGGTCAGTTATGAGGTTAGCATCCTTTAGATTTACCTAACTGAAACTGACAGTTTTGGGTACATGTAGGTGTATTCTGTGTTAAAATAAGTAAAATAATGAGCTTCACTTTTCATATTTGCTGCTAGTCTTGTGGCAGACTCTGACAACGATTTCCATTACTATGGTTGCAAAAACGCTGTCTGTTTATTTGCTGCATATTAGACATTAACCTCAGGGCAAACACAGGATCTGTTTTTTTCCTCCTCCCGTGTCCGTCTATCAATCAAAATTCGTCGACCAATCAGCAGTCGACTCCAGCGCCCCGATCTCTATTCGCCACGCCCATAATCTATTTTACTTTGGTGTTCGGGCTTTCCCACCGATCTGCTGTAGTTTCTAAATAACTGTGAAGTACTTCGGGCTGTTAAATAAACCGCTTTCTTTGGAGTCTAGAATACAGATGTGTCCGATACAGTAAATCCACCGTTTCACGGCGTGCGGTTGTCTTTGCACAAATAAGCGAAATCTTTTAGATATCCGAGACCAAGAAATCGGAGATGGCCGGTAAGTCACAGGGAGACGAAGAGTTTCAGCAAATCCTAAGTGAGATCGGGGGTAAAGAGAGGATACATCTTGTAAGCGAGTCCTGGAATCCCCAGGACGGAAACCCATCGCAGCTCGTTGAGGAATTCGTGAGTGATATATTTCATTCTCCCTGCCTTGAGTACCGAGATGACGCAACTGACAACTTTAATCACATGGCGAGTAATATAAGTAACGGATCCGTTTCTTCTGGCGATAAAAGCGAAGAAAATCAAACATCCTTCGAAAAGAATGCAACCAGCAACAATGCATCCAGGGCGAAAGCCTTGCATTCTTCCCAAGGGGGCGACTTAATCCAGCCTCGGAGGCCACAGGGTTTAGAGGTGAATGCAAAACTGGATGGAGAGGACACCGAAAAAGCAACGGCAACGAAACGGGGTATTTTTAACAAGAGCAGCGATCCCCGCGGAGTTCATCGGGCCATCGATTCACCAATAATAATATTTATTTTTAGGCAGGAATTTGTCAGTTGTATAGAAAACAGGATTTGCTTGAAGGAAATCCTTAAAGATGTGAAAGTCCGACTGAAAAAAGCCGGTGTCGTTCCTGCATTGCTAGGATTGGTGTACTTAAGAGGCCAAAGCAGAGAAACGTGTACATCCGTAGCGGTTTTGGATCAACTTATGCGGTCAGTGTTCAGAAGCCACTCCTCTGAAACGATCTGGGTCGGACCTTTCGAGCCAAAGACGGCAGATGGGATGCATACAATTAAAAACAATGTCTGCAGGACACTACAATCATCTCTTCGTAGAGGTTAAGTACCTCAAGTAAAATGAAAGTTCATTTCATGTTTTCTTACTGTATTGATTGCCTACTATATAAAATAGTCTTTTATGTGCATGTAGCCTATTTTCTTTTCTTGGTTATAAATAAAAGACTTAATTAATTTTGTTAATTGAAACCTACAGATAAAACGTAGAGGTACGTGTCAGAGCACCGATTGCTTCCAAACTTTAATTGTTACACCTATTGTGATTTTAGGTAATGCTGTGAACAGAGGGCACGGCTTATCAGAAATGTTACAGTGCTTCCCATGGGCTCACAGAGGAGCTCAGAGAAACAGAACCACCATTAACGGGAAGCAAGGTGAAAACTATACATGCGTCTTCTAACCAGTTTCCCTGGACGGGCTGATATGCAGCCTGTGTCAGGCAGCACAGGGCACAAGGCTGGGGTCCACCCAGGATCGAAAACCAGCTCATGACCAGGCATATACACATCACCACTAAATATGGACAATTCATAAACACCGGATAGCCTAACTTTGGACTGCGGGTGAAAACCAATGTGACATGACTCCACTCTAATATATTGCTTGCAGGGTTAACACAACCCAACATGGGTTAATTGGCAGCTCAGCACTAGATAAATATTAGACAGGGTTATTTTGACCCAGCCTCTTAGGTTATGCAATTTAACCATGATTCTGGGTTAGTTTGTGCTGGGTGTAGTGGTGGTCAGCACTAACTGAGCCACTTCTAGTCTGGGTCCAGTATATATACACACACACACACACACACACACACACACACACAGACAGTAAGTTATCTCTTACTTAGCTCACGGTTAACTGGCTAGGTAACATTTAACCGACGTTAGCTAGCTGGCATTAGATGAAAGACGGTGTAACGTTATTGTTCCAAGAGAAGGAGTTAAAATGAGCTAACATTAATTTTGTTCATCTTTATATTATTCAAATATTACAGCATTGTTTTATTATAGATATTATTATGGAACATGGGTACAGGTGTCCAAATGGGGTGAAAACACAGCCGAGGACTTTTTAGAGTGTCGGTGACAGTGCTACCTGCTCAGCCACTGTGTCATCCAAAGTGTGAAACATTTGGTTTGATTACAGGGAAATAATCTTTTAACTTTTAATTAAAATTTCTAGGTGGAGCAGAGTGTGTGGAAGAGTGTGTACCCCTGACGAAGACCTCCACAACCAACGTGCAGCAGGCAGACTGTAACATGAGCGGATAGCAGAGCCGAACTGTCCATTTCTCATGTCCTATGAGTTTATGTTGAATAAGAATTGTACTATAATCAATTTATCATTAAGAAAATCTTTTAAAATAATGTACAACTTTAACAATGATATGACTTTTGTATATTAGTGAAAATTAAACAACTTCATGCACACATTTCCCAGTCTTCTTGTTAAAGAAGTGGAATACATGACTTAATGATTACAACCACAGAAAATCTTTTGTCAACTTAACATACTTCAGTTAAAGGCACCATTTTAAAATAACAATGATGGTAATACTGGATCCTGTCCATAGTGCATCACAGATTTGTATAAGCCAGGGGTGAGTTTCCCGAAGCCTTCTTAACGCTACGTCGTTCGTAAGCTCTGTGTTAAAAGATAGAACTAACGAACGACGTAGCGTTAAGAAGTGTTCGAGAAACTCACCCCAGGTTTTTAATGTGTGAAAAAATCTATGATATCGAGGCAACTAATTTGATTGCTGCTTTTCTTAGTTTTATATATGCAATTATATTTTTATTAAAAACCAACAGCCAAGGTTGCAGGAGTGTCTCATCACCAGTTTATCTACCTTCTTTATTAAGGGTGAATGCTTGTTTTCCATGTGTCTCAATGGCACTAGATTTGTATGTTGTTTTTCTCTCAAAAATGGAAGAAATATCTGCTACCTTTTAGTGTTTTGAAGGATATATATCATTTGCACTAAACTACTTTTTCTGTTATTATTGAATGCTTCCCATGAGTTGGATGTTTAAAGGTAATTGTCTTGAACAGTTTAATCAGTAACATTAAATACGGGTATTAAATTACGTTATTTAATGTATTAATTTAGTTTAAAACTTGATACAGTTCTCAATACTGATCTTCATCCTTCGGTCAATATATAGCCCTGTTTTTTAAAATATCATTACTGAATATTTAAAAGTCGATTGATAAATATATGTATATTTAACTGAGATGTAGCATTTATTTTGTATAGAACGTATGGAATTGTTTAAAAGTAATTTTTATGTTAAAATAAGCTGTTCTATTACAATCAAACATTATGATTAATCTTTTTCTAATTGTATTAAATTCATATTTATACCTAAATTTGTGTTTCAGTGTATTTGTTTAACCAGCACGTGCATTTTTAATTAATTATTTTAAAATGAATTTGAAACCTTGGTCTTATTCTTTGAAAGATGAGATTTCTCGGTAATCTACCTTTCTAATCAAATTGAGCCGATTTGCAGTACATATAAATCGATTCGGTTCAACCACGTGACCTTCACCAGGATAAACTGATGATGGATGAATGGACGGACGGATCCATCCACTCACCAGCCGCTTATTCCAAGTTCACCCAGTCTTTCCAGTCCTATTGATGTATAGTCGTTTTTTTGTTACATTCCTCCAACTACAAGAGCCAGATTTCGGTTGAGGTTAAAAAAATCTCCTGTTTAAAATTTCTAATTAGCATATAAGAGTTTAATTCACAGCGGTTAAAAATTATATTTCGCTCTGGGTCTTCTTTTTATATGTAGTTATTATAGCACCATTTACATTTTTCAGTTTTTTAGAACAGGGAAGTTTTAATCCAAGAGTCAGGCAACACATTGGACACCACGCACAAACAACGGGTCCATGCCTAGGGCTTCTTTTGAAAGAAAAAAAACAGCGGAGGTAGTGTCGCTTACTGACACGGGGCGATAACTTAAGCTTTATCTTTCCAGTACCGAAGACGTTTCCTTTGTCTCAGTACAGAGGTGGTATACGAATCAATTATGATAACTTCAGCGGGTAAGTGGCTAAACAATAAATAGACGTAAATATATTTTTTCGAGCAAGCTTGTGCTATTGGCGGACGAGGAAGTGCCGGTTGATTTAGCTGAGTCAGAGCTAGCCGGTTAGCATTGCCGTTAATTCCCGACGTATATCTCACAATGAACGAACACAACAGTCGGGGTGTCTTTTAGTAAACACATTCTGTCTTCAAAGTAAACCTAATTTTAACTTAATGATAACCAGCGAGTATACGACCGCTAAGAGATTTGGCTACCAAGCCGTTGAGTGCCGTCCGAACCGGGGGTAAGATTTGGGGGCTGCTCTGAAATTGTTTATAAAGGTAGTTTCATACAGTGTCATCATAAGCAGAATAATCGGATTACTCTATAGATACAGGAAAATCATGAGGTTTCTGTCTGTTCCCTGAAGCTGATCGTAATGAATGGTAGGAGGCCTAGCGTGTGTGTTTACGGTCGGTCCCGCACATATAGCCCCCCAAAAATGGCTTTGCCGTGCTCATATCCCGTTTTTTATGCGTTTATTTTCTCAGCGGGAATAATTTCTCTGTTGGACGAAGACGAGCCCCAGCTGAAGGTAAAGGCGTGAATTATATAGTTTTAAGTTCATGTATCCTGAGACGAGTAATAACTTACCTGATGGCTTTTCTCTTGCATTAGGAGTTTGCCTTACACAAATTGAACTCTGTTGTCAATGACTTTTGGGCTGAGATATCGGAATCCGTTGATAAAATGTAAGTAATCATTTGTAAATATTTAATAAAACACAAATTTTGATGTCGTGGAAGTATAAGGAGTCAGGCAAATTTTGACAAGATTTTTCTGTGAATTGGGTCATACCGTTTTGATCTTGTGGGTAGGAAAGGTTTGTAGCTGTAGGTTACTATATTAATAAATACCTTTTCACAGGTACAAGTAGTTCATCAGGTGCAAAAATGTCGGAAAAAAATAATATGTTATGGCCCAAATATGGAACTGTGAATCAGGAGTATTAAAGGCATATTAATTAGCAGTTTTCTGATGTGAGTTTAGAAAAACAGGATATAATGTTGTGTCCATGTCAAGTTTTGGAAATCTCTTGGAACCTTTGTTGAAGATCATATTTTCCTCCTGGCTCTAGTGAAGTTCTGTATGAAGATGAGACGTTTCGTAGCAGAGAGTTTGCTGCTCTGGTGGCTTCCAAAGTTTTCTACCATCTTGGGGCTTTCGAGGAGTCCCTGAACTACGCTCTCGGCGCTGGGGACCTTTTCAATGTCACTGATGATTCAGAATATGTGGAGACAATTATTGGTGAGTGTGCAAATGTCAGGAATGATAGATGTGCAAAGATAGAAATGATAATTGTTAAAGTGAATGATTTCTCTTCTGCAGATTAAATGTATTTTGCATGTGATTTAATTTATTCCTGATATGTTTAAATGAGTTTCCTGTACTTAAGCACTAGAATAGATTGTCAGTTCTTTCTTGAATATATAACAGTTAGATTTTCCTGTGTGAATGACATGCTTCCTTTTGTCATACCTTCAGCCAAATGCATTGACCACTACACAAAGCTGCGTGTGGAGAATGCAGAGCTGCCGGATGGTGAGGAGAAGAAGAACATTGACCCGCGGCTTGAGGGCATCGTGAACAAAATGTTCCTCCGTTGCCTGGGAGATCATAAGTACAAACAGGCTATCGGTATTGCCCTGGAGACACGCCGCTTGGACATCTTTGAGAAGACCATTCTGGAGTCTGTAAGTATATCCTGAGGAATTTCCGATAATTAGGAATTTTACTTCTTAGCTGCATGGCCAAGTGATTACCTCTGTAATTATGTTTAACTTATTATCATATTGGCACAGTGGAGGTGCACTGTCAGACTGCTACTGAGGGCACTATTATGTTTGAATAGCAAATATAGTCATCTGTGTTTAATGTCTTTGCAGGGCAGAATTTGTAAGCAGCTTTTGCACTTTGACCAGATTTATAGTTTTCAGCTGCCTGCAATTCAATTGATTATATGGAATGTAATAAGGTAGGGTTTTCATCAGATGGTGAATCTGTTATGGGAGAAAAACACATTTGATATTTGACAACCACACTGTTTAAATCAGATTCAACATTTATATATACACACAATGTATAAAAACATTATAATAAAATGATTATATCGCATGTGTATTGACAATAGGCATGCCATCTGTATGCCTGGCAGGAGTCGATAACAGGTTGAGAGCAGGTAGTGATAATTCTTCATCTGTACCAGATAGCTGGGTTTTAAGTAATAATTTTATTGATATTGCTTTGCTTGTGTCCCCAGCTCTGTTACGTGTTTGTTCTTGGGGAGGTAGCTGTACATCGTTTCAGGGAGGCCTTGACATCGCTTCGCCCTGACCTGATATAGTGCCATTTTCCCCTTTCGAGCAGAATGATGTCAGCGGCCTCCTGGCCTACAGCCTGAAGGTGTGCATGTCGCTGATGCAGAACAAGCAGTTTCGCAACGAAGTCCTCAGGGTGCTGGTCAAGCTTTACATGAACCTGGAGAAGCCGGACTTCATCAACGTCTGTCAGGTAGCCTGCCGTGGGAGCTCAGGGGTTTCTGGGGGGGACGGGGGTGCAGATGTTTTGGCCATACAGGACGAAGGTCTGCTGCTGTACACTGACCACTTTTGAAGAGAGGATGGAGATCCGATCCTGTGGAGGCCAGTAGAGATGATGATGTAGGGTTAGGTTATAAATAGCTGGTGTTCATCCTGGATTTCTTCATGTCAGTTCTGTGGTTCTATCTTCCATCTTCTATGGAGGTGGCTATGTGTGATACTGTACCTGACACTCTCTTCCTGTCCTGTGCAGTGCCTGATATTCCTGGATGACCCCCAAGCCGTCAGTGACATCCTGGAGAAGCTGGTCAAGGAGGACAACCTGCTGATGGCCTATCAGATATGCTTTGACCTGTACGAGAGTGCCAGCCAGCAGTTCCTGTCCTCCGTCATCCAGAACCTGCGCACTGTGGGGACGCCCATCCCCTCGGTGCCGGGCTCCACCAACACGGGCACCGTGGTTACCCATGACAAAGACGGGTGAGTGGTGTGCGTGGTGGTGTAGATCTACACAGAGGATGTGCACAGAGTGGCCCGTTAGAATGTGAGGTCGCTGCTTATTATTGTGCTTGTGATTTGCATTACATTTACTTATGTTACAGATGCTTTCGTACAAAGCATCATACAGGTGAGGCAAATAGCATTTTACAAACATACTACTGTCAAGGAGCCAACTAAGCAAAAAATGCAGTTATGTAGAGCTTTCCATGAATCACCAGATACAAGTGTTTGTAGTATCAGAGCAAGAGCCGAACAACACCTTAGAAACAAAACAAGAAGTCCATTTAATCCACAGGCAAGATTTGGTTTTGAAATATGAATGTTTGTATTTTTTTACTTAGTGATACTATGGAAACTGAAGAGAAAGTGGGGAGCTCTCCTGCTGGGAAGGCGTCTGATTCAGTAAGTGCAGGAGTTTTTGATGTATTTGAACTCCTCGGTTTAATTAAATTCCAAATGTGTAAATTCTGGCTTTATTGAAAAAATGGGCATGAAACTGCATGTAATTTCTTTTGTTCTGTATCTAAATATCGACAGAGTCCTTTACTTACGGTCATGGCCTGTAATGTTTGTTTGTAGTATTTGCCTGCATTGTTTCCCAGTGTAACCGCAGCCCTTATTCCTTCTTTCCATGCTGCAGAAGGATGAACCTAAAGACCAGAATTCCAAGATGATCAAAATTCTCAGCGGGGAAATGGCCATAGAGCTGCATCTGCAGTTTCTCATCCGAAACAACAACACGGATCTCATGATCCTCAAGAACACAAAGGTGGGAGACAGGCAGCTTAAGGTGCCTGTGAATATTCAGATTGCTGTGTATCGATGTAGGCGGCATGTCGCTGTCCTGAGTGCTGACTCTGTCTCGCGCCACCATAGGATGCCGTGCGGAATTCGGTATGTCACACAGCGACGGTCATCGCCAACTCCTTCATGCACAGCGGCACCACCAGCGACCAGTTTCTCAGGTATGATGGCGATACTGTCATTTCTGCAGCTTAGAGGTTTGTTGCTGAAACATTTCAGTATCTCTAGGTCAGGAGGCTTTGTGTATTTTCAGTATTGTTAATGACTCTTTTCTTCTTTTGGGAGTATTATAAATGGCTCCTTTTCTCTCCCTTTTGAACAGAGAGAATTTAGAGTGGCTAGCCAGAGCTACTAACTGGGCCAAATTCACTGCCACTGCCAGCCTGGGCGTCATTCACAAGGCAAGGCCAACCCCTTTAAAAGAGCACCTCCCAGCTGATTGGTCGACTTTGAATGCTTATGACCTCTGTGTCTCTGTGGACAGGGACACGAAAAGGAGGCGCTGCAGCTGATGGCCACGTACCTCCCGAAAGACACCTCCCCTGGCTCGGCCTACCAGGAAGGGGGGGGTCTCTATGCCCTCGGGCTCATTCACGCCAACCATGGAGGGGACATTATTGACTACCTCCTCAGCCAGCTTAAGAGCACCAGCAATGATGTGAGTCCACGCCATGAGTAAGCTGAACTCCTCCTGAACACACATTAGGCTTTGGTGATCACTTCATCCCTCTGCCAACAGATCGTCCGTCATGGTGGAGCCCTGGGCCTGGGCTTAGCTGCCCTGGGCACTGCCCGACAGGATGTGTATGACCTTCTGAAGGCCAATCTCTACCAGGACGATGCAGTGACAGGTGTGAACCTCAGCCTGCAAGTTTTTCATTTATTCCTGTGTTATATGCTGTGCTTCCTAGCAAAATATCCCATCATGCCTCATTTCATCTGTTCTGCAGCTGAATGCTTCTGCTTGAGTAGTTTTAAGATTAAGCACCTTTTCAAAGCTCTTAGCTTTATAAAATCAAAGCAGAAGGCATTCCTTAAGCTCGAGGCTCTCTTATCACACGGACCTCAGCGTGGTGGGTGATGCAGATGCAGGTAGGCTGATCATATCGGGCTTGTTCCCTTCAGGCGAGGCGGCTGGGCTCGCCCTGGGCTTGGTCATGCTGGGCTCCAAGTCTGCCCAGGCCATCGAGGACATGGTCGGCTATGCCCAGGAGACTCAGCATGAAAAGATCCTGCGCGGGCTGGCGGTGGGCATTGCGCTGGTCATGTATGGCCGCATGGAGGAGGCCGACACCCTCATCGAGAGCCTCTGCAGGGACAAGGTACGGCTGCCAGTGCTTCCGTGATGATGATGATGATGATGATGATGATGATAATTGTACTACCATATAACAGTGCACTGTCTGCCACTGTGCCACACATCTGCAGATGATGATAATAGGTCCTTTCACACTGAAGTTCCAGAACCTGCTGCTGGTCTCTCTCGACCAGGGACTTTTGTAGCTCCTGGCCACTTTTGTGTTTCGCTTTCATACCACACAACAGGAACCGGGACGTTCATGCTAAATAAGCATGGGAGATGCAAAAAGTTCAAAGCTTAAATTTCACACACAATTTCATACGAAACTACACCGTCACAGCAAAACAATGGAACTATAAGTCGTTTAACAGTTTGTTAGTTATCGTGGGGGATCGATCACGATCCAAACGGGACAGAACCTTTTATTTGTATTTTATTGAATATGACCCGCAACATTGATTGTATATGATCCTTAATAAATCTGGCCAGCAGTTTTCCACAGAATAAAAAAAACGATGTGACTAGAGCCGTCACTATTACTTGATGAAACTAGATTATTTAAAAGCATCGATAAAAATTTTCCTTCTCAATTACTTGGCAATATGGCGGAAGGAAGAATGAGTGTAGAGGGTGAGGGTCCAAATATAAAGATAAAGCGTCACCTGTGTTGAGTCACTTAACATTAAAGATGTGTAAAATGCAGTCATGTATCGGTGTTGCAAAGCAGAATTCAATGATGCAAAGCGAACCATAGATATGTGCCGTTTAAGCTCTTGGAGTAGCCTAGTCTGTCTTTGTCACCACATTGACTTTGCTTAATTGACTTTCTACAGTTCTGTATGCCAAAATAATCGCTGCTACAACAAAAGTTATTCCCATCGCATCATCTAGCATGTTCATAATAACTATTTATTTTTTGTGACTATAGTTTATATTACAAACAATTACTCAATGAATCCTCAGATTAATTGGTAGATTACTTAATTATTGATATCGATGTGACAGCCCTATATAACGTTATCGCACTAATGAGTGCTGGCAAGTTTCACTGCTGGCACCAGCATTATTAGACAAAAGCACATTTGTTATTAAGCAAGTTTTCTGATGCGAGAATATGGAGACGCATCAAGTAATACTTTTCTTGCTTGCATCAAATGTAATTGAGGTGCGAAAATAATTCTGTCTGCTCAATATTTGCTCTGCTACATTTTCCCTGCACCTCCGTGCAACCTTAGCACAGGTGCTTGTGGCCGACCGATCCTCAAGCTATCTCTGTAAGTGCCTACCCAGTAATTCGTGTTAGAACGAAAATACCTACTCTGGTGTAGGTACTAAAAGAGGGTTCCAGAACTGCCTCGGAGGAACTACAGTCGGGCTGAGTTCCTGCGGTGTGAACACGACAAAAGTCCCTGGCTCTGGAAAAAGGTTTTAGTCCCAAAGAAATGATCCTGTGTGAAAGCACCTAATAATAATGCCATCGTATATCAGTACGTCGCCTGTCATCATGTTGGACGTCTGTAGCAGTATACTGTGTAGTCAGTAGTACTATTAATAATATATAGCAATATTAATAATAATAATTATAAATAATAATAAAAAATATTAGCACAGGTCTCCCATGACTGTGCTGCACATGCAGAAATTGCTTTGCTTGTCTCTCTTTAAGCCTTTCTGACTTGTAACCTTGTTTGCTAGTATTTAGAATGTTAAGCCAATGTCAGTGTTTGGCTGTAATGATGAGTGTTGTCGTCGCCATCTTGCAGTGCACAGGCGGGCACTCAGCAGGGTATGTGCTTCCCTCTTTTCAGGACCCCATCCTCCGGCGTTCTGGGATGTACACGGTGGCCATGGCGTACTGCGGCTCTGGAAACAACAAAGCCATCAGACGGCTGCTGCACGTAGCTGTGAGTTTAACATCCCCGCACCCCTGTCACACCAGGCACTGCCCCACACGAAGAGAGTCCTCCGGGACTTTGCTGCTCCTATCAACAAGCTCTGGGAAAGGGGAATTCTTAGAATGATAGTAACGCATTAAAAATTGGCATATTTGAAATTTTGTGAGATGGAGAATTTCTGATGTCATCTGCAGCACTGATGAAATCAGCTGCATGTTTGTTGTACGTTACAAATGTGTTTCCTTAAACGTTGAGTAATGCTGCAGTCTGTTAGGTGGTTTAACAAGCAAGAAGTTGAATGAAATTCGAAAGTCTAAGCCAATCAGAATAATCGACGGGCGTGGGCCGGATATCTGAGAATCACGCTCTTTTAATTAGAGATGTAGGAAACCTCTGGAGCATTTGTGAATATTGTAAAGCTTTTTCTGTAATTGAAATGAAAGTCAGTTCTGAAACTGATAATGCCTGACTTTACTGAAACTGAACATTATTCATATCTGTAATTTACTGTGCCGTGTGCAGTGGAGGTGAAAATGTAGCAAAGTAAAATTTGAACTTTTTTAGAAATTTTTTGTCCATCGGCTAAAAACTTTTTAGGTCTTGCTGCATTAATGCCATTATATTACTACTTTGGCATTCATGCTGCAGACAGCTTACCTGGACTTGAAATAAGCTGATAAGCTTTTAATCAGCCTTAAACCACAGCAGAATGGAAAAGCACATTCTTACTAAAAGACACCTGAGCTGTCCATGGGCTGGTATTAGGGCCCCTTGTGTTTTGACTGCCTATTTTATAGATAGAAATGCTGGCACAAAATGTACCTCCTTCCACCAATAGATTATTCTTCCTTCCACCAAGAGATGGCAGTGCTTGCATATCTGACTGAAGGTCAGTTACATCGCGTTGTGTGCTGGTATCTGGTCACTCGGTACGTTTACAGGGACAGTTGAGTCAAGCTATGGTTATAGCTTGACTGTGCCATTTAATCTGACTACTGCCATTGTCCCAGTATACATGTATGGGAGGGGAATCGATTTATTGACCTAAGTATGTCTGACTCCGTCACAGACGTAAAATTTTTTTATTAAATTAATAATAATGGATGCCTGGACAAATAAAATGACACAAGCTTTAATCGTGATCTGGCTGGAAGAACAGGTACAAGATCAGGATAGAATAACATGAAATACAGTGTTTTGTATAATATACTGTAACAGCACAATATTGGAACATTTTCAGATATTGCAATGTGATTTTGTTGTAATAAATATTGGGGGTATTTATAAAACAAAAAAAAGGAATTCAACATAAATTTCTCACAAACCTGTGTAGGAGTGATTTAAACAGCAAAGGATGTAAATGATAATGATTGTCTCGGGGAATGCATGCAGCGCTCATGCAAAAGCAGCGGAAGTAAACTTGAAGCTGATTTTGAAACTTATACTAGATAATCTTGAAAAGGAATAATCATGAAAATTGCAAAACTTGCTAAGTTTTTTTATTTTTTTATTTTTATTTTTTTTCCTTCCCCCTAGAACAGAGTATAAAAGTTTTAGTGAGACTTAAACTCCCTGTGCTATAATATCTGTATCAAATTGAAGGTAAGAAAAAGGTTGATCTTAATCTACCTGACTAGCGATGTAAGAATTGGATGTGCATAACATGTGATGTTGGTATTAATGTCATGCATCATTCGGTCCTACTACATGTTTAAAAATCAGTTTAAAGTTTTCCTCCGCTGCTTTTGCATAAGCGCTATATGTTTCAGCACAAAATACCCTGCCTCGTGTTGTGATGTCATTTGGCGCCGGTACCAGTTTTTATGCCAGTAGAAAACACACATTGAAGTACCGCACAGAGTGCCTAGGCCAGTTTGAGTCCTATTGAATGTATACATGCAGGACTAAATCGGCTCCCAAGCATGTTATCTGGATGTCTTAGTCCGACAAAGAGAAATTTGATTTAGTATGATTTCAGTCGGACTAAGATGTTTACATGTACTTTTAAAAGTCCAGTTTTAGTCAGACTAATACAATAATTAGATTTTCTTAATGTGCATGTAAACGTACTGACTGTGGTGAACTGGCCAGCCAAAAGACAAATTGTGCCTTTAGTCAAAGACTGAGAAATGTTGTAATGGCTTCAGGCTTTACTGCTGTACTACCGGCTTTATTTAGAAGGAAGTGTAATATTTTCAGACATTCCTGTTATAATTTTCAAATATTTAGGGAAGAATTACATTGCAGAGTAGCTTTGATCACGCCTTCAAATATGTTTCTGCCAGGTGTGTGCCTTTGTGCTAACTGTGTGTGTTTTGGATAGGTGAGCGACGTCAATGACGATGTCAGACGGGCTGCAGTGGAGTCAATCGGGTTTATCTTGTTCAGGTATGGTCCATTTCTCCTGCTGTCATACCGCTTTCCACCACTGGGTTGCTGCTTCTGCATTTTGATTCCTCTGCTGTGGCCCGCTTTGGTAATTGTTCTAAGTATGTGTACACAAAGCGAGAATTCCATTCATGGTTTAGGAATACTTTCCAAATTTGTGTGGAAAGTGTCATATAGATCCAATCACTCATTTTATCTCCTGTTTTTAACATTCCAAATCAGCTTCAAACATCATTTCCTTACCCCACAAATGCTTCTTGTGTACGTGGGTTTTTCCCCTCTGAGTTTTGGCCCATGTGAAAACCAAAACATTAGTACCTCCTGGTGTTTTCATTTGGTTTGTGGTAATTATGCTTGTTACTTCCACTGTTTCAAACTGGCTGATCTCTCGGATTGCCTCGTGGACACTTCATGGGTCGACAGACGCGTCTCTTAGTTGGGCTCGGCACGCTAGTCTCATTTCAGCTTTCTCTTCTGTGCTTAATGCTGGGAGAGAGTGTCGTTCAAACGCTGGGAGTTTACACTGGGGGGGCGCAGTGGCTGTGTACCCCCCAGTGTAATAGGGTGCCACTGTTTGTATTTCTGTATCCTCTAAAACAGCATTTCTCAAACTGTCCTTGGGGCTTTCCAGCTTGTCCACATTTTTGCTCCCTCCCAGCTCCCTCTCTCTCGGCATCCCCGAGGACTGGGTTGAGAAACACTGCTCTAAATGACCAGTGTCTTTTCCCTAGTGTCCCGTTCCCTGTTTGGTCCAGGGTTGCTTTGCTTGCTTTAGTGTTGTGCCGCATACACATTTGTGGAAAGTGGATGGATTTGGGCAGAGGGGCTTGCCCATCGTTTTCCCACACTGGCTCTGCAGTAACTCTGTGTACTGTAAGGCAGGGTGACTGTCACGTTCTGCCCAGTAGACCACACAGTATTATTGATAAGGGATCAGTGTACGCACAGCCTGTGTTCCGGCAGGACATTGTATCCACTTTCCATGGAATGGTGAGAGTGTGGCGTGGAAGTTTATCATGGAAATATGTTCTGCTTCTGCTTAGCCTCTTCATCTCATGTTCCCCTTTGCTGTTTATATCATCCCATCCTTCATCTTTCCGTCTAAATTCCCACACTGGACTGCAGAAAGGTATTAAACATCAACCCGGGCCAAACTGAAGAACAGCAGACCTATTTTAAGCCCAAAAAAGGCTATGCGATATTGTTGTTGTGGTCAATCGGCTGTAAGACAAACCCAGTGTAAATCTTTGTGGTGTTTAGAAAGTCTTAACAGCGACCCTTCAGAAGAGCTGGGCTGGGATGTCATAGAGACAGGCGACTTTTGGGTTGGGCTGCTTGATTGTTTTTAAGACTATCTCGATTCATACACCTATGCAGTCTCTCTTAAATGGCACAGATTCTGCCATGTTTCCACTAGCAAGGAGACACCTTGCACCAAACCAAGCGCTCCCTTTTTTTTAAGCTGCATCAACAAATGACAGGACTGCATTGCACCATGTGACTGGAAATGGGGGCAGAAAAACAGGTGTTATAATAAAGAGCAGGCAGGGTTTAAGTTTGTTTAGCATTTCTTGCATTTGCAGTTGTTTGTTAAAAACCAGGACTGTGCCCTTGTAAAGTTGATGTGACAGTCCCATTTCAGTAATGGTCATATTGTTAGTGATGCAAGATGTGGAAATTTTGACCAATAGCGATAACCCATACATTTTTGTCTAATATCATCGATTGTAATAACCAGCTACCCTCTGAGAGACTTGCCAGGTGTGAGAGGAGGTGGGTAACCAGTGGTGAAACTTGCCGCACAGATTAGTGGAATGATGTCCTTTTTATTCTGTGAAAAATATATGATCATGTAATGATTTAATAACGAATTGTAAACATGTCACGGGCAGGTGCTTTGAGACCTCAGGTATGAATGAGCCGATGAAATCCTTCTTCTCCACTATGAAAAATGTCTAATCGTCCAATGCAATCATTTGTTATTTCAGTACAATCATGCATCGCAATAGGACATTTTGGTCAATGATGGACTGTATATATGACGGTTGTCCCACAAAATTATATTGTAACAGAGCTGAAAAATTCCTATTGCCTAGTGATGTCATAGTGCCGCACATTACATGTTTTTGCTGATGCTAGTGCAAACAAACCTACTGCGCTGCCAATCGTATAAAATTATAGCTCATACAATTATGAACAGTGCATAATACTTGATAATGAAAACTGCTACTGATTTATGTATTTACTGTACTTTTTATTTTCATTTTTGGGTATGTCCTAACTGAAAACAGTGTTAAGAAGTAATTGCTAAGTGTACCTTATGTTTATTTTGGTGGTCAGGGACTCGGCCCAACTGTACTTCCTGGGAGGTATTTCCTACTCTTCTTTTTAGTTCTTTATCCAGGGTAGGTACTTTTTGTTTGACCAGGAACTAATGGAAGTGAGACTTATGATAACAAACTTTGCTGATTGGTTGACCACAAGTGCAGAGAAAAGAGAGAGTAGTAGTGGGGCAAAAATGGAAGAGATCCATCTGAAGTACAGTAAATGCATTAATGAATACCTTCTTTTGCTTGTGTCTCAATATTTCTTCCGCGGACAATTCGATCTCTTTAATTAAAGGTAAAAGTTGTCTTCTGTTTTGCACTCTTACGTTCCTGACGGTATGTCTCACATTTCTTTGTCGTTCATCTATAGTACAGCGTACGTAATGGGGCAGATTTGACCAGCACCGATATTCTATCGTTTGTCAAGCAGGGGGAGGTTGACGTTGGTGAAACTTGCAGAGTTTGCCAGGGCAGATTAACGGAATGGCATTACATTGTTTTGTATTCTGTGGAAAACAGAAGATCAATCTTTGGGCTGGATTTAATAATGAATTATAAAGCTGTCAGGGACTGACGCTTTGAGACATTATATAAATGTGAATGAGCACTATGCTGTATGGTTAACTCCCTCTTTCCTTCTTGTTTTCAAGTAACCTAGGTTAGGGAGTTCCAATGTTGCCTAATTCAGTGTGGAAGTGCTGAATGGTCTTCCTGGGAATTCTCTACTGTAAGCAGTCCTGCCTTTCTGTGGTCTGACGAAACCACTGGTCATGGTCCAGTAGCCACATGGGCGGAGGTTGAGAAAGTTCAGGTCCAGAAAGTACAAGACCAAGGTTTTGTTCCAACCAACCAGTTGAGTGCACTGTGATTGTGAATCTTTTTATACTCATCTGGTTAGTTGAAACAAAACCTTGGTCTGGATTGGTACTTTCTGGGCCTGAATTTTCCACCTCTACACATGGGTGCCTTTGGCCAGCATTCCCAGCTTGGGCTGATTTGTGCCAGCCACATCACGCATTCTTTGGTTGTTCATTATGACAAAAATATTTGCCTGGGGAAAACACTTCTTCACTGCTGCCTATTGCCCATTTAACTAGGTGGCGCATTATACCAGAGCGTCACATCTCAAGCTGATAGACTTGACAGATGGCTGAAATGCACAGAATTTCTGAGAGGGATTTTGAACGGGCAGTAATTATTTGGATCGTGTTCTAGATGAAGGCTTTTCCCTCCTCCATACTTTGGGATGTAATCCATGTACTGTACGTAGCTGTCGGTCTAGCCGAAGGGCACCCTCTTCAGTTAGCTAACCACTGGAGAACATCTCGCATGAGTAGTAATGTGTGACATCAGTGTTCTGGCCTTGAAAACGTGGGCTCCGTAAACATGTCTGGAAGTTTGTTTGGATTTCTTAATTTGAAACTGACTTAACCCATAAACTCCCCTTGGAGGCCACTTTTTGTGATAAGGTACAGTGACCACTGCTGAATAAAGTGCAAGGAAACCCAAGACGATGTTTATGTTGACAACAAAAGTGAAATTGTTATACAATTTGTTTAATTTTTTTTCCCTAAAAACGAGTGCTTTTTATTCTTTTGGACCATCTTATGTGCTGTATATTTTACCATGTACATTATTTGTAAAAGCATGTTTGCATTTGTCTCTGAAATCTGATGCCATAGATTTGATACTTGTGACCCAGCAAGGCTGTTACAGATTGGCGGAGGCCCCTTTTAGCATTGGGATTACTCCTGTGGCGTCTGAACCCACCGCCCAGAGCACTGAGGAAGGCAGGAAGGTTACCATGTTTGAGGCATTACTCAGTGTTGCTCATGACAGCCATTTTCCAAGTAATCTCAGAGGGTCTGTAGGACAGCATATTGACTCGGCACACCAGAAAATTAATTGTGCCGATATAAATCCACATCCAGAGCTTATAGGGCTGCTGTCAAAGGGCCCTAGCTAGGCACCGTGCCCTCTATGGTGGGAAAAGCACAAATTTTATTTGCTTCTCGAGACGATACTCCTAGTAACTTTTTTCTTTTCTTGGTGAATCTGTTCCATCATCAGCTTGCCATTCCCCAGTCCTGTAAGGCTCAGTTTGTATCCTGTTATTGCCTTCTGAAAGCTACAGATAGCTGACCTGTTCTTCTGCTTTGCTGCCGATCTCTTTGAGGGGCAGAGTGTTCAGCAGGATGCTGGGAGGGGGGGCTATGGATGCCGGTCGCCACTGCTGTGGGCTCTGGTATGTTGCGGGGTTTATACCATTCTTCATGAACAGCTTGGAGTTCTCAGCCACGGAAGAGTGGAAGGAGATCTTGCTGTGGCTCTGGCGGGCCACCCTGGGGGGGTGTGCGCTGCCATAGTCACATGTGATGTAGCGGCCAAAAGCCTGTCGGAAGGTTTTGTTGAACAGGGTGTAGACCAGGGGGTTTATGCCTGAGGAGACATAGCCCACCCACACGAAGATCTCCATCAGCCTGCCCACTACATTCTTGTCGCAGCTGTGGCAAAGGACAGAGGTGACGTTGGTGATGAAGAAGGGGCACCACATGACCACGAAGAGCAGAAAGACGATCCCCAGGACCTTAGAGGCCCTCTGCTCATTGCTGAGGTTCTGCATGCATTTCTTGCCCATGGTGGACATCCTTCGTATAGGCACCTCGTCCCTGGTGTCTTGGCTGCCGTGACTGGGTGTCTGCTTGCTCCTGGGGCTGTCCAGCCCGGCTGCCCTCCCTGACCATGGTTCCTTAGGTAGCTCCTTCTGGAGGACGGAGGAGATGGTGTGTCTGCTAAGGCAGTGGGACACCCTCGCCTTCAGGCGACAGGCTTTCTTCCTCAGCACGAGGATGGTGAGCAGGTAGATGACCATCATGATGGTGAGCGGTATGAAGAACGCCGCCAGTGAGCCGAACACAATGAAATCATGGAAGCTGTCGGGCTTCAGCACACACGCATGGCTGTCGCTGAATGTGACGTTATTTGGAAGAGATGAGTTCCTCAGCCCGATGATAGGAATGGGAATCGCTATACCTATACAAGAGAGCAGATCCTGTCATTCCAATTGTAATTTGTGGAGTACACACAGTGACAACAACTAGTATATGATTATCTATAGCACTGGCAGTTATTTTGGGGGTCTGTGTTCACCTACAATTCAGTCGTTAGGTCGGTCTTGTGTCCCTTAATTACTCTTGGGAGCTTTAGAAGTGTAATACAAGCAGTGATGAAGGAAATGATTGGCGGTACCATCAGCAAACCAGAAGGCAGGGTCAGACGGTCCCAGGAGCAGTTGAGGTGAATGACACTGCTGCCCCTGGGATTTGACCTGGTGACCTTCCAGTCACAGGCACACCGTGCTGAGCCACTGAGCTGCACACCAGCCCCATGTCATGTCTTCTGTTTGCTTACAGCTTCAGATGTAGCTGAGCTCTTGAAACAATTTTGTAAGGCAGTTTTCCCCCTGGAAAATAACTGCCTAAAACCATCAAACACTGTAAACAGGCCATTAATATCTGACCCATATTAAATATAACCATAACAATGCAGTGAACTTCTACTCCATTACTGGCATTGACCTCATCTGAATATAATTACTTTCCACTTATCTGGTGATGTGTGGTGAAGTGCTTGGTCAGGAGACATTGTGCTCAGACAGCTAGTAAAAGCTTGTATATTCTTCTGTTCACCGGTTGTATTAATCAGACTGCATTTTGGGTCTGTTTTTGAAGGCTGTGTGAGGCAAAGCGATTTTCCATTCTACCAGGTAACGCATTTTTGGTCAGTGGTAGTACTTGTTTGTTTTCCATTCGTGTGGAAAAACTGGTACTAGCAGAGAATGACATCATCGCAAAGCATTATGTAATAAATTCAAAAATGCCAATTATAGTATATTATAGTATTTTATAGAGCTGGGCGATTTTGTGATATTAAAAGAGACATCGTATGTTCTCATGCAGTTCTTACATGGGGGAGGTTAAGTTTTGCTAAAACATTCTTAATCTGTCATAAGAAACACAACTTAGCAAGCAATACAATTTTAATGATGGTTCCTTTTCAAGATTATCTAGTGCATGTAAAAAAAATAAATAAATCAGTTTAATGTCGCCGCTTTCATATAAGCTTTGCATGCATTCTCAGAGCCTTTCTCAACACCACCAATTTGACTGGCACTATTGGTAGATAAGTTCTATTTGGTTATAGTTTATTTTGGCTAAATTAACAATTTTTTTACTTTATAAATATCACAAAGAAATCACATCGCAAAATCATATAAAAAATTTTCCGATATCGTTCAGCCCTATAGCTGCTTTTTTTTTTTCTTGTCATGCCATTGAATTCTTGAATCTTGTTGAATCTGTTCTGCTCTTCCAATCAGACCACAGTGAAAACTTGGGTCTCCATTTGTCCATTCATCCATTATTATTACTTGGTCTTTTTTTTTATCGTGATTTTCTAGGTTTGTAACCACATGTTTTCAACTCGGCGGTTGTATTGTGTTTGAAGACAGGTTATTTGCATAACCAATTGACAGAAAACATGTTTGCAAGTACCACCACAAGCTACCAAAAAAGTACCCCTGCTGTTTTTTTTTGTTTTAGTACCAGAAGTTTGATACCTGGTGCACTGGAAAAGAGCCCTTAGCCAAGAGGCTGAAGTCAGCGTTTTAATAATAGCATCAGAAGCCTTGGACACTGTGTTGCTGGATTTTAATAAGCACCTATAAAGTTTTTCATACTTTCCTAAAAGTGTGTGTGTGTGTGGCAGGGAACACATGGTTAAGATAAAGCTACAGGCTTTCCCTGGGTGGGGGTGCCTTAGCCTCTGCCAGCATGCTTTGTAGAAATAAGCTGCCCTCATTTTAATCCTGCACCACAGCCTGTGATAAGCTTTCGCACCGCTTTGAAATCTTTAATTCTCTTAATATAAATCAAAATCCCAGAGGTCCTAGTAGAATCTTTTTGCTGCAGTTAACGTTTCACATTTTTAAGAGGTGGGGCGTTGATCACTTTATCTGTAGCATTGACATAAGCTGTGTAGTGTGTATGATGACAGGTCATGTATAGGGGAATCCAGGTGAAAATGGATGTTTTGAGGAGGTTCTAAAAACATGCTTCAGATATATTGGTTGTTAGGGATTGCGTCCTTTCTCGGTTAGGGGAAGGTCTTGAATGAAGACACTGCAGTATTACAGTTTGCTTGGTTTTATGAAACATACTCACCGATGGATATGAGCCACACCACAGCGATTTTCATCATCGCTTTGGCCCTGGACTTGAACTGGCTGTGCTGAATGGGCCTCTTGATGGCGACATAGCGGTCCAGAGAGATAGCACACAGGTGCATGATGGAGGCAGTGGAGAACAGCACGTCCAGGAAGAGCCAGATGGGGCAGAGGAACTCTGGGAGGGGCCAGCCAGAGTCTATGGTGAGGCGGGATGGGGGGGGGGGGGCAGGGCAGGGCAAGAGAGGCACTTGTGAGACCCTCACTGGTAACTCATCGTCATGTGGTCAAGAATGACCAGCACTCGTGCTTTACAGAGAAACACAGGCTCCTGATACAGAAATGACCTAATGACGTAATCACTGCAATGCTGGGGAAATAAACAGAGGTTAGGTCAGTTACATTTCTGTGAGATTCCTTTGATTTAGTGACTGAGAACTAGTGAGACGTTGCGGTTTAGACTTATGCTTATCCCAACTCAACAGAGCAGAGGCTGGCTGAACAGTCAGTTTGGTTGAAGTCTGTGCATGTTGCTGGTTGTCCTTCTGGTCCATACCTTAATTTTATTGTATGTCCTGGTCCTCCCCTTCAGTAAGCTGGGGCAAGCAAGCGCTCACTCCACTAAGACTTCACTGCTGGCCTGAAGTGTTTAATTGTGCTGGTGAGGAGAGCTGAGCATCGCATGTCTCTCACAAGAGCGACGGGAATGCTTTGTGGATGGGAAGAGTGAGGAAGAGTGAGGGCCGGGGTCACGATGAAGGAGTGAGTCATCACGGATAGGAGCTGGAAACATCCATGTTATTCCAGATTTTTATGTTGATGTACAATGCAAATGGAAGGTTAGTAAAGCCTTGACGGGATTTCTGCACCTCCCATTGAATAACAAGACTGTTCAATAATAGACTGAGTGATCATTGCTTTTAATTTTTGAGGGCAGTGTGACCATGCATTTGCAGGTCCATTTGGCAGTGTTGGTGGTCCTTTTCTATGTTTGCTCTGTAACATCATTTGGGAAGATTCAGTTAACCGCATTAAGATATTTCTTTTCACATTTGTAAATAGCCTTAATATGCTTACAGGAGTCGGTAGTTCTCTCTCCATATATCCTGTATTTATGATACCAACAGAAGCTTTTGTTACCCGGATCATTGAATGGTCTTTTAACCTATGGTTGTATCATTCAGGCCATTTGCATGATGGTGATTGGCGATGTTTTGTTATCAGCACTGCAGTCTCAGTGTCCTGCCCTTTGCATATTGTGGTCAGTAGTGTCTGTAGTGCTCCGGCCTCAAAAAGATGCTCAAGGCTGAACGGCTTATTGCTGTCAGTCCTCCCTGGAACTGCACCCCATGCCTCCTGTTGCTGCTGATTTTGGTTGCAGGATGGCATGTGCAGTCTGAGCTGGTCCTGCTGGCATTGCCCTCCCAGCAGCATTCCCCTCCGCGCCGTCTGACGTCTCGAGCTTGACAAAATGCCAAATGCCTGTTTGTCCAGGAGATCGTCAGTCCATACTTACTTCTAAAGATCAGACTGGCATTATACCAAGTGTCACTAATTCCACTCTGTAAGTTACTAGCTGTTCTAATTTTATATCATTAATATTAACCTGACAATTTAAAATAGTTTATTTCTGCTGCTGTGAATGATGGATGATGGAGTTATTTCTTACTGGGCAAAGTGTACCAGGAAAGTGGGGGTTTTAAGGGAAACAATGGGACAGTTGTTTAAGGAGTTATTACAACAAAAGTGGGCTGTTATTTTTCCACAGGAATGTTAATGTGGTGTCTGTTGTGTAGAGAGTGACATGGAGGAAGCGTTTGGATATGTGAATGAGTCCTTGCTGACAGACTGGACTTTCTGCCGCGAAGCCAGTTGGTGCTGGTTTAAGCTGAGTCATAGTCTCTTCACCAGCAGACTTTTCTCAAAGCCTCTTACTTCAGCCGTAAATGACAGATCATTCATGGCTCCTACACTCACAAGAAAGTATTTTATTTTGCTAAATGCTTCCTTCTCTTAAGTTAGCAGGCTGTGGTAGAGCCATAACAGGGTTTCCAAATGACCCTTTCCAGAAGCCTATCTTACAATATCCATAAAATCTATAATGCGGGGAATATAAAGAGACTTGGCCAGCAGAACACGTCAGGGCAGGAGCGTACTGGTCTTTGGCCTTGCTCTCGGCTTGGGTGTCTCGAGCGTACTGGTCTTTGGCCTTGCTCTTGGCTCGGGTGTCTCGAGCGTACTGGTCTTTGGCCTTGCTCTCGGCTTGGGTGTCTCGAGCGTACTGGTCTTTGGCCTTGCTCTCGGCTTGGGTGTCTCGAGCGTACTGGTCTTTGGCCTTGCTCTTGGCTTGGGTGTCTCGAGCGTACTGGTCTTTGGCTTGTCTCTCGGGGGTTTGAAGCCTGTCCCCTCTTCCCTGTGTGTAGTGCCTGCATGTCCTCCTTCCTGCTTCCTCCCACAATCCAGTCATCTACTTTGGGTAATTGGTCTCTCTAGGCTTGTGTGTATGTGTACTGCATTAGAATGGACTATCTTTCTATGTACTTGGTTTCTGGCCTTGTCTTGTGTGTGTTTTATTTCCAATGGATATACCCCTACTTGAGTTGTAGGAAAGTAAATAAAGCTTGCTTGTAAAAGCTCGGCGATCCCACTGGTGTGTTAGGTTGTGTAATTGTGATGTTTATTGACTTCCTGAATCCATCCTTTCCAGTATACCCAATAGTTTTGCCCTGTGGGCCTTCTAAGTGGAATTAGTTAGCAAACTAATGGTGATTTTCACTCTAGTGAAGAATGGGTATTCCCACGTGTACGTGCGGTTTTTGGCCAGTTTGTATGGCCTGTAGTGTAAGCTCTTAAGGGAAGGCGCACACTGTACCTGCCTCAGGCCATGTGGTCTGTACGCATTGCGGCGTTTGATTTCAAAGGTCTGATATAATCAGCCTTTTTGTTCACGCAGGGGCTGCATGAATGGACCACTGGCACATCTCGTCCAATCCAAATAAGCGGGAGTAACGGCTCGTTTGGGTATTGGTGATGGACCGGAGGTCGAGCTGAATTTTTTTTTTGTATTTTTTTTTTTTTTTTGTATGTGACACTGGGGAGTCTCATCCAGACACTGAGCAGGAGTGCTTGCTATACTGAAAGAGAGCAACCCTCTGTATGTAGATGGAGTGTCCAGCTGATATTTACCTGCCCGTGTAAGAGGAGCCTGAGTCACACAGTGGTATGCGCGCTGGCCTTTCTCAGGCTCACGCACCCAGACGCATTGCTCTGCAACTCTAGTTTTTTCCAGTTCATTTTTTTGTGTGTTTGGCAGAAATTTACAAGTGTTCGTTTGAACTTCTGAGTTCAGTCTTGTCCCCAGCATACCACAGCTGGGATCTTTGATCAGCTCCTTCCCTTGTTCCTACTTGGGAGTGAGGTCTGCTTTTTATTGTGGGACTTGGTTATTGAAGGCAATCATGCTCTGTTTATTCCATTTGGAGACCCCCTCGCTCCCCCTTTGTATACATCTTCTGCTAGTGACGGTCCATGATACCCACAATCCTCTGATGCAGGGGAGGTGGTATGCGAAGCATGCAGCTATGCTTATTTATGCGCATGATTGCATGCATACAGATAATTATCTTGTTAGCATGGCGTCCAGCTGAGAAGATCGATTGTCTGCAGGTGTAATATAACTGTCCATCTGATAAAAATTAACCACTTGGAAATCAGCACAACTTGCCCCGGAAATGGAATTAAAAAGGCAAAGTAACTGTATGACCAGAAAAAAACAATTTTTGATAATTAATTAATCATGTGATCAAGCAGTCAACTAATTGGTTAGTTGGGCCAAAACACAGGGTTTAAAGAAAACTGCAAATGCTTTATTTAAAAAACAAGGGGTATTTTAAGTCACAGTTGTAATACAACCTTTACACCGTGTCAAAGTGGCATAGAAACAAAGATCCGCTCTCTCTGCCACATTAAGCTTGCTAACGATCGTGTTTTGTACTGCAGTATATTTTGACAGTACTTCTAACAGCAATGCTATTCCACCATTTTGAAATCTTGGTGGTTAAAGTTTGATGAATGGTGGAAGGCTTATTTTGTAGTCAAGAATTCCAAATGCCACAGTACACCATATTACCAAAATACCGCCCAGGCTTCAGATCCGTTCATAGAAGTTAACCATTTCACTACATTGCTTGTGTCTGTCTCTTGCGATACAAAGGGAAAAGTCAGGTATAAACTAGGATTAGCACATCAGCTACTATGCAGCAAACTACAAAAATGCAAACAATTTTTTTATTACCAATTATTATTGATGTAACTCAGTAGCTGCTGCAGCCCTAAGTGTCTTGACTGTGTGGCGTGACCACGGGCGCATACTTACTGAAGAGCACTGTGACCAGGGCGATGGGCATCACCAGCAGCCCCACCAGCAGGTCGGCCACTGCCAGTGACATTAGGAAGTAGTTAGTGGCGTTCTGCAGCTTCTTCTCCAAGGAGACTGCCAGAATGACCAGAATGTTGCCCCCGATGGTGGGGAGGATGACGACAATGATGAGCAGCGAGGCCCAGTGCAACTCGCCACCTCCCCCTGCTGCAGAGCCGTTAATGAGGCCCGAGGTGTCGGGTGCCAGCGAGGGCATCTAGTGGCGGGGTCTGTCACTGTGGCCAGCTGGTGTGTGAGTAGGGGCTCTGCTCTGGCTTCCTCAGGGGACACGGCCAGCATGATCACCGGGGCCCACAGGTTGCGGGGTGGGGGGGCACTTTTGATGGTCCTGCTTACGGGGAGTGCATTTCCTGGGTGTGGGCTGAAATACTCTAGCCAGGTGTCACTCTTGACTGAAAGTGCCTGTAATCCGTCAACACGTTGTACTTCCACAGGTAAGCAAATAAAGTCCCTTGGCTGGCGTTGTAGGCGGTCGTGTGAATTCCCCGCTGCTCAGGCTTGTGCGCTCGCCTTGACCTGGAGACAGGACACCGCAACCATCATGCTTGCCGGACATTTACTCTGATGTGTCTGACTCACGGCAGAAGTGAAACATGAAAACCACTTGTAAATGACACCTGAATGAGCTGCTTTGTTAACTTTTATTTGCTCTGTGGGAGTTTTGGACTGAATTCTTTGTCTTTAATCTACTAGTAGATTCTCTTCATTTACTTTTTAGTGCAGTCTGTAAGTATATTGTGTTGTCCCTGTGCTCTGTTATTGGGGCTGGGTTGTTCCTTGTAGATTTGAAGCATGGGGAAGTGATCAGGTGCTTTTATTTCATTGTTGATACTGATAGTATTCATTTAAGCAGTAACCATGCAGCTTCACATTTCAAGTGCATTAGATGTAATGCGAATGTAAGTTTTCCAGGATGCCCATTCAGTGCTTTGATTCAGTGCAGATACTCCTGTAACTGCCCTTGCTGAAAAGGTTTTACTACCAATACACAGTGCAGTTAGCTTGAGGGAATCTGTAAAATGTAGCGGATGTAAACATTTTATATCATTGGCTATAAATACTACTTGCTGTTAATGACATTTTCTTACCCCGATTTAGAGCTTAAATGTGGTGTCAGGCTGTAATTGAGTCTTTCTTACCTGGGATGTCCTCTGGCTCACAGTTCAGGGTCAGGCTTCATCTTCGGGACATAATAGATCTAAAGTTCACATCATTCTCACAGACTGTGCATCCCTCTGTGCCCAGTGAAAGATGAGCACTCCGTGATCCTGTTTGTCCCAGATTCCTATATTCTCACCAGATTTCTTAATTCTGTCTGATCCACAATCCCTGTATTCTCACCGGATTTCTTGATTCTCTCTGATCCACATTCCCTGTACTCTCGCTATATTTCTTGGTCATGTAGCAGATTCTCTGTATTCTCAATGGATCTCTAGATTCTGTCTGATCCACATCCCCCTTACTCTCCCTTGATTTGTAATTCTGGCTGCCCTGGTTTCTCTGTCTCACTGGATTTCTTGATTCTCTATGAGCCGCGTTCCCTGTATCTCTTGCTAGGCTTTCTTTGGCTCAGAGGATCCTCAGATGATTCTCTGTCATCGCAGCTCATAACTTCTGAGTTTCTCCCCCTGTGTCCTTTTCCCTCTCTGCACCTCCTTCCCTCTCTCCGTCTCTCTCTCCTCTCTCGCTCGCTCTCTCTCTCTCTCCTCTCTCTCATTTTGGATCTGGTTGTCTTGGGTCCCCCCACCCCTCGTTCCTTCCCTCCCTGGAGTTTGCTTGAATGCCCACGCGAGGGGATAGCAGATAAGTGCCTTTCAGCTGGATGTGTGCCTGAGGTTCTGGGAGGTCATTTCCCTCTGACATGGCTGACCTGCTCTTTTTATATTTGTCTCGCTGCTGCTCCCCTCTCTGCACTCGTGTCCAGCCATGTTAGGATGCTGCTATACTGATTTTCCAGTGCTAGACCTCCTCTGTTAGTGTTTATAAAACCCAAAGATCTGCATCACTTGGCTTAAAACAAATACCGTTCTTTGAAACTGGCATCACATCATGTCACTGACAGTCCCTTCTGCAAGGCCTTTAACCCCAATTGCTCAACCCTGTTCTCTGATCGTCACTTGTATGTTGCTTTAGAAATAAATAGTTGTAAGTGTAAAATATAGTACCCCCGAAAACAGGGAAATTTACTATTTATTCTGCCAAAAATGTTCATTTTGTATTGCTCCTTAGCTCTGTTATTATTCACCAAGTTACCCTTATTTAGTCTTCCAAAGGAACAAAATGAATGTCACTTTTTATGCCCTGGCCTATTTATAGAAGTGGATATCAGGTTTGTACATTTCCCAGTGAACAATGCTGTCATCTAGGTTGCTCACTAAAAGAACCCTGTTTCATTAGCGTAATTTAAACAGTAATCTTGTGCGATACATTGAGTAATTTCAGAATAGGTTTTCCTTTTTATAGACCTCTAAGTCCAGAGCAGTCTCTTCGTGTCACATTCTCCGAAGGTCGGGATTTACCTGACATTGTTTCTGAGTCGGGTTTCTCTCCCGCTGTGTGGGATGTTACCTTCAGCACAGACAGTGGAAACATGATGCACTGGAAGCAATTAAAATAAAAAAAATTCTGTTTATGCTGAAACGTAAACGAAATTCCTGGTGGGATGCTGGTGTTCGTGACTGAGGTCACAGGGTCGCGATAGGTAACCCCTTTAGATGTCTTATACCCCAGATTCGGCTAGGCTGTATTCACACTTTCTTGCCTTTGATACTGTGAACAGGGATATATGATTTTTTAATCATCACTCTTCAGTGTTTGCCCTTGCTGCATGCCGAGATGGCAGTCAGTTTTATTTCCACGGCAGAGAGAACATGGTTTGCTTTTACCTTTGCGTTTTGCCCTGGGTATTTGTGGACATCACCTGTCCCAGACTGTGCTGATTACATACGGAGGTAGTTCCGCTTTGTTGGCATATACCTGGCATCGGCTGTGTGACTTAGAAGAATGACCAGTCACAATGATGCTTAGCAGTCGCTTGTGTTGCCTCTTTTTTTTTTTTTTTTTGCACTTACCTCCTTTCACATTTACTGTTGGAGAAAAGCAATAACTAGATACACAGAGTGAAATGGTGTTTAATTATGGTGTGCGTCGCCAATGGAGCAGTGGCGATGGATGGTGCCCGGAGTCCCTGGCTGAGAAGCACTGGACCTCGGCGGGTGTCTTCTTTCATGCCAGTCTGCTGACCGCAGTTTTAGCCTGACGGCTCGCTGTAGGGAGGATGCTGGAGTTGGCAAGGTGACCCCAGGGCTCCAGCCAGACATCCATGTCCAGGAGCCTAAGCTGAGTGGAATCGGCCTGGAGAATCCTCCCCATGAGGATTTAAAAATGATTCAGCGCTTCTTAACGTGCCACATGTCCGGGTTGATGCTTGAGGTCATTCTTGACTCTTTCTTTGCCTCCTACTCCAATCTCCAGCTCTTCAGTCTAGCATAAAAGTATCTTGAGCAGAGCTGCCATATTTCGCAGCGAGCCAGAGAGCTGGATGGTCCTCATGGCACATTCTGGTAGGATTGTTTTTCATACTGGAGCATGGGAGGAATGAGGAGAAACGAAGGGCCAGTGTTTCTGTTATTTGTGCTTTAGACTAGACCAATTGCGTCGTGTTTTGTTCAGAGAATTTGATTCCAGGACATGTTGGATGTAAATAAGTCAGAATGGGCCATAAGTGCAGAAAACTGTTATGGATGTTACTCATTGCTGCACTCAAAAGTCATGATTGCCTGTGTGAGCAGTGAGGGCTTTAATCGTGCCATTTCGTTCCTGTACTGTAATGCGTTATCAACGTGTTCTGCACATAAGAACATAAGAAATTTACAAACGAGAGGAGGCCATTCGGCCCATCAAGCTCGTTTGGGGAGAACCTAA
>JAODLD010000038.1:10343351-10354617 GCA_026781065.1 Mormyrops boulengeri
AAAATCTTATCTAGCTCAGATTTAAAGGAACCCAGGGTTTTAGCTTGCACTACACTAACAGGAAGACTATTCCATACATAGCAATTAACTGCCTTAAATTAGCATGCCAGTGTAACGTCCCTCCCTTAGGTGTGAGTAGTTGTCACATTTACCGTGGTCCAGATCCCATCCTGGTCAGTCTGTGAACTCTGCTAGAACCTGGACAGAACCCAAACAGAACAATATGCACGCACTGGAGTGTAACTGCATGAGAGTTAATTGTGCCTTTTAGGAGTCTGGGCTCTGCTTTGCTGTAGCCATTCATCCTGGCCCCAGCGAAAGGCCAATGAAGCCGGTATATTTGCTTCAGCTGGCCTGCATGGCCGTCACCGCTCCGTCAGGCAGTCTTGGTGGGTACTGTATGTTATAATGGACCATTCCCTGGATTTCTGAGCTTATTGCCTCAGATCATGTTTCCTTATCCCGTTGTTCTCTTTCTGTTTGGTTTCGGCGTTGGAGCCGAGTGCGTGGTAGCATTAGTAGATGAGTCTAGGAGTCTTGAAATGATCACGCTCGCAGTGCTTTCTGAAGGCTGCAGTGTCCTGCCTCATAAAAAAGATTTCCCAGGCTTTAAAGAATTTTTTATTTATTATTTTTTTTTTTTGCTGCAGCTCAGTATGCTCTCGATTTAGTCTCACGTTAATGATGCCTATGTGATTCATATAGTATGAACACGGTCATCTTAAAAGGGCCACCATCTCATCGTGTATCACCTTTTCCCGGCAACTTCACTCTAATGACAAACACACTCCTACGAAAAAATACCATGTTGCATAGCGAAATATCTGCACTTGGCCTGTTTGACTTTTAGCCCCCTAGTCCCAAGTGTAACTTATCAAATCACCCTTCAAAGTCACTGTCCTTCACTGTAGGTCACTATTCCTTTGTAAACAGCTTCTAAGAACAACAGGCTTTTGGCTGACATTTGAGTGACTGAATGACTAAATCCCAGTGGAACTTCTGAAAGAGACACTCAAGCCAGAAGCTTTTCACATCCTGATAAACCCCAACTGAGCCAGCAGGGGGTGACACTACGCCAAACTCAGAGAACATGTGTATGCGTAATACTCTACCCATGCCTCTGTTGTGTAAACACGGTTACATGGCAGACCTCACAAAGGATCACTATTTATGTGTGCTTAATGCTTTCAGCCGAGTGCCGACACTGTGTTTAAAGCCGCACTTCCAGGATTTACGGGCTCATATTTATCTGTGTTTTTGCCTTGGTGCATTTGAGCAGCCTGTGTTTGTAACGGAGAGGTAAGAGAGAGGCCTTAATTGGGTGCCAACGAGCTCAGCAAGCTATGCGATATCGTCTAAGGAGAAATAAATGACAAAGTGGTACTTAGCAGCACAGTACCATCTTCCCCATTGACTGCTGCTTCAGTACGTCAGACCTTTGAAGGCCCAGGCTCTATCATAACAATTTAAAAAGGTGCGTGAAGACACAGGCCAGTAGCAGTAACCGGTCACTGCAGCCCCGCTTTGGCTGGCATCTGTATGAGCTGAAACCGTTTGACTGAGTGTCTGCCAGCGTATCAGCTGAATTCTAGCTGTTATCCCCAGGATCACTGAACAAGCATCTGTGCCTCTCTGCAACTCGCATGAGCAAAGTCCCCATAATACCTAATTGGTACATTAGCCACAGGTAGCTAATTGTACATCACCTGGTACTGCTTGGATTGCACAAAGTATTAGCCTTCATTCATGTTTGCATATTTACACTTGACGAGAAACATCTTTGTGACTGATTTACAATTGGGTGTCCCTGGGATAATGTCAGACCACAGCGAGAGGAGTGCTAATTCTGCCATAGTGGTGCTTAAGTCTTGCTCCCATTTGGTTCTCTGTGGCCTGCTTAGACCTTTAACTACCCTGCTTCACATTAGCGATTTGTCCTGATCTGCTGTTTTCATACCCTGATTCGGTCAGATCAATTTAATATTTATATCTGCTGATCCGATCTTTTAATAAATATTTAAGTATACATACACATAAAGTAGGCATCAGTGCATTCTTTGAGTAATCCTTGTGATTTCTTGGTATTCTTCCTTCTGGTGTTTCTGCAAGTGCCTAATTCAATTTGATGTATTAAATAACACTCAGTCTCGACCTCCTCAAAAGGGATAGCTCATGGCCCACTTTGAGTTTCCAATTTAAAGAATTTCCACATGGCTGACATCTCTTCAAGCCATGTGCCTCAGGCTTACTGCAGTGTAGGACATCGCCTTACTATTTGCGTAATTGACATAAATTGGGAGGATGGGGGGAAATCCAATAGACAGGCTTTGAATTGGGCTGTGGTAGCCGATGCTGATTTAAAAAAAAATAAAAAAAAATGCCTGGATTAACCCCGTTTCCTATTTTTGATATCTGCTTGGAAAGTTACTGCTTCACATGTGACTTCTCATCTTTTATTAAAATATAGCAACCAAAAAACTAAAGCTGAGTACAAGATATTTAGGAAGGAGCTTTGCCCCCTTCTTTTCCTTGAACTTTACCAGATTGTTTTCTGTCTCAGGGTGTGCCTGATATCTGGCTGTTTAGACCCCCACCCCTATCCCTTTGTGGCTCCTTACACAGCCTTTCCTGCAGCCCCCAGCCATCCTGAGTACAGGCAGTCTTGGCTTTCAGGTTTATTAAGTTTGGTCCATCAGGGGCTCATGAAAGGGATTAGAGCTGAGTTTGGGCTTCCAGGGGCTTAATAAAAGACTTCATGCTGAATTTGGGCCACTGGCGGCTTGGTACAGGACTTCGAGCTGAATTTGGGTCTTTCAGGGGCTTAAGAAAGGGCTCCGAGCCGAGTTTGGCTTGTCAGGGGCTCGCGGAAAGGCTCCGAGCCGAGTTTGGCCCGTCAGGGGCTCGCGGAAAGGCTCCGAGCCGACTTTGGCCCGTCAGGGGCTCGCGGAAAGGCTCCGAGCCGACTTTGGCCCGTCAGGGGCTTTTGTTGTATCAAAAGAGACGTGGCATGAACTTGAGGGCTGACACAGACAGGAAACTCAGCATCCTCACGGCTGGCCTACCACTGCCTGGTGTCCAAGAGAGACGGGTCCCATCAACTGGCTCATTACTGCAGTGATGGAAACTCGTGCTGGTGCGGTGGCATGTCGGCATGCTCACTTAGACAATGTAATGTACAAAAAATTCGCATTAAAGCGGTTAGCAGGACCTGCTTGTCTATGTGAAATTCGTTTTTAAAGTTTAAAGTTATCTTTTTTTCTTCTCTGATGTCTCACATTGTATTTTTCCTCAAATATTGTTCTATTTATCACTTTTTATTCTAGGGCTGCCATCAGTTTATGTATTTTTCCCTCCTCTTAGAGCTGGAAATTCTCATAGTCAAAAGCACAGAGCTGTTAAAAGTGCAAGAAAAATGCTGTAAAGCTGCTTAACACCGCATGGCAGTGTTTCACTCTGCTCCACACATATTAAATAGCTAGTGTAGCTGCAGTATTCTTTTTCTTTCTTATTTCCCGTGGCTCAGTCTCCTTGTGTGTTCGGGTTCACATCACATTGAGAGGTGGGGAGTACAGGGGCAGCAAACCACAGTATTATTACCGCAGAGGCATGAAGGGATTATTACTTTCATTGGAGACTGTGCCATTCGCGATGTGCTTTATGTTACACCTCTATAATGAGGCAGAAGGGTGTCCCAGAGTGTAGTCTGCGAGTTGGGAACCCCCCCCTTCCAATTTCAGAGTACAGCTCATTAATGAAAATGATTTAGCTTGGCTGCGTTTTTTTTTGCATGCCTGCTCACCCTCGACAGAATGTTATGTGATGTTTTCCACGCTGCTTCTGGCATCCAAACGAAAGCCTGTTTGAGCTGTGAGGACATGGTACACTTTTGACCAACACTTTGTTTCTGCAAGCCTTTAAACACGCATTTCAGCTAAATTCTTCCTTACCATTTCTGCCTGGCCCATCACATGTTCCCGGTGAATTCATTTTGACTTCACGTGCTCCATTTCGGTATGATTTGTAATTTCTCTCCCCCATCCCCGGCAGGACCCCGGAGCAGTGCCCCAGCGTGGTCTCGTTGCTGTCTGAGAGCTACAACCCGCACGTGCGCTGCGGTGCGGCCATGGCGCTGGGCATCTGCTGCGCTGGCACGGGGAACAAGGTGAGAGCTGGCAGGTCACGAGGGCACCAGGGAGAGCGGACACTCGTGCTGTTCCAGAGACATACAACGAAGTACATCCTTGCTGTTTTCAAGGACGCTATATAAAAATGAAATTGAATTAAAAATTAATCTGGGGAGCTATGGGAACGGTGCCGCTAAGCCAAATGAAGGCGGCGTCGGCCAGGTCCAGGTTAGTTTAGGAGCCTGACGAGTTACCAGCATGAGCCCAGACTGCAGCACCTTCCTCGTCTGGGATGTAAGAATAGCTCGGCACTGGCAAACCAGCCCATAGTCTGAAGAAATTCAGGCCAAGTGTCAGGTCCACTTTATACAGCTGGGCCTCTACTTATTTTTACAGAAATATTTTATTTGCATTCAAATTGGGACAATTTACAGAATGACTTACTGCTAATCTTTTTTTGTACCTTGCATAATAAATTTTTTGTTGTGGTTAGGAAATAGGGAAATCCTGGGTTTGTAGTGTTTCCAAGGTAGATACTTACAGAGGAAACATAAATTTTATGTGAAGTTTGCTGGAAACTGCAGTAATGCTTTTGTTATAGGTCATTATTGTAGATTGATCTAGGGGATGCATTGTAGCAGACCAAACCAAATTTTTTATTGTCCAATGTGTTAATCTCATCAGACTCCCTGACCCTATTTTACTTCTTAACGTGCTTCTTAACTTGGGGGCCAGTGACTGTGTGTACGTGGTTTTTCCGTCTAGAACTGAAGCGCTCAAGTTAATTACAGTAAGTGAATGATTTAGGCCATCTCTCTCAGAACTGAGGCTGTCGGTGGGTTAAGCAGAGACGGGAAAGTGATGCATACTGCCTCCTTCCATGTGTGGCTTTAGGAAGAACCAGGTCTACATCAGCCTTGCACACATTCATTGCCACGTAGATTATTGCCTCACACATGGTTCATCTCTGCCTGGACTTGCATAGGAGGTCAGCTTCAACATCCTCTGAATCACCCTGGCTTTAGTTAATCATTTGTAGTGAAGGTCAGGCTGGTGGGGAAATCTCCTTGGATGGGGCTCCCTACTGTCTGAGTGAAAAGCAGGTGTGGTCATTGACAGGCCATCTCTGCTGGGGAAGCTGTTTGCTTTGTTTGCCCTCTCTCAGCAGTGATGGGGATTAGAACTCTTTGGGCTCTATCAAACATGCTGTCAGCTGAAGCGCTTTGCCATCTTAGGTGTCACGTGTCTCCACTCATACCAGCTATTCCTCCGCAGGAAGCGATAAACCTCCTGGAGCCCATGACCAACGACCCGGTCAATTACGTACGGCAAGGAGCCCTCATAGCCTCTGCTCTTATCATGATCCAGCAGACTGAAGTCACCTGCCCCAAGGTGAGTGACATCAGTCAATGAAGATTAGGAATGAAATAATTCCCTACTCTTCTTACTCAGTCCGTGATGCCGGAGGTGCTTGAGAACATCTTTAGCGCCATAAACGAAGCTCAGAGGTCTGAAGATGCTCAAGTGCCGCAAGTCATCAAAACACCACAGTGCTTTGTCACTCTCGGTACATTCGCAGCCTTGATGCACAGGGGAGTCAGAATTAAATTCTCTCCGGCTCAAGCTGTGGTGAATAAGCTTCGTTCAGAGGCAAATGCTTTTGACTTGAAAGACTTTGGTGGAGCTGTGGGAAGATTCTCTGAGCAGACCAACACTGGTAGTGTCCTTAGGTCAGTCTGTATTTCTGATTTCTTTTCGGGCTCTGTGACGTCTCTTTGGCAATTTGAGATGGTTGCTTCGGATGTCAGGTACCTGCATTCCCTGGGACTCATTCAGGGAGAGCTTTCTCAACCTTCCCTTTCTGCACAGGTCAACCAGTTCCGGCAGCTGTACTCCAAGGTCATCAATGACAAGCATGACGATGTCATGGCCAAGTTCGGGGCTATCCTTGCACAGGGCGTTTTGGATGCAGGCAAGTTAATTTTTGGTTTGTTACTTAGAAGGGAGTTTTTCCCCAAATCCCTCCTGTTTTATGAGGGGTGATACTTTAGAAATAGAATTCCTCTGTCCTTGCCTTAAGGCTTTTTGAAAGTGATGGAAGACATGGCATCACATAAAATGCCTCGTGTTTTACATATTTTCATAGCTGAGAATTCTAATCCAAAGCAGATTGTGTTTTTACCCCTTAAGACAGCTGGATAAATGCTCGTGTGCTGGGTATTTTCACAAATGTATGGATGATTATAGAATCCTAGTTCCATCATGGAAAAGATAATGGCCAATGTGTCCCAGGGCTTGGTGCAGTTTACTAATGTGGTAGCCTGTTCTAAAAGGCCACTCATACCCAATGCAGGGGGCACAATGACAATCACCCCACTGTCTCATAATAGAATCTGAATTAGAATTTAGTGATCAGTGGTCATTGTTGACTCACCACAGCACACAGTGCACAACAATGAAATGTGTCTTCTGCATTTACCCCATATGTGGGAACTCTTATTTCACCATTAAGCCTAGTCTATGGTGGGAATTACATCGATGCAATCCTTGTCAGATTATTAAAGCGCTGCTTAATTATCTGCCCTCATTGAGATTTCAGTTGTTTAACTTGGAGCTCCTGATGTTTCATGGTCCACACAGCAGTGTCTGTGTACTGAAGGTCTGTTCTTTAGCGTGTTTGATCTACTGGACAGCCTTCTACATAAACTATTATTGTCACCAATAGATAATTACAAATTGCTTTTTAATTCTCCTGGTACTGTGAGATGAAGGTGTTTCTGTACACCCTTCTGAACTTTTTTCATCTGGCCATCTGGCCACTCTTGTTATAAAAGAGTTTTTTAAAGAACTGAAGGAAACCTTAAAATACCACAAGTTGAAGCCCTGCTGCTTTTTATGGGGTAGTTTGAATCTATGCTATCAGTGCCCACAGCTAAGGACGAAATGAGCAAAGTGACCTTTCGCAGTGAGTCAATGGGTGTGAGTTTGTCAGATTGACTAATTAGCGTGTTAAAGATTGGCTATTGTCTGCAATAGTCTTGATTGTTTTGATGTCCTTTTACTTTGGCTCAGTGCTTTCGTGGTTTAAGGTCGGGAGGGGAAAGGCGGATTTCCTTTCAGTGGATACTCCTTAGAAACCTTTTGCAATTGAGATCAAAACATAACACTGGTCAGTTCTGGCCCCTCCCCCATTCTGATTTTGTCCCTGGAAGTCCCAGCCCTCTCTGTGCACCATCACAGCACCTCCTCACCCCTGTCTCAGGGCAGCTTCTGCCTGCCGTTATCTCTCATCGCCAACCGTACATTTTGACCTCCTCGTTACTGTAAATCCATCCTCCTCCCTTTTGTCTCTATAATAACTGATTAAAGAGCTTATTTTCCCCGTCCATAACCAATCTGGCTTTGCCATTGCATTGTTCGGGTAAGTCATTTCCCCCTTTCAGTTTTGTTTATATTAAGCAAGTGAATAGAGGAATGATGATAGTTTTCTGGAGGCTTGGAAAGAGATATGGTCAGCTGTTTTGCTTTTTTTTCTGGGGGGTGGGGGGTGAGGGGGTTTGATGACCTGGCTCCTCCCTGGTGCCCCGGTGTCCTCTTTCTCTCCCACCCTTTTCTGTGGGTGCAGGGGGACATGGGGGGGCGTGGAGGCTTTGATGACCTGGCTATTTCCGGGTTCCCCATTGTCCTCATCCTGTCCCTCCCTTTTCTGTCCAGGCGGCCGCAACGTCACCATCTCCCTGCAGTCCCGCACAGGCCACACCCACATGCCCTCGGTGGTGGGCCTGCTGGTCTTCACCCAGTTCTGGTTCTGGTTCCCCCTCTCCCACTTCTTGTCCTTGGCGTTCACCCCCACTGCTATCATTGGGCTCAACAAAGACCTGAAGGTATGGCTGGGTTTGGGCCTCAGTGGTCCTGTTGTGCCTGTTTACTCTAAATATACTTCAACAGAGAAACAAAAAGTGGCTGGAAAGGGTTGTGCTGGATTTATAACACATGACAAAACGAGAGCATCATTGTCAAGTGAAATGCAGAAAAATAATAGCGTTATCTCTTTTTTTGTTTTGATAATTATTGGTAGCCAAAATTGTAATTAAAATTTTTTATTTAAAAGTTGCCCTACAATAAGTACAGTTATGTGCGATTCCCTCTTGTTAAAGAGTTGCTGAGCTCCAAGCAGTTGCTGGAAATTGGCAGAACCCGTTTGGGTTGTTGGGATGCATTCTGGGATTTAGGTCTCCATCCTCAAGGAGGTATGGTATGACCTGTCAAATGGAGAGGTGCCAGCTCAGCCTAGGAACACTGAAAAAGCGGCCGCTGGTCTCAGCGTTTGGTATTTCCGGGGTGCAGGAACGGCTCTAAATGTTTAGGTTATGCTTTTTGAGAAGTTCCAGAGTAGCTCATTGCAGGTGAGATCACTTACATTATAGCCGGCAGCAAAATAATTAATTCAGTTATACACAACCTTGGGTATCCTTTGTGGCGTTATACACGCCCACACGTGGGATGTGCACGGAAAATTAAGTTATGGAAATAATATTTTGAACAAATTCATGATGACTGTGCAGACTGACAGATCCTGGTTCTCCTGTACAGATGCCGAAGGTGCAGTATAGATCTAACTGTAAGCCTTCCACCTTCGCATACCCCCCGGCGCTGGAGGTGCCGAAGGAGAAGGAGAAAGAGAAGGTGATTCTCCCAGCCTGCCGGATCACAAGCTTTGCTTTGGAGCCCTGCTTGCAGTAAGAAGTCATTTCCCCGCAGTGCTGTCTCTCACCCCCTCCTGTTTCTGGCAGGTCTCCACAGCTGTCCTCTCCATCACCGCCAAGGCCAAGAAGAAGGAGAAAGAGAAGAGGGAGAAAGAGGAGGAGAAGATGGAAGTGGTGGGTAAAATGAGAATCTCAGGCAGTTGAGCAGACCTGTATGGAGGTTTGACGTGCTCTAGGACACATTTGTCCATCTTTAGAGAAAGATTCTTGTACATTGTCAAGTTTTGGAGTAATAAACAGTGACTAATGATTATTAGTATTATGAGTATTATGTTTGAAGAAGTTCCTGGTGGGAATCGTCTATAAATCTTGACTACAGTATGTGGGACGATACATTGATATAATCATTTATGCCAGTACTTCAGTTATCGTGGTGTTTGTTGGCAGTGCCTATTAATGGAGATCCTCTGTTCAAAAGACTGCAGACATTGAAAGTCTGGGAATATGTGAAGGAACAATACAGTAGTCGTGCATCCACGTGGAAATTTCGACTAATACCGATAATCATTTTGCTTTTGTTTAATTCCACCGATACCGATAATTGGCTAAATTGGTAGCTGCTTGCCGAGCTTGGGGCAGGGGGTGCAGGAGGTGAAACTTGCCAAGCTTTCCGATGTGTTTTAGCAGAATGTTCTTGCATAATGTTTTATTCTGTGAAAAACAGAAGATTCATCTATGGGCCAGATTTAATAACGAATTATTAAGATGTCACAGGTGAGTACACCTGATGTAAATGAGCTTTTTGGTATTTTTTTTTTAATGAAGTAATACATTTTTCTATTACATTATTGAACAAATTAGCTGGTACATCAGTCGATTGATAGTAAAAAAGATCACCAAATTGGCATAAAAAGAATCATTCGGTGCAGTTATTGTGGTGTTTCTTGACAGTCTATGTGACAGTGAAGTCTCTGACATACAAGAATCATTCTTGTTTGCCCAGAAACATGCAAAAAGCCCGTAAAACATGGCAGTTCAGACTACTTTGTTCCACAATTTATGCCATGACAGAATTGTGGAGGTGACATGTTTAGTTGCGCTTTCAACAGAGAAAAAACTGGCAGCCAACTTGGGCCCAAAAGCAGGCAAGTCTGCAGTGTCTAGGTGCAGTTCCCGTCTCTGGGTCTTACTGTAGGGAATATTAGGAACGCATTTTGAGCATTTAGTGGCCCAGTTTCAGAAATCAGCTAATAGACCACCTCCAACGTGATTCTCTGTTGCTCGGCAATTCCAGGAACCTACGGTGGAGGGTGAGAAGAAGGACGAGGAGAAGGAGAAAGAGAAAGAGAAGAAGAAGGAGCCAGAGGCCAACTTTCAGCTGCTGGAGAACCCAGCCAGGGTGATGCCAGCCCAGCTGAAAGTGCTGAGCATGCCGGAGACGTGCCGCTACCAGCCCTTCAAACCGGTGCGGTGGTGCCCCTGCTTCTCATGTCCGTTTCCTGCTTCTCTGCGTGTGCTTCTGCCCCAGCCATCGCTTCAATGTAACTTCAGCTGCAGTCAGTGTATTGTCCTATTTGCAGAAAAAAAATATTGAATGCTTTTGTCCAGTAAACTGATGCCCTTTTTGGTAAATAAGCTTCCGATGTAAAAGAACATGATATCCAGTCGGTCCCCCATCACATGATGTAATTTCATTCCTCTGCTAGTCAGAATTTTCTGGAGGCATGGCCCAAGATGGCATGTTGTCCTCTTGCAGGACTCTATATGTCATCTGTCACTGGCGTCTGTTTCTTAGCAGACGTTGACTCTCTATCTCCTGCACCAGCAACTCCAGTGTGTGTTTTCTCACTCTCTTTCTGCATGTCAAGCATCCAAGCTGGTCAGTTAAATGGTACCATTCTATGCTGTACCTGGTGCTGACTACAGCTCGCCTATACTAAAGCAAAGGTAGCTGGCGTGTAGTTACCTTCCGGTATTGTGAAGGAGCCCTGGTGGTGCAGGCTTCATGAACAAGCTTCAGTAGGAGGCTGATTGTAGTGCTCTGTTGCGAGAGGCCAGATCAATAGAAGGGAGCTGCTTTTACCAGAGGCTGAGTAACAGCCCAAGTGATGGGGGTTAGGGGCAGGGGGGGCTTGCCGCATCAGACTCCTGTATACTCAAGGTGTTGCTGGGCCTGACCAGTGGATCACAGACTAGACAACCTGACTCATTGCTTTAAAGAAGTTTTTGCACCTGTCTGAAAAGTGACAGATGTCAGTGGATGTGACTATCATTATGATTCAGAGTCATCATACCAGAAATCCTTATTGTTAGCTTGACTCTTGTTCTCTCCATTACCTCATAGTAAAATTTCAATTACTCGCCCGGGGGGGGGGGGGGGGGGGGGGGGGGGGGGGGGGGGGGGGGGGGGGGGGGGGGGGGGGGGGGGGGGGGGGG
>JAODLD010000038.1:10356261-10370311 GCA_026781065.1 Mormyrops boulengeri
CACACACACACACACACACACACACACACACACACACACACACACACACACACACACACACACACACACAGACAGAGACTGGTCTACCTCTGTCCGTTCTAGATTCCTGAAGGAAAGATTTGTAAAGCTGTTATATTGGCATGACATTCAGTAGTCTTTGACATTTAATTGTTGTAAAGGTTGTAATATGAAAATGTAAGGAGAGGTAAAGAGCATGCACTGATTACAGTGCGTAAGGAGTGTGCACTGATTACAGTGCGTTGCCACACCCAACACACGGCAAACCACCTCAGGGATGAGAACCTGAATGCAGCCATTTGGCGGGTGATACCTCAGCACCACACCAGTCCGAATGAACCAGTGTGAGGTTTTTTCTGGTGGCTGGAGTGTTAATCCTGCCACCAGCTCCCAAGTTTTTCCCCTGTAAATCGGAGGACCTCTTTATAGGGCTGGATGTAGATTAGCATCATACCCAGGAAAAGGAATTGCAGGTTAAGGGCCTTGCTCAAGGACCCAACAGAGTAGGATCACTCCAGGCATTCATAGGATTTGAACTTGGCATATTTATGTGCTTTTCTAGTGGTTTGCATATAATGCATTTATATGGAACTATCAAAATATCAGAATTTCCTTCCTAGGAAGTGGGAAGGGGCATACATAATGGCCCGTCACATAATACTGATTCTGCACACTAAATGACGCAAGCAAAGAATAAGGGCCTGCATATCAAGCTAATCAATTTTGTCATAAATGCTTAAAAAAACGACATGCATATGGAAAAAATCTCTAAAGAATGGGAACCTGGGCTGCGGGACTCCAGGTTTCAGCTCAGATGGCTTTTCATTATCACAGATTTGATTACATCCAGGCCCCTTTTCATTGAAAATGTCATTTTCTGTATTGTTTATCCCAGGGTGTTAGTCTAAGCAAGAACCTTTATTTGGCATATAACTCTTGTTGAAATACTGTGGTTCTGATGTATTTTCCTTAATTATTTTGTTTGTTTTTCCCCCACAGGCAGACGCCCTGCGCATTAGCAAAGGAGTCTGGGAGTCTGATGTGCATGTCTTTCTCCTCTTTCACACGTACCTTTCCTGGCAGTGGGTTCGGCAGGGAATGTTTTACACTCTTGTTAAATTGTATAGTTTCTGTGAGTACAATAAAAATGTATATTACAGAACTAGTGGCTCCTGGTTATTATTTTGTGGGCCGTATGTGGATTATTTTTACCTGTCAAGGTATTCTGAGGGTAGGTGTCCCCTGCTCACCACACTTAGTTCACCACACATACCCCATCTTATTTCTGTTTTGATCTGTATAGTTATGTTATCTGGAGTTTGAGCTCATTGTAGAACGTCTCCCATAGAGCAGGTCTGTGCAACGAGGCCAGACAGACTAATGACTGAACAAGGACCTTCATGAAAGGAACAAACAAAAATCATCACTCAGCCCAAATGAGTTATTGCAACTTTGGCAATGGACAGTTGCCTTGGAAATGTAGAAAGTTACCTCGGGTTGGCGAGGTGCCCCAGTTAATGCTGGAGATGGAATAGTATTGGATAGTTATACTTACCTACTTGTTATACTCAGCTCTGGAACAAAGCCCTCAGACAGAGTGGGGATACTCACTGAGGGCGGTGAATTTGCCTAATGGGTAAGAGGATTCGTCCAGTGTGTGCTGATTCAACACAATACGTCAGGAAGCCTTGGTTGAGCAATCAGGATTGCCTGGCTGAAGGTTCCATGCAAGATGAACATAAGAACATAAGAAATTTACAAACAAGAGGAGACCATTCAGCCCATCAAGCTCGTTTGAGGAGAACTTAACTAATAGGTCAGAGTTGTTAAAATCTTATCTAGCTCTAATTTAAAGGAACCCAGGGTTTTAGCTTGCGCTACACTAGCAGGAAGACTATTCCATACTTTAACTACACGCTGTGTAAAGAAGTGCTTCCTCAAATTCATTTTAAAATGTCCTCCCGCTAATTTCCACTTATGGCCACGAGTTCTAGTATTCTGTCATAATGGAACCATGCACTGTTCAAGCGTCATTATCATATTTTAACTAATTGAACTCATCTGCACTGTACCTAAGCTCTTTGCACATTACATCCATCCATTATCTATTTATTTATTTATTTATATTGTCCACATGCTTGACTCAGCATATTGCACATCTCCTGTATAAAAAAACAATCCTTGTACCTTTACCTTTAGATGTTTATTTGTATGTGTGTTTTGTACCAAAAGAAATTCCTTGTACTTCTCTGTATTTGGCGAATAAAAAGATTCTGATTCTGAGATTCTGATTCTAAACTAATATTGAAATAACCATCTGGCTCAATAGCATCCAGACCCGTTAGAATCTTAAATACCTAGATCATGTATCCCCGAGCTCATCTAACGTCTCTGAAATAACATGCGTGGCACAAGAAGCTGGGGACACTGCACCTGAATGGATCATTAGTAAGGAGAATTTGCCCATGGGGATTAATAAAAGCATCAGTTATTATTAAGTGTAGATGGTAGGGACCACCACCCTGTGTGTATAATTGTGGCTGTTGGCCTTCTGAAAAGAACATCTTGTCTCCACTCCTGCATTAGATTTACAAAGACAACATTACAAGGTGCAGCTGTGGCCAGAAGGGTGTCCACTATGCAAGGCTGGAGGTGGCAGTCCTGGTGTTCGTGGGTCTTGTTCTTTTGCCTCATTCTACCAGGAGTTCCAATATGCACTTGAACAGTTTGGTGCCAAAGATCCAGACTCTTTCAGATGGAAAAGCTTTTCCCGGAGTGGTTAGTGGCATCCTTATGAGATGTCCCTGGTTCTGTCCCAAGAGAGCTGTTCTGGGCAAGTCCTACTGGGTAGAGTGAGACCCACAACACCCTGAAGGAATCTCCCAAGTTGAGAAGGTCTAGGGATCTCCCAGAATGGCCTGGTGTCTACTGCTACTGTGATACTTACCAGGAGAAGCAGAACTAGATGGATGGAGGTCATTTTGATGAAGGGACATTTGCATTTTGCACAGCAGTGAAAACTTCTGGTAGGAGTCTCAGGGCAAGTCTGCTTCATTTTAATGTGTTACATATGCAAATTTCTTAACTTTTAAGCTTAAGGGTATATCTGTCTGGCTCTTTAGTAGCTGAATTTCCTGTAAAGATGAGGTCTGTTATTCAAAACATCAGATACCATGATTTGGTTAATCATGGTGGATTTAGTGATGCTTCTAACATGTTATTGTTCATTGAGGTATCAGTGGTGGGCAGGGTTACGCTAACTCCTAATTAGTGGAGCTAACTTTTTCGCTAGTGGACTAACATTTTTGCTAACTGTGAAAACCATCAGTGGACCGGTCAGCTTCTGTTAAATTTAGTTCCGCTAACTGTAAATCCACTAACATTCTTTCACAGGTAATGTCTAGTTTAATGGTCAAAAAACATTTTTAAGCCCTAAAATTATACAAATTTGTTCCTGTCAAAGGTCTATCTGGTACTCTACTAGCTGACTACATGTAAACATAAGACATGATTGGTTGATGCAGCAGCAGCTGAGCAGTTCCATTCTCTTATGTTGTTAAAGTCTTAAAAGCTGATTTATACTTCTGAGGTGACGCCGTAAGTGCGACATAGCCGTGGAGTCTGCTCCAAATTGTACGCCGTAGCTTGATGTATACCTCCCCAGAAATGTAACTACATGTCGCAGTTATGCAAACTGCAAGAACTATGATTGGTCCGCTTGACATTTTATTTTTATTTTTTTTATAGGAGCAAATGAAGCGTACATCCCAGGTGTTTAGCATTAAATAAGTCACCCTTGGCATCAGAGCAACAGGCCCACAAAACACCCAGCATGACTCAAATTTAATGTACCACCATTAAGTTTATGATACTAAAAAATTGAAATAAAAAATAAAAATAAGATGCATAAAAATGACTTTGTAGCAGCTCAACATTATTTTTCCAAATTTGTCTCTGGGAAGTTTGTACAGCACAAATGTAACCCGGGCTCGAAAAGTAGATACTTTATTAAATGTTTGCTTCTGTTTCAATTACGTGATTCAACAAATGAATATGTCACAGGGGAAGACAATAAATGCAACATCTCAAACTATGCATCACCTAGTGGTTTGGCTGTGTAATTGCAGAGCGACACAAATAGACCAACGCAGAAGTATAACACTTGGGATGACATAAGCCACTTGCGTTGGTCACATTGTAGGCTTTCCAGAAGTATAATTTACGCCCACCTCCCCAGAAATGTAACTATGCCTCGCCACAACGGACATTGCAATAATTATAATTGGTCCACATGGATTTTATGCACCAGCATAAAAGTTTTGTGCGATTACCCCGATTTACAAAGTGTGTACTGGATACAATTGAGGATGATCTCAAGATGATAACATCTTGGTAAAATCCAATTTATTAATATATTATTATAATTGTAATGAGATGCTTAGTTGCAGTACTAGAGGCTCAAATATGTGAAGTAAAAATAACACTTTTTAGTTTATTTGCTGTCTGCTGAGAATCAGATAAAATCAAACTATCTATGCCATATTGAATTGCACAGCATGATGATCTTTTGCATTGCATCATATGGCATTGAATCGCATTTGTTTTTGATTGAATTGAATCATGTCGAATCGTACCACATCGCAACTGGGGTGAACGAGCGCACAAGTATAAAAGCTTGCGATGGTGCAGGCCACTTTCGTAGGCTCAACACAGAAGTATAGATCAGCCAGTGTCAATGGCAGTATACGTTCTTTTAAGCACATTTTTGTCAGTTTGCTGAGTCTAGAGTTTAGAGTAAACAAACTATGTTATTTGTTGACTAAAGTAATCCTTCATTTTTGTTCATTTAATTATTTGCATAAATCTAGATCATCATATGGTCTTGGCATCCTGTATCTTTTTGGAAAACTCTATGTCTAAGCTACAACTTATTAAAATTTAAGCTCTCTATGTATGTATTTACAAGTTTCAGAGGCAAAAAACGAACCATAACTAAATTCAAATAATTTAAGTTTCCACAATTTTTTTTTTTTTTTTTTTTTTTTTTTTACGATTTATCAATTTTATGTTATTGAATTAAACTTTGGAGTTAGCGGATTAGCGGTTATCAAAGAGAATTTTTCAGTTAGCTGTGCTCACCACTGTGAGGGAGGCTACACTAAGAACTTGTCATTTGCAGTGTGCTTACTGTCATTCACAGATATCCCGTAACAGTAATCATACCGCTTATGCTGTCAGTTGATTAAATTGCCCAGAAAAGACTGTAGGAGACTTTCTCCAGAAGGATGAATAAGCAACCTTTGTTTTATATCCAATCTGTTTAGGCCCTGCCCAGTGCATCCATTATAAGTAGGCTCAGTGCTTCCTCTGGAATTTTTTTGATCAAAGCAGTACACACATATCTCCACACATACAGAAATACATGCTGGCATTAATCACACACTTGGCTTTCAAGGAGTGGAAAAAGGCAAGATTTTGAACTCCCTCATCTTAATCATTGTTTTATTTGCTCTGTTTTTTTTGGCTAGCTCTAGCAATGGGACATGACCTGATCCAGTTATTACAATAACTTTGCTTGGCAGCAGAGTGATGTTACATAGCGAGTAATTCTGGGAACCGGGGTGCAGTGAGGATGTCATTCTCTCTGTCATCGTTAGGCTTCCACTTTAAGATAAAACTGGAAACCAGCCTTAGCGGGTCGCATTGTTTAAAATAACAATAAAAAAGAAGTAGAATGGCTTCATCCATGTTCACTCCATCAACAAGCCCCCCTGCATGGGTTAGGGTTCTGCTGTGGCTGGGCGATGATGTTTCAGACCTGCCCATTCTCTGGATTATTTAAAGCTGATGTTTAACACATCAGGCATAAATATCAATTTCCTGGTCCTCACCAATTTCTAAAAATGCACAAATAAATTTTCAGATAACTGACAGATAACGGATAAGATTTCGCTATGTCGTTATTAATTCAACAATAAGCAAGCCAGAATGCAGAAGGCAGATGTGAGGCCATTTGTACGAGAGATATAGCTTTGCCAAAATGAGGTCATGCCCCCGGACGATGGGCCTGAGCAGTCTAGCTGCAGGCCTGAAAAAAGCTCACTTAGTCAAGTTCAGTCCTCAACCCCAGAGATGCTATGGCAAGACCTTAAGAGAGCTATGCATAAATGATACTCTCAAGCATCAACAAATTGGAGGGATGTACGGAAGGGTGGGCCAAAATTCCTCCAAAATGATGTAAGAGACTGATGCAGGCAGCCATGAAATGAATAATTTGGGTTACTGCTGCTAAAGGGTGGCATTACAAGTCACTGAATCACGAGTTGGACTTACTGTTTCACACATGGCTTCTGCAAGTAATGACATAGTGTATTCTAGTGTTTTGTTTCGGGCCTGGTAAGGACCAGATGACTTTTTATGTTCTGACATATAAACCACAGGGTTGAAGGAGGGTGCCCTTTCTTTTTCACAGTGCATGTTCTCATAAACATGCAGAGAGTTTGTCCCCACAGAATTGTATCTCTAAGATTGGCTTGTAGGTTTAATATTTGTATTTGCTTTGATTACAGTCCTGGGTTGAGGGAAATAGGCCTCATATGTGTACCTTCCTGAAATGGTAGCACGCTGAGCCATGTGCTCTTAGACTGCTTGGCTGCATTTCACCCTTTAGCATTCCATTGTCATTCTCAAGCCTCCACTAGTCAGCTTCACCTTTGGAGGCCTTCAGATCCTGTCCTTCCATTTCTCTGCTTCCCTTCCATTGCATCAGCTGCACCGCGCTTATAGACAGAATCGCTTTTTTTCCCCCATCTAACCAGCTTACTTCAATTATGTCAGTTAAAAGCTACACATCCATCTACCAAATGAATATGTTGCACATGCATTTATGTAAATAAATAAACGTGACAGGGAGACATAGTGGTTAGCACTGTTACCTCCCACCTCGGGGACCAGCATTTGAGTCTCCACTGTGGTTCCGTGTGTGGAGTTTGCATGCTCTTCCTGTGTCGTTGTGGGGTTTTCTCCGGGTACTCCGGTTTCCTACCCACACTCCAAAAACAGGCTGAGGTTAATTGGAGTTATCAGACCGCCCTAGGTGTGAGTGTGCCCTTCGATGGGCTGGTGCCCCATCCTGGGTCATTCCCTGCCTTGTACCCATAGCCTTTGAATAATAACTTGTGGTTACAGAAAATGGACGGAATAAGCACGCCTTTATTTGATCTTTATGATTTGTCCCGAGAGAGTTAGCATCTTGATTTGCTTTATCTAGGGACGCCAGGTGCTTGTGGATGAAAATGGATGAAATGGATGTTCCTGGCTGACCCCAAGAGGTCAGCCAGGAACATCCATTTCATCCATTAGCGCTTCTGTCCTGGTGAATCCAAGCCATCCCCAGTGTGGGAACGTGTGTTTTCTTTGGATTAGTGTCACATGCAGGAAAAACCCCACCTTTTGGCTGCGGATCTCCAGCTTAAAAGGGAAAAACTAGTGGTGTGAGGACTGAGAAAGATGAGATTTAATTTGTAATATTTTGAACACATTTTTATAGTTTTCTTAAGTAGTGTTTGAAATCAAGGGTGATGTGAATATAAAAGAAGCTTGTCAGAAATCTGGCCTGTGGATATATGACATGGCGGACGGGAGAATGCTGCATTGCCACAGCTTGAGGGTGGCCCCCCCATCTGCTGTGTGTTAACACTCTCGGCCTCAGTGACGGAGAATGTGGGGTTCTCCGTAGTTCTGGAAACTGCATTACCTCTGCTCACACACACCATACGTTCCCCAGCCAGAGGAGACTTCAGAGGCTTAACAGAAACACTGATTCATGCAAAACAAAGTGTGCAGAATAAAATAAGCCATGCTTCTGAGAGCTATGTTTGACCAGAAACATTTGTCCCAGTGGTGGAGCCAAAACATTTTCAGTGGAGTGTCCAGGGTGGGGTCAGAGGTCACTTTGGGGTGCCGCATAAATATGAATATGAATATAAGTCATCTAGAAAATACAGGAATACTTAAGGTACCTAAATGCTGTAACTCTACAGTGTTTATCATTCAGGCAGTGGTGGAATTATCAAATCCACATGTAAAATATCAATTGACAAGCTGACCATAAGTACAAGATCTCCAAACTTCTACATTACTCCTGTTCTGAGAGCACGTGTGTAGCTCAACAGCACTATGAGAGCATTCTTTAGCATTTAGTATATCATCAGGGACACTGAGAAACAGTTACATAATAAAATGGAGTTTCATTAAAATCAGATTTAACCAAAATGCAAATACAATGGGGGTGGCCAGTGGTGTGGCCAGGATTCAGTCTAGGGGGGGCACGGCCAGCTGTTGCCACCCCCCCAGATCCACTTAGGATTTGTCCTAAACTGGTGCACAGCATTTTACTGTACACTCCAACAAAATGGACTTAAAATTATAATTATGAAACTGCAGGACTTAAAAAACAGTAAACACTAAAATAAATACCTCAGATCAAATTAGTGCTTCATAAAGCCACTATTGCTGCTGCATGTATGCGATGAGACTTTGGCCCAATTTTCCTGTACAGCAGAATCATGGTCTTGATGACCAAGGGGATAAAATATTTCGGTTTTAACCCAACCCTAAAGACTCAGTTTCTCAAGGGTTTATCATAGGTTGATAAGTTTTATAGGCGCTGCCTTAATCCTTGGGTGAAACAGCTGACATTCCTGAATGTAAACGATTAAAAATGTAATGAGACTTGCTCTCTGCTGCCCACCCCCAGCGGCAGGTCATGCCTTTCCCGTACGCGGGAGGGTGGGGCGAAAGAATTCTGGAAATAAGGGAGAAAAATTTTGCAAGTAGCTCATTAATTCCTCAAAGGGACTATTTGAACTTGGATGAAGCATCTTATGGAAAAGACAAAAGGCTCCATGTGAGGGTCCCTACAAGATGTGAGTAATGGCCTGAAGGGATCAAGGTCTTAGGGAGTTAAATTACTCATCAACTCTGGCTCAACTGAAACTGGGTGCCTTCCGAAGGAACAAATCACCACTGCATTTCCACTCATTGTTTATGTGTTTTATGGTTGGAATAATGTACTAATGTGTTGAGATCACTCATCATGTATCAAAGCCTTTCATTTATGTCCACAGCCAAAACCAAGAGCTTATAGACCCAGTGTGACAACTATCTGCTTCCACTAACTCCTGAGAGTTATGGAGACAACAGATCCACTACTATACCCTGCCGGCACCTTCTGAGATTAGCCTTTATTAAACCTGCCAGTGTACTGAGAATGGCAGTGCACAGACTTTACAAATTGTCAGCAATATCTCTGCTGGAGTTCCAGATAGTAATAACCAGTGAAAGAACATACGGCAGGCAGTGCACTTTCCTAATTGGTTTAATGACAGACGAGCATCAGCTAGTAGGCTGAGGTCGGCCCAAAGCGGGTGAGGAGGTGTAGCTAGGACACAGGGTCTTGGCTTGATCAGCCATAAGTGACATGCAAGATTTTGGCAAGTATTTAAATGGGAGCTGACTGTTAGGACAATGTTGCATTTAGATACTGTAGGTCAGGAGATTTAGGGACTGTGGACTTTGGCTAGTGTCAAACATTCTTCATAAATCTCCTTACAGCACAGAATAAAAGGACCATTTCCCAAGACCTCCATGAAGGCTTGATTTCACCAGGCTGTGAAAGGTTTTTGTAATGTTTCTGCAAAAATGCTGTTATAACATTAAATAAACATTAAAAGAATTTTATGTCATGTTATCCCATTCTATATAAGTGCCACAGAGATTAGCTTAGGGCTACTCTTAGACCTTCATATATGGAGAATTCAGGGATGGGAACAAGTCATTTCTTGGCGAGTCTGAGTCAAAACATTGTAGGCCGAGTCTAGTCTCGAGTCCTGTGCCCTGAAGTCTAAGTCGAGTCCAAGTCTTTTCATCATTTTTGCTGTCAGGTCACAAGTCATCAAATTTGTAACTTGAGTCCCAGTCATGTTTTCTTTACCTTTAGTGATTAAAACTTGCTGCAGCAAAAAGCTGTACAGTATGTCGTAGGATACATTCCTGAGATAGGTTGAAAAGAGTGTCCACTCACGGTTGTCCTCACACCGTTTTCACATCTGTGTATATGCAGGGAGTGAGGCATCTTTCCAACGAACTATCTTTGGAAACCTTGCTTTCAGCAAATTAAAAATACAGACAGCAGAGAATTAATATACACTGAAATGATAAAATTAACATTATGACATCCAGAGGAGAGGGGGCTAACCTCATGTCTTCTCGAGTCATAGGGTCCATGTCGGGTCCAAGTCTCAAGTGACGTTAGTGACTCAGGTCCCCACCTGTGGGTGAATCTAAAGAGCAGGTAACTATTAAGTTGCGAATTATGAAAATAACACGTGAAAGACAATGTGTGTACATTTACACCCAGCCAGCCAGCTGGGGCACATTCGGGATTTGATGCAGTCCATTGCAGAGCTCATACACACACATTATTACCCTATGGGCACCAGGGTTGTGCACCATTAAGAAGTGAATTGAGGATGATCTTTAAATTCCAATTCAATTTGTGAATTTAAATTGAATTTGACTGTGCAGGATATGTTCTGGCTTAATGTTTTTGTCATTTCATTTTTAAGCATACTGTGATTGCTGTAGAAATAAAGAAATAAATGTTTATTATAATAATTTTTATGCAGTAAAATAGACTGTCTATACTAATTGTTCAATGTAATTTAAACAGGAGTATTTACTCTATACTTTGTTTTCTAAATTTACAAAATGGCCAGTTAAAGATGCTAAGGTCAGACTTTAACATTCCCACTAATGCCTTTGCTCAGCTCCAGTCCCTGTCCAGCACGCATCCGGTGAATTTATATTTCCTACAGGAACCATGTGTGGTGCTGGGGCCCTTTGAGGTGACAGACAGGTGACAAACTGAGAAAGTGGTCACTTCTAGCTGGTGATTGTATGTGTTTGAGGATTAAGGCATGCAGTCAAAAACATAAAGACTGTGAACAAGAAGTTAGTGTCCATTCTCCAGACCTCCGTTGAGAAGCATCTTGCATAATTTGAAGACATGAATTGCTTCCAAATGGCTTCCACTCTAGAAAGAAGATCCAAACTGTTTTGGTGTATAGGCGAAGAGGTTAACGCCAAAAAGGATTTTCTGATAGGAAAACTGGCTGTCTATAATGACTGCAGTGCCCAACCAAGTCCCAAACTCTTTTCCTACATGGAAATTGAAACCAGTCCCTCACCTGTTTCCAAAGGTTGCCATGATGTTACTGTATACATCAGTCAACTATGCATAGCAGAGGATGTTGACCTTTTGACCTACTGAAATGGAAAACCAACCAGCTTTTCTGAGTTAACACAACTTGCCTGTAAGCACCTATACCAGCTTCCTCTGCACCTGTTGAGAGAATATTCAGTGTAGCAGAAAGATTTTTAGGCCATAATGTTGTAATATAAATGGAAAAAAAACCTTTGAAGATCTTTTACTGATTGGACTTAACAATGCTGAACAACAATGGGTCATGTGTATTACAATAAAGCATAATTGCATTTGCCTTTTGATATGATGCTATGGCTGAACTTTAAGACAAAACCTATTGTTCTACAGGTAAGAAAATAAGTAGGAGTCCTACATGAAATACTGTTTCATAATATTCTTTTTGCCGCACATACTTTCATTTTCATTTAATGTTAAAATGTACACAAACAATTAATCAGCAGACAATAACAAAAAGATTGTATATGTGACACTTGACTCAAATACTACAGATTTGTGGGGTTACAGTCATACAAGTATCCCAGTCAGCACAGTATCCATCTGACAGCCCGCGGCGAGAGCAGGGTTGGGATGCAAAGCCTCCGTACTGGAGGTGTGAGGTGTGAGGTGGCAGTGCAGCTGCTGCCCCTTTGGCCACTGCACCCAGCTTCATACACATTGAAATGACATTTATTACAGTGAAACTTGTCAGCTCTAATTTATGAAGAACCGATGTGGTGTTACTGCCTGCCTCAGTAGTGATCCTTACTTCCCACTTTCCCTCCTTATTAATATGTGCTCTTTTTATTTTGACAGCAATCCTGAAATAGCTCTTCTCTTATGTTGGCCCCAAGAGTCTAATGACATGATGGTCAGTGTTATTGTTCTTTATTTTTTGTTTTAATTCGCCAAGCCGCCTCTCCTTTCTCTCAGTGTCTAATGAGAAGATACACCAATACACACACAAGGTGACCATCTCCACTGTCAGAGCTTATTAGGAGAACGCCGTCAGTGTTTCCGTAAGTAGAACTTAAGCCTTCGTATTCCTACTTTTTACTTGCTGTTGCCATGGATGAAGGCAATTGCGAAATTGAAAGGCTGTAAAGAGCTAAACCAGCTTGTAATCACGCCCCAGTGATGTAAAGGCAATGGATGTGTAAAAGTTGGAATTTCACCATGTTATTACCAGGCTTTATGCATTATCTGACAAAACCAGTGAATTTTACTGTATGCTGTTTTTCCAGCTCCTCTCATTGCGACACTGGCCAGTGCTGGGACTGGTCTAAACGGGTGCAGATTTTCCACATAGCCTGAGAAGCCTGAGGTTATGCTGCATTCCGGATTTTGGGGAAAAAAGCACTTTCCTCTTTAGACAAGCCTTGCATCTGTAAAGGTGGGGGGCAGGGGGTGAGGGTGTTCAAGAAAGTATGTTTTTCCATCCAAAAATTCTGAGCTAAAATTTCCCAGAAGCTCCATGTTTACTGAGCAGCAGAGCACACCAGCCAGGGCCTGTGGGGAAGGTGTTAATGGACAAGCAGCTCGCTGGGCTTCTGGTGCTGCTGTCTCAGGAATGAGAAAAACACACCGCAGAGGGAGTCTCACAGTGAGACCTTCAGGCCAAACCACTAGCCACTAGGCTGTAAAATCCCCCTACACTCCAAGCTGCCTCTTAACTAGTAAGACATTTACTTTAGTGACTTTAGCGGCCAAAATGAGTTTCCTCTGCAGGGTGTCTGAGCTCAGCCTTAGAGAGCTCGGACATTTGGCAGGGACTCAAAGTAGAGCTGCTGTTCCTCTGTATCGAAACGAGCCAGTTGAGGTGATTTTGGCATCTATTTAGGATGCCTCCTGGGTGGCTCCCCGGGGGGGGGGGAGGACGGGGCTGATGAGAGGGAGGTCTGGGCATTCCTGCTTAGACTGCTGCCCCGTGACCCGACCCCAGATAAGCAGTAGATAATGTATGGATGGGATGGACATTTGCCCCACATAAGGGCAAGTGCACTGGGATACGACACACTTTGGTGACGTATGTTGGCGTAAGACAAAGTCCACAAGTGTTTGTAAACAGCTCAAGTGCTGGCGCATTTCTTGAAAACAACGGGACACTTGATATCTAAAGAGGTAAACAAGAAACATTCTACGGCTATGTTATTATTTGTGTTGATTATGCCTGGGTCAGTCACATTCGTTATACAACCTTGTGCACTTAAATTGAATCTTCTTCAGAGGCACGTTGGACTCTGATTAGTTGACAGACTTCCTCATGTTCGATGTAAACATTAGTCATCACTGATGTGGTGCATCAGACCTCTCCTATGCATTATCAGCCAAAGCGAGGATAAAGTGCATGTCAAACGCGCTGCACTCAGCTTATCTGAGGGATGGGACACCCTTGAATAGTTGCAGTAAGTGTGTGAAAGCACATGCCAAATGAGGTACTGTGTAAATGTGTGTGAATGCACATGCCAAATGAGGTATTGTGGAAGTGTGTGAACGCACACGCAAATGAGGTACTTTGTAAGTGTGTGAATGCACATGCCAAATAAGGTACTATGTAAGTGTGTGAATGCACACGCAAATGAGGTACTTTGTGTGTGAATGCACATGCCAAATGAGGTATTGTGTAAATGTGTGAACGCACATGCCAAATGAGGTAATGTGTAATGTGAGAATGCACATGCAAATGAGGTAGTGTTAGTGGGTGAACACACATGCCAAATGAGGTATTGTGGAAGTGTATGAACGTACTTGCCAAATGAGGTACTGTGT
>JAODLD010000038.1:10370411-10385525 GCA_026781065.1 Mormyrops boulengeri
TGTTAGTGGGTGAACACACATGCCAAATGAGGTATTGTGGAAGTGTATGAACGTACTTGCCAAATGAGGTACTGTGTAAGTGTGTGAACACACATACAAATGAGGTACTGTACTGTGTAAGTGTGGACTTAGTGGGGCAAATGGGCCAAAGCTATAATTTACTTGGTACTTGGATCATGGTCCAGATCCGATCTTACACGATCATCATTTTGGGAAATATTAGTCTTGGAATGCTGTTAATTATGTAAACAAGCTCTAAATAAATGAAAAGATGTGCTAGCCTATGGACACTCTGGCTTTTGGGGACCTCAAAGCACCCCCAGCACATCCATACTCCATGGGATGTTCAAGCCTGGTTCTGATGTACAGCTTGTGGAGACCTAACCCAGACCCATATTCTATAGGCCAATGGATGATCAAGCCTGGTTCTGATGGGGGGCTAGTGGGGTAGTTATTAGGAACCTTGCTCCACACCCAAGTAATGAGTTATGTTATGCACATATAGCTGAAATGGTGCATCCATTTGAAAGGAGGACAATTTGACCCTTCTGTGCTCCTCTGCCTGCTGGGGCGCTCTGCTCACAGCTGTACTCCAGGACTGTGGGCTCAGCGACTCATTTTTCCACATTTTTCTTAAGAAAGCACAGCAGCTGATCCTGTACCCAAGACTGGAATAAAGTGTCCCATGAAGAGGCCAGCTCATTCTGGGAATAAAAATGATTCCTGGTGTGAAGGGAGGAAGGACACAAACGCATATTATCCTGCCACGTTACCTTTTTGGCCACATGGACTAAGAGCTCAATGCATTATGGGATGGTGTAGACCTGCTTAATAGGGAGGGAGAGGATGATAATCACAGATCAGCCAGCCGAAATGGTGCTGATTAATGAAAGGCAAGGCAGAGTATCTTATGTGATTATGCTACCAGTTAAACATTTGACTTCACTTGTTTTGTCTTGTATGTTTTTCCATAATGTTTTAGATGTATTTTTTTGCAAATACTTTAAGTATAACCACATCAGACATAACAGAAAGATGTGCTTTAAGATTTACTGCTCAGGACAACTCTTATTTCATTGAAAACTTAGTGTTGGTTGCGTTTTGCCGTATTGACTACAGGCAAAAATAGTTCATTTCTCCATCTCATTTCACATGACCGGTTAGGCTTTCATTTGCTGTCTGTCCAGTTTGAAGGTCCAATCGATACGACTCATATCACAGGGAAGATGGGAAACAGAGCAGCTTTTGCTGGCAGCCCTGAACACCATGGGATACTCTGCAGAGCAGAAGGCCTGACGGGAGTCGGACATTTATTGTTTCATTTTGTCTGGTGACTTTTGTCCTTGAGGTTACAAAGAAAAACACTGAACTCCCTAAATATTAAGAGGTTGTGATGTGTTGACTGTTTTGGATGGAGATGAAAAGCGTCTTGAATTCCATGGAAACATCATGGTTTACAGCAGCAGGGAAGGAGACGGTGTGCTGGACACGTTTGTGGGGTGCAGCTGCAGCTGTGTCGATTGGCTCCCGCCAAGGCCGGCATCGCGCCAGCAGTCTGATGCTACTTCTATGGACAAGTGGTACTAATGGGGCTTGGCTGCTTTGTGTGTGTGTGTGTGTGGGGGGGGGGGGCACACACACACACACACACACTTCTGCAGTGGTGGTTCTTATCACAAACTTATATGAAACGTAGCCACAACTGTCCAGCAAGCAAGTGGTGGTGCGCCTGGCCTGTTCCCTGCATTTTTTTTCATTCATTATGTGAAATTGCCCAGTTACCAGCTTTCACAGCATGCAAATTTGTTTTTAAATGTCACATCAACAACTGTAAAGACATCAACAATTAGCAATAGTTCCCTTGCACTGGCTCTGGAACTTACTGTTTAACAGCAATCACCTCCTTGGCATTTTCCCCCACAACATTTCAGTATGAGCCCCTTTGTGGTTTTTAAGTCTGTACAGCTAGCAAAGGGCACTTAGAACCGTTTTGTGACGCCAGAGTACCCACAATGCCCTGGGCCTCAAGAGCTGCCATCCTAATGTCAGTAAATTAGATAAAGGGTCGGTGTGCCAAGCTGTTTATACAGTGCATAGCCTTGAACTTGAAAAAGATGATGCAATGCATTTCTAAGCCTGCTGCAGCCTGTCCGCAAAGGGAGCATACCTAAAGTTACTAGAATAGCAAACATCTTCAGCTTTGCTCTGAGAGCAATAGATTCAATGCCTGAAAGAAAACAAAATACTTGTATTTAACTTTACAGCCACTGAACTGTTTAATTGGCTAGTACATTGTCAAGATCTTTTGTTGCACAACAAAAGGTTCAGAGTAGGTACTGCTGGAGTGTTTTTCCTGATAAATTAGACAAATCGCTTTTAAGGAGTGACACTGGATAAATGACATAGTAACATATGATAAATAGATGATACATACCTGGAAAGGGATGAAAAAGATACCAGTACGATACCAATAAGAACTTTCAAAAACGTTTTAATGACTCCAATACCGCTAGCATTTATTTAAACAATGTTTTCTTCACCGTAGAGTAATATAAACATTATTTACACAATTTACATTAAAGAGAACATGCGCATTACTACTCGGAACCACCGATGGAAACAGATGAATGGGACTGATCTAGGTCAGTCACTGCAAGCTCTTCACTGCAGGAGCCAGCTGCTCGTTTTGAGGAAAATGAAGGCCTGACTTGCATCCGAGATCAACGGTGGGACAAATTGCTTAGTGAACAAACCATGATTGACAAAGTGATTTCCAACAAAACTCCAACATGACCTTATTCAACTCCTACCAGGATTGCTACACTACACTACAAGTCAACTGTGGATTACAGTTCATACCTGTATCTTATTACAAAGATGGGTTGCAAGGAGCCGAGTTCACTCTAGCTAGCATTACTAGCTTACCCATGTCAGTGTGTTAATATAATGAATAAATGTTGTTTTATGTGCACATTAAATGACACAGGAAAATGGACAGGCTGGAAAATAGGCGTCGAGTTGCCAAAGGGATTCAAGCAAGGACTATGTCAGATAGCAGGGTTTGGGCTCATGCCCCAGGAAGCAAGAGAAAACAAAACTATATGTGATGATCAGGAGCAAGACACAGGCAAACCAAGCGTTTGTGCTCTACGCCTGCCCTCGGCACGGCCATTTTGCAAACATGCTTTGGTTCACTGTTCATTTAGCCTACCTCAGGATGGCCGCATGTGAATTCACCAGCGCTGCACTGTGCGTTTCTTACAGCACAGAGGCTGGGCTGTCAACCTCTGGCTCCAAACGGTCTGGAAACTCTCAAAACCGCCTCCACAGCTCTGCCCTGCTACAGGTACAAAGTGTCGAGCCTGAAGACCACGTGCCTCTAATAATGATTAATGTACAGATCACCAAGTATTTAACTTACCACCATTTCAGGACTGTGTACTAAAAAAAAAAAAAAGACTGTGATTACTTAAAAGCACATGCATTTCACTCTTTAACTAGATACTGAAAATGTCAAAATAATACTAACACTAATTATAAAAAAACACAAGATGGATTGTGTGTTTTCATAAGACCTGAAAAAAAACAGGAATGTCTAAAGAGAAGATTGCCAATCACATCACATTAATATGTACACAAAATATTACTGACATAAGCAATTCAAAAGTGCTGATCCGTGCTTGGAAAACGGGTTCAAGGATTTCATGATGTGTACCTGCAGTCCTCTGAATAACCAGTCTGAAAAAAAATCATCCTTCACTCTTCCAGTTATGTAAATGTTATAGATCATAATGATAAGCAAATGGAAACTGATTCATAGTTAACAGCTCACTGTAACAGACTTTGACGAGACGGTAAATGTTTAGACATTACAACAGCAGATAATTGTGCTGTAAAATGACAGAATAAGAGTTTTCTTCTAAAACTGGTAAAATATATCTGAAATCCTGATTAGAAGTTTGCCTCTGTGCAGTGAGTCAGTATCGGTTCCCTGTCCATGTAAACTGGATGGTCCTCAGCCTTCAGACACATTCTCTCAGGCTACTGCGCTCTCTTCACCCAGGGGGGCATCTCTGGCCCCCACTCAGAGCCTCTGGGAATCATGCGGCTGGAAGCGATTCAGTCGGTCAGGATCATTGGACGCTATGTGTGAAAAGTCTCGGAAGATATCCTGATACGTTTCATCCCCTGCAAAAAGGAACGAGACGGACATCAGTGGAAGGATCTACACTGAAGCAGCTCACAGTGTCACGGCATGCACACAGAGAACTAAACACAGGCATTACAATAATAATCAAATCTAGGCAGGCAGATGCACACAGGCATGCATTTAATGCATTAAAAGTGACAGAAAAATCCGGCCGTACCTTAGAGCAGGTGAAAGCAGCTCAGGAAAGAAAAGCAGAGTTAAACTGTGCAAAAGATAAACATGGCAGCCAGTGTGAAGCATGAGCAAAGCAGTGCAGCAGTGTTCATGCATCAAATGCTGAGGAAGATGCTGAGACAACTGAGAGACCCCGTGATTCAAAAAAGAGTGCTATGAGAACATGACGGTATCTGTACGAGTTTAATCAGTGGCATGGCTTAGTACACAGTAACAGAGAGAAGAGGGAAAGAACGACTCACAAAAAGGTCACTTCTGTTATCAATCAAGTTGTATTTAAAGTGCATGTTCGACGTACAAAAATACAGGTGCAGTGGCCTAAGCATTCAGAAGAACCACAGGACAGAAAAGGCACAAAATCCCAAATAACACCGAAAAACAGAATTGAAATGCAGGTGGGTGTTTAGCGACAGAAAGTGGAATCAATAAATCAACGGCAAACAAGGTACGGCGCTCGGGAGGTGTGGAATGAAAGCCTTTGTAACAAACATGTCACTGTATACGGATGTTCACACTTTTGTTAAAAGCTGCTATTTTAACATGAATTGTCTTAGAGACACAGACAGAGACTATATGAGCATTTAATGTCTACGTACTGCTGCTCTTTCTAAAGAACGTTAACTGCTTAGTCCTGACTGTACCAAGCTATCAATAATGTTTCAGCTACACGCATTGCCTGCACTGGCTAAGTATGAGCCGGACTGTGTAGGTGCCAGTCACTTGGCCAAATTAAATACAGTGCTCATTATGACACTACGGACCGACATCCCTAATAACACTGACGGCTTAACTTCAGGAGTGGCCTCATCTCCTAAGGGATGCCGGCTCGTCACCAGACATCCTCAAAGCATTCATATGTCGATATCTATTTAAAATATATTTATTTGCCTCTATGTATTTATATTTTGGTAATTCAGAACAACATTCAAGAGTTCTAAACATGGCAGAAGTGTAACACATCTTTCTTTCTATGGCTCGGCGATGTGCAACATATTACATACCTAGAATAAGAATCCCACCATTTTTCTTTATAACACTGCATATTTATGCTACGTATGCTATATACACAAATGACATAAGGATCTCTCTCTATATATATCCTTTCATTAATGACAGAATAAAAAGTAACCATTCTGAAAAGCTGTACACTTAAACAGTTCCAAGCAATGAACACTGATGAAAGTCAAAGAAAAGGCTGCTACATTGTACACCATTGGTACATCAATAAGAAGCCCGGACTTGGGATCCTTGCGCTTGCTGTAGACCTTCATTCAAATCGCATACCTGCCGCCTTGTGGTTACTGCTAGTATTACATGCTATTGTTCTGTTCTCCCTCTGTTTTGGTATCATTATAAAAACAATCTGACCCATTGTGGCAGTACTCACACTAGCAGATATAATCAACAATAAAAGCAATCTGGACTGGCCAGTAGAGATAAAAGTGTAATGTGTCAATGTCATCCATCACCAGCTATGTGTACTGGTGAGGGTCTCGAGCCTATCCCAGGAGGTATAGGGCGCAAGGTGGGGGGTGCTCGCTGGATAGGATGCTACTCAGCACATGTACGCATGCACACACTCACACACAGACATCCCCATTCAGTGATGACAGTGTCTGATGTCACAATTTGTATATCTTTGCATTTTAAAACAAAAAGTTCTAATATACTTCATATAAAAAATAAAGGACAGGAATTAAAGGAATAACCATCTCCTACCACTGTGCAAAGCAAAACCAGTATACAGTACTAATCTTCATAAACTATATAAACTACTTATCATTTACTGTTAACTACTAGTTTCAGGACTCCACCATAATCCTGCCATATATTTCTTCAGAAAGGAGCGAATGTATGACTTATGTTTGCATTATTATAAAAAAGTAAAATAGCTTTTAAGGCCTTCTTCAAAAATTTTTGATATCTGTATTTAAAAGGAACAGAATTTAAACAGTAAAACTATAATTATTTAAAAAGTTAAGACAAGTCAAGATAACTTACACTAGTAATATTATGATGTTGCATAAAAGAACCACAGAAGAAATGTGTCTAATCTGGATTACTGTACATTCCCACAATGCAATGCAACTGCACTTTCACACGAAGGAGGGAATAATCATCTGTTCTTGTGTCTGGTGATTCTTACTGGCTGTGGCCAGCTGACCTGAGAGACCTGACCCATTAGTATGAGGTGTGGATGAGGGACACGTTCCTGCTCAACTCGTTGATAGTGCAGCTACTGCACATGCAGACTGAAAGCCGGCATGTGGGCGTCGGGCCTGAGTGAAGGCTGCCGGCCAGATGCCACATCTCTGCCTGGGCTAGGAGTCGTCCAGCTGCAGGCTAATGAACTCCTGCATGCACTTCCTGTACTGCACTTCCGTGGGGCTGTTACTGTTATATTGACCTGACTGTCCATAGGGACCCTCTGCCTCCCGCATCTCCTCATTCATCTTGGCCAGACGGAGCCTGTTGGGGGGAGAATGGAGTCCCAAGTGACGCCAGCATGCACCACAAGAACAACAACTTAAAAATCACTGAAAGCACACAGGAAAAGGCCTCATTCAGTTACTGATGAGCAAAAGCAGTGCTCTGTCACGTCATGGTGGAACAAACCAGGGCAAATGATGTATTTACATGTAGCACATGACTACATATTACAGTCATGGCCAGAAATATTGGCACCCCTGCATTTATGTCAGAAAACACACCACTTCTCCCAGAAAATTATTGCAATTACAAATGCTTTGGTACTGTCATATTTATTTCTCTTGTTGGCACTGGAAGAACACAAAAAAGCAGTGGTGGAAAAAGAAATCAGAGACATTCCATACAATACGTCAAAAAAGGCCTGGGCAAAATTTTTGGCACCATCAACGTAGAACTTGGTAGCACACCCTTTGGAAGAAATAACTGATTTTAAACTCTGTCTGTAATAATCAATGAGCCTTTTACATCTCTCTACTGGAATTTTGGACCACTCTTCCTTCGCCAGCTGCTCCAGGCTTCAGATTTGAAGGGTTCCTTCTCCCAACTGCTGTTTTTGGATCTCTCCACAGGTGCTCTGTGGGATTTAGATCTGGACTCATTGCTGGCCCCTTCAGAACTCTGCAGCGCTTTGTCTTAAACCAATTCTGGGTGCTTTTTGAAGTTTGCCTTGGGTCATTGTCCTGCTGTAAGACCCATGATCTCCGGCTGAGACCCGGCTTTTTGACACTGGGCCCTACATTGCGCCCCAGAATTCCTTGGTAGTCTTCAGGTTTCATAATACCATGCAAACAGTCAAGACAACCAGTGCCTGAAGCAGCAAAGCAACCCCAAAGCAGCAGTGAACCTCCTCCATGTTTGGCTGTAGGGACGGTGTTCTTTTCTTTGAAGGCTTCTTTTTGTTTTCGGTAAACAGCAGAATGATGTGCTTTACCGAAAAGCTCTATGGGACATTCTCCCAGAAGGATTGTGGCTTCCACAGGTAAGTTTTAGCAAATTCCAATCTGGCTTTTTTATGTTTCTGTGTCATCAGTGGGGTCCTCCTGGGTCTCCTGCCATAGCGTCCCTTTTCATTCAGATGGTGATGGATAGCTCGAGCTGACACTGTTGTACCCTGCGCCTGCAGGTCATCTTGAATTTATTTGGAAGTTGATCGAGGTTCTTCATCCACCATTCGAACAATTCTTGGTTAAAACATTTCATCAATCTTTCTCTTTCGTCCACGTCCAGAGAGATTAGCTACAATGCCATGGGCTGTAAACTTCTTTACAATGTTGTGCACAGTGGACACAGGAACATTAAGATCTCTGGAGATTGACTTTTAGCCTTGGAATTGTTCATGCTTTTCTATAAAATTTGGTTCTCAAATCTTCAGACAATTCTTCGCTCTTCTTTCTTTACTCCATGCTCAGTGTTGTACACACAGATATTCAAAAACAAGACTGGGTCAATATTTCTCCATTTTAACTGGTTGCAAGTGGGAATTTCCACATTGCCAGCACCTGTTAATTGTTACAGGTGAGTTGAAAGGAGCATGACATGCTTGAAATACAATGATTTCTGATAAGGTGCCAATAATTTTGTCCACGCCATTTTTGACGTTTTGTGTGGAATGTCTTGAATTTGTTTTTCTTCTTCTCCTTTCTTGTATCCGTCCTGTGCCAGCAAAAGAAATAAACATGACAATACCAACGCATTTGTAATTATAACAATTTTCCAGGAGAAGTGGTGCGTTTTCTAACATAAATGCAGGGGTGCCAATATTTTTGGCCATGACTGTATGTGAGATCAATGTGTGAGGCTTGTCAGAGATACAGGACTAATATTCTGCATGTGTCTGGAAAAAAATATACTTTCTATGTATAGGCTTTCTATGGATGTAATTGGGTTATTCTATATCAAATCACCCAGAGGGTCCCGGGTCACCCTCTTAGATTCCCAAATGTCAGGTCTGTATCTCTAATAGTCCTGAAACATTAGCCCTGTAAAATTTTAATTAATTTTACATATTTTGACAAACAAGTCTTTCGGTCCAGATTCAGACATTCATAGCTCCTTCGATAGGGCATCTATAGCTTTGAAACTTTGTGACCAGGGCTAACTTTGTTAAGAATTCAAAAATGTAATCAGATCAGCTGTTTATGAATCAGATCAGCTGTATATTATGTACTTTTTGGGTCGGGCCTGATGTTTTGATACCTAACATTTATGATTTCTTCAGCTGTGAATTTTTTTAGGGGGATCTGAGAGGGTGACCTCGGTGTTTTGATATTTAATGATTCAATTATGTTTTTAAATTTTTTTCTTAATTTATGACATAACCTTGTTCTAATCATATTATGAGATCGTGACACTCAAAAAAACTGTGACAAAGAACCTTTATACATCTTAAGCACCGTGCTAAATAAAATTAGACCGCCTGATTGGTCCACTTACAGTGTCACTATGTCGGCATTGGCTGTGTCCACAGCAATGGACAGGGGACTCCTGTTATCCACATCCAGCGCGTTCTGACTGGCTCCCCTTTTCAGGAACAAGCACACCTGCCTGGTCCAGACACAGTTAAACTCATTACAGTGTTGCCGTGGTGATCAGCCAAGGCAGGTCTTTCTACCTTTATAACTATGAGGCTAAAAGAAGTACATCACATGGCGATGGTCAGATGAGGGACATAAACACCGATCCATGACACCTGTCTGCCTTGTCCACATGGGGGTTTATGACAAAAATGCATTTTCGGTACACACTCGAATATGACTATTCATGTTACTTCCTGGTGAGGGGCTAATGCCACCCTAAAGCAAGACACTTAGCTTCAACTGCATCAGTATAAATTCCCCTGCATAAGCAGAGAAGTTTATGACAGCGAGCCTTGCGGTGTGGACCTGGCTGCTCACCCAGTGTGGCCCAGAATGGTGGCGTGGTGCAGTGGCCCTCTGCTGTAGGCGTCTGGCTGGTTCACATTGGCTGCATTCTGTAGCAGGAACTCACAGGTGACCATGGAGCCCTGGTGAAGTGAGAGAGGAATCACGGTACATACGCACAGTGTGTGAGCACATGAGTTTGGGAACAGACTGACACAGCTAAAGGCCACTTCGATTCAGAGCATCTCAGAGGATCTCACTGTTTATGATCCAGCTACTCTACGCAGTACTGTGTAAGCCCCGTTATCCAGACAGATCAGCTCAGCTGCTAAACTCTGGCTCAGCCAGAGCCAGGAACATCCTTCCCAGGCAGGTGGAAAGTTGAACAGTAGCTGGGGTGCCGGAGTCGATTGGTGGCCAAACTGTCAAAATACGTTTTACGTCCTCTCGCAGATTTCAAGGCCGTGGAAATAAGCTGTATGACAAGGCACATGAGCACAGCGCTCTCACAGAAATCAAACTCAGCCCTGCTGATGCATGATGGGAATCTGTTTGCGCGCTCTGAGAGTTACTAACAGGCCCTGAACATAATTGTAACAGATCTATAGAGTTTTTCAAGGCTTGTACAAAATGTATTCCTAATCGCAGGAAGAGGTGCTCCAATTCCTATTGCTGCTGCGGCAATGTTATGCCCTGCGTGCGGGCACACACACACACGCACACACACGCACTCACCCCCTGCACTGCCATGATTAACGGCGTCTTCCTGTCCTCCTCTGTGTTGACCCAGTTGACCTCGGCGCCATGTGCTATAGCCTCAGTCATGTCTGGTAGGCTGCAGGCATAGGCGGCCCAGTAGAGCCGCAGACCTGGGGAGCATGCCTTGGGTTCCAGGGGGACGGCAGGCCCACTCCTGGGCAGCACTGGGCATGCAGGCTCTGGGAGACACACAGGGAGCAGCAGAATGGCTGCGTTTGTGTCCGAGGGAAAGACGACCTACCACAGACCAGGAGGTCTGCTCCACTCTGCACCAACTGCTCCTTCATCAAGATGCACTAGGTGAATGTACACTTGAGAGACATTTTTAAATTGGACCACACAAAAATTTCATCTCTCCAGTTAAAGATTACTAGATCAGTTTTCTTTACCTTAACTATACACTTCCTGTATATGGATCTTACCATGACTATACGATAACTTGAGTATTTATGTTCTGAGGACAATGTATTTATTATCAAATGTATACAAAATGTCTAAAACCCCATTAAAATTGCAGCTGTTTGTTTTGTAAAAACTGAAACCAACATAAATCATGTTTTTACACATTTAATGTGATATTGCAACTAACAAAATTCAAGTGAAAAGCAAACAGAAACATTTTGGTTCCATAAGTGTGCACACCCCTTAACCGATACGTTATTGAAGCACCTTTTGGTTCTAATACAGCACTCAATCTTTTGGGTAAGAGAGTCTATCAGCTTGACACATCTTGATTTGACAATTTTCTTCCAATCATCTTTGCAAAAAAGCTCCAGAATCCTCAAAATTGCAAGACCATCTCCTGCACATCCCACAGGATTTTAGCAGGATTTAGGTCTGGGCTCAGACTCCAATGCACTGATATTCTTCTTCTGAGGCCATTGCTTTGTTTACCCAGATGTGTGCTTTTGGTCATTATCTTGCTGGAAGGGGAAATTCGTCATGCCACCAGCATGCTTCACCGTGGTCCTGGTGTTTGGAGGATGCTTGGGAGATAGCTGTCACATGCAGGCAGTGACCAGTACCTGCCAGATATTCCTGCAGCTCCTTCTATGACATTCTAGACCACTTAGCAGCCTCCCCGATAATTTTTCATCTTGTTCTTCCATCAATTTTGGAGGGACATCTCATCCTTGATGATGTCACTGTGGTGGCTCATTTTCTCCACTTGTTCATGATGCTCTTCACGGTGTTCCATGGTATGGGTACATGGTAATGACTTGATAATGCTTTTGTAACCCTCTCCGGTACTGTGTCCACAGTGATCCCATAAATGCTCCGCAAGCTCTTTGCGCACCATGGCTTCAACAGTTGGATGTGACCAAACCGATGGTACAGGAAGAGCAGATGCTTATTTGGGGTTAATCAGGATCACATCATTGGTGACATGTGTATGATAATTACTTTTGATTATGAGCTTGAATGTGATTGGTTAATTCTGGACAGAGCCACCTGCCCCATTATAAACGGATGTGCACACTTACACAACTGGGTTATTTTGTTTTTTATTCCTCCTCCTCTCCCCCCCTGCCCCCAAACTGTTTTTCACTGGAATTTTGCAGGCTGCAGTATTATACTGAAGGTTGGAAAAATATGTGACATGATTTATCTTCATTTAATTTTTTACATCATAAAAGCCTGCAGTTTTAACAGTGTGTAGACTTTTTAGATCCATTGCAAACTGAATATTGACAAATCAGAAGCTCTTTACTCCACAAGCAGTGTTCACCAGACATCCATGTGGTTCATGATGCCTGATTATGTTTAAAAAACAGGGCACTGAGAAGGACAGAACTGGCACCTGCATCAGGCAGACTGGTGGTGGACGCAGTGCAGGCCCACATCTCCCTGCTCCTCTCTGTGCTGTTCCGGGTGCCGCAGTCTGCACTCTTAACTGTGACACAGGAGAGAGGACGGCCCCATCAGATGGCTGTACAGGCAGAGGGCTGCGTGAGAGCGATACCCTGGCTTCCCAGCCCGGGAAATCTCCACACAAGGGGGACAGGACATGTCACACACCCTTTGTGCAATTGAAACCTTGCATTTCAGAAATGGCCCCTTTCCTCGTGGCTAGCCAGCTGTTCACGTGACACGGGCGGCCATTTTTCTGGCATGCCAAGCTAATGGGGTTTTCATCATAGGATGATGAGAGATGAGCAACGAAAGCAAGAAGCAGGTGGATGCAACACCTGGGTCCTGAATGGGGAGGGTCACATCCCTCCAGTACTTACTACTGCGCAGCTTGGAGGATGTGTCAAAGTAGGAGAAGAGAGAGTCTAGCTCATCAGGACAGAAGAGAGCCTTTTTGCTGGGTTCTTCACTGTTGGCTGCAGCTACGCAGGGGTCGCAGGTCAGAGGGCACGGAGCGAAAGCAGGGTTAGTAAAGACGCAAGAAGCGGGCTAACTGGGGGGGGGCAGCAGGCACACAGAGAGAAGACTAGGGCAAGCTACAGTCTCAGAAGACTGCTAATCGAGGAGAGAGGCTTTCTGAGAGGGACACACAGAGAAGGGCCTTAATTATTGATGATTAAAGGGGCTCACCTGAAAGGTGGGAAGCTGGACGCAGGATTGGTGTGGGGGGGGGTGGCCGGGGAGGCAGGTGCTCTGAGCTGCTGCCCAGACTCTTCTCTCGTCTGCTCAGGGCCATGATCTTGGACCTCTGCTCTGTGATCGATGGTTTCAGGACAAACCTCTTGTCGACGTACTTTGCTCGGATGTAGGCCTCGACCTCTGGTCTTAGAGCGACAGGGAAAAGGGAGGAGTGAAGCGCGAGAGGGAGACAGAAAGGCGGCGGCGCTCACTGCCAGCAGCCCCCCTGAGGTTACCTGGAGTCGCCACTCTTGGGCTTGCGGGCCCCCAGCTCTTCACGCCGGGCCTCGTATATGTTATTGATGACATCGTTTCCCAGCTCACACATCAGCTGCAATGGATATACACCTTTAGGGGGCGCAATACCATAGGAGACTCAATAACACAGTGGCATTTTCCCAGAACTGCTTATCCACGGAGGGGCTGAAATCAAGTCACCCTATCCCAAGTGCAAGTCATGTCATGAGTCATGAGGGGTCGAGTCCGAGTTTCAGTCATCATATGCAACACTAAATGTGCAAACACACAGACAAATCTAATATACAGTTTTTACTGCTTCAGTTGAAATGTTTTATACAATAAATTTGGATTTTAGGATTGATTTAGTTTTCATCAGAAACATAACTAGCAAAGAAATATTTGTAACAATACTACATGAGAACTGGTATTCAATACTGTGCCAGCACAACAAAAATTCTGGAACTTTCAGGTGAGCTGGGAAGCATGATTGTGAAGTCTGCCACAATCAGCATAGGCATTAATAGTGGGAATTGGCAGAGACCTCCCGATTTGGTATTATATCTGTACTTCTTGCTGGTTCGATCAATAGCGTGGGAAGTATGGTGGTGAGGGTACTTCAGTACTCCCCTGTTTGTTTGTGGTAATGCAGTGTCAGAACACTGTACAGTGTGCCCATGCCTATGGTTTTTGTCAAAATAAGAGACACAGATTTATGTTAACTGTCCAACCAACTTTATGATTATTTCTCCATGTTTTGGCAATTTGGATATCACATTTTCCAAATGCACCCCTAATCTCCACCATGTGCAGACTCTCCATTAATTTCTGTGGGCATATCCCTAATCCTAACAATGACAACCTTATCTTCAACCCAGCTCTAACCTTAACCATAAGTAACCAAACAAAATACAAGACTTTTGATTTTTAGTTCTTTTGATTACAGTCACAGATTTTTATATAATTGTTTTGGTCCCCACAATGCAATATATACAGAACCCACACACACAGACACACACATTCACACACAGGGCAATTCAGAAACATCAGTCCCTGTAACCCACAAGGCTGTCTGTCTTGGTCAATCAGAACCTTCACGACGTGTGTGTGTGTTCCCAGGTGCCCAATGGTTCCAACATCAGGCGTCTGTGACATCTGCATGTCCCACATGTATGTATGTAAGTGTATGTACAGTATGTATATGTGTGTGTGTCTGTATGTATGTATGTGTGTGTGTGTATATGTGTGTCTGTGTGTGTGAGTGTGTATATATGTCTATACAGTAAGAGCAATAACAGTGTTAACAATTACAGCAACTGACATAGAACCATTAATAAACAGGCTTGTTTTGTTAATGGGTGCTGCCATTATGCGGCATGGGATGAACTACATTATAGAGGGTGACTGCTTTGCAGCAGCTCAAGTGTGGAGTGCGGCCAAAACTGCCCCTGCCGGGGACCCATCTGTCAGCCCTACACTGCCGGGGGCCCATGTGTCACCCCTACACTGCCAGGGTTCCATGTGTCACTCCTACATTACCGCGGTCTCATGTGTCACCCCTACATTACGGGGGGCCCATGTGTCACCCCTGCATTACCGGGGGCCCATGTGTCACTCCTGCATTACCGGGGGCCCATGTGTCAACCCTGCATTACCGGGGGCCCATGTGTCACCCCTACACTCCCACCTGCTCACCTTCAGCAGCTCGGGCTCCCAAATGTCCAGCGTCAGGGACCTCACCTTGGAGAAATGGACACCCAGGCTCCTGGCAGACATGGGGGTGGGGGTGGGGGT
>JAODLD010000038.1:10385625-10397571 GCA_026781065.1 Mormyrops boulengeri
CGCCCCCCCCCCCCCCCCCCCCCCCCCCCCCCCCCCCCCCCCCCCCCCCCCGCCGCCCCCCCCCGGGGGGGGGGGGGGGGGGGGGGGGGGGGGCGGTGGTGAGTGGAGTGTCAGACAGCTTGAGGTGATGGGGACGGTGGCAGCAGGCCATCGGTCAAGTGACACTACACTACAGTGTAGCTGTCCCTGGACAGCATCTGCAGCACACCTAACATTCATTACTACTGGAAAAGGAAATTCAATATTCACCAATACTCCAAAATGTGAATTAGCTATTGGGTGATAAGAAATGCTTTAGCCAATCATGATTCTGTGATTACAGCACCTCAGCTGTTTTGATTTTTTTTATTTTTTACTGAGCACCAGCCAATGATCCATCAGCTTAATGGCAGAATGGCACCCTCTGCATTACAAAGCTGCATTGTGGAATTTTTTTTTTTTTTTTTTTATGATGAGAAAAATTGTTTAAAAAAATGTAAACATAATTGTTGATTTGTCATATTCTGACTATGCCACACATGAGGATATAGGGTACTATTTTTAAATTGCATAAAATGTATTAAATGTGATCCACCCCCCATGGACACTGGACAGTCCTTAGTTGCCTCCCTTCCAAACAGTTCCGAGTTGCCCCCTTGCCCCCACCGGACAGTCCTCAGCTGCCCCACCCCGCCCCAAGCCTAGCATACCGGTGGATGCCAGAGCACTGGATGCACAGTGTGATGCCCAGGTTGATGCTGGCCCAGCGGGGCTCGGCTGTGCCACAGTCGCAGCAATGGCTGTTGCCGGCAATGACGAGGACCTTCTGCAGGGCGCCATCCCCCTTCAGGCTCCTCTCCCGGGGCTCGCCGCTTGAGTCCAGGCTGCCCGTTGATGCTGAAGACCTGCTGTCCAGCTTCTGTGCAGATAAAGCAACTCGGAGGTCAGGTGAATGGGGAGGTCATAAGGCAATGGGGTTAAATATGGGTGCGGCGCCCCTGCCTCCTCACGCACATCCACATCATCCCCCTTCTCCCGGTATGCTGTGGCAATGCTGTTCTGCACGGCTTTGATCCAAGCCTGCCGAAGCTTCTCTGAATCTGCCTGCATCATGCAGCTCCTGGGAGAAGGGGAGGACCAGCAGTACTCGCATCAGGGTGGCTGACCATCACCCTCAATAACACTCCGCCTTTATCTTACTCTGCACAATTCTAAACACCTCATATTTTAATTGAAGTGATTTTAATTTTAAGTACCACTGAACAATTAAACGCTTAAAATACAGTACTGTGCAAAGGTTTTAGGGAGTCAAAGGTAATGTTTAAAGCTATCTGGGTAATAAGTGTATATTTACTGCATACACATTTACATGTATGTAACAGTTTTATTTCCTGATGTAGGGTTTGCAAACTGCCCCAAACGCTGTTGATGTAGATAATTTCAGGTTTATAATGGAATAATACAGATTTGCAGTGAGATTTCTTGCATGTGCGTGAGAGTCAGAAAGCCTGAGTGTCACACCAGATGCATGAAAGTTGGCAACTCTGTTAAGACTTTTCACACAGTGATGTAAATAATTTAAAACAAACTGTAATGTAAAACAAATTCATCAATGTATAACAAATAATATCTTGACTAATTACTTGCAACTAGCAAATTATTTCTGTTAGTCCAACCTGAGGTATCTATGACACTGGCAACTGCTCACATTTCACTCAAACCCCGGTCTCATGTATAGATGAGGATAGAGACAGGGCTAAGACCGGCAACTGTTCACATTTCACACAAATCCTGGTCCCATATATAGATGAGGACAGAGACAGGACTGAGACTGGCCACTGCTCACATATCATTCAAACCCCAGTCCCATGTATAGATAAAGACAGGGACAGGACTAAAACCGGTAACTGCTCACATTTCACACAAATCCTTGTCCCATATATAGATGAGGACAGACACAGAACTGAGATTGGCCACTGGTCACATTTCACTCAAACCCCGGTCCTAAGTACAGATGAGGACAAGGACGGGACTGAGACTGGCCACTGCTCCCTGGTCCCACATATTGCTCATGCCACTCACTTGGTCGGGGACACCACCTCGAAGCAGAAGCGCCTCTCAACGTCCTCGCAGTACTTGACGGTACATAGCCGCAGATCCTCTACCACCACGGTGGGATTATCCTGTGGGAGATGGCCAAAACTTCATAAGGGCTGGCACAAATATGGCCCAGCCAGTGAACATGGGTGGTGTGTATTTCACTGAATAAATGAGTAGTGCAAATGTATCCAATAAAAATGAAGACTACGTACATAATACCTATGTTCCGGGCAGTCTGTTACTATACTTCATTACTACACCATTCAGCCAAAACATTATAACCTCCTTCCTAATATGCTTTTAGTCCACTGCGTGCCGCCAAATTAAAACAGTTCAAACTCGCCAAGGCACAGATTCCAAAAGACCTCTGAAGGTGTCCTGTGGTATCTGGCACTAAGATGTTAGCAGCAGATCCTTTAAGTCCCGTAAGTTACAAGGAGAACTGCTGCGGATCAGAGTTCCAGCACATCCCATAGATGCTTGATCGGAGTGAAATCTGGGGAATTTGGAGGCCACAAAAACATCTTGACCTCTTCATCACATTCCTGAACAATTAATGTAATGTTGCAGGGTGCATTATGCTGCTGAAAGAGGGCACTGCCATAAGGAGATACTGTTGCTATGAAGGGGTGTACCTCGTTCACAATGTCATCTCGATAGGCAACACGTGTCAAACTGAATGATACTGTAGCAACATATTCCCGGATGGTCTGGCCACCCCATCTAATCACTACTTCTCCCACACTCCCAAGCTCCACATACCTTCAAACTCTACCCACCTGTCTGCAAAAATCTTTATTAAATGCTCAACTTTATCCAACTTGTCTCAATTTAATAAGGCACATCAGATCTGTATCTGTGGCTGTCCTTTCATGTGCCACCGGTAAGTGATATTGCTTCAATTTTGGTGCAATTTGTCTCAAAATTATTGCCAGACTTGTATACATACAATGTATCTGGAATGTGAAAAAGTTTCACCAAATACTTTTTGAGTTATTGCAAGAACAAAGATAAGTGTTCATGGAGAGGTTGGCCTGGTTCCAAAATCACATGCATTCAATAAACACCGACTACAATTAACATTGAGTACATTCACATGAATGTCCAGACCTTGGGTTTTCAAGCAGAACATTGCCCAAGCATCAAAATGCTGGTGCATTTTGGTGCCATTTCTTCCCCAGGTAAAGAGTGCACTTGTACCCAGCCATCCACATGATGTAAAAAAAGGATTCATTAGACTAGGGTGCCATTCTGCCATTCTTCCATTGATCCAAGGTCCATTTCAGACGCTCATGTGCCCATTTTAGGCACTTCAGATGGTGGAAATTACCTATGATTTGCGCCACAGTAGACCTTCTGTTAGCTCAGGATAGACTTCATTCACATCTCGGATCAATGAATCTTGACCACCCAACACCCTGTGTCTGGTTCATGGTTCTTCCCTCTATGGACTACTGTCAATAGATTCTCACTGTGCCAGACCAGAAGCACCGCACAAGCCTTGCCGTTTCAGAGATGCTCTGACCTAGTCATCTGGCTAAAATGATTTGGCCCTTGTTAGTCACTCCTGCTCAGTTCATCTGAATCCAACACATCTACTACGAGTAATGACTGTTTGCTTACAGTCTTATATAATCCAGACCTTGTCAAGTGCTATTTTTATAAGATAATCTGTGAGTGCTCATAATGTTTTGGCCCATCAGTGTATATCACTCTAATCTGAAGTACAACAGCATTTCAAAATTGTAGAATGAGAAAGAAAGCATTCTGCATACCCTGTATTTCTTCTGGTAAACTAGCTGATTGTTCTGAATGGAGAACCAGCGCCTAAGAAGAGAAGCATTACTGATAAAAAAAAAATCATACCATTGGCATCCGACATTCAGAAAACCTGAACAGACCAAGTCAATGAAATCACAAACAACAAGGTTAAAAGAAATGACTGATAACATGCAAGTCAAGGGAGAGATAATGACTACAATGTCATATATGTCTCAATTTAATGTATATCTTTGACCACATACCTTTGTTTTCGGCAATTAAACAGGTGGTCCTTGAATGACAGAGGATTATGCAGTGTTCTCATATTCAATAACTACTTAAGACCTGTTAAGACCACACTGACCTGCAGTATTTTATGCAGAGCTCTCTCACTCTCTCTCTCTCACACACACACACGCAGATTTGTAATTGTATCTTTGTGAGGACTCTCCATTGATTTCTATAGGGAAAACTCCAACCTCAACATGATGACCTCAACCCCAACCCAGCCGTAACCATAACCATAAGTAACCAAAGAGAATATGAGACTTCTGGCATATTTAGTTTTTTGATTGTAGCCACAGATTTTTATGAAACTGAGTTTCCACTTGCGTGGACTGAAAAAATATCCGCATAAGGTCAAAATAACAGGTTTTTATCACATTGTAATACAGTGGAGGAAATAGAGGATACATCTTTTATTTTTTTCAGTAAATATATTTCCAATGAGGCTATTCACGTGAAGACGCTTCCTGTATAATGGCCTGCGGTGCTTAGGTGTGATTTTAACCTATTTTTCTAAACAGATTCTTTAAATCTTGAAGAGATTGAGGGGGGCTCTTCTTTATCCTGATCTTTAGTTCCTTCCACAAATGTTCAATTGGATTTAGGCGAGGTGATTGACTGGGCCATTCTAACAACTTGATTTTCTTTCTCTGAAACTAATTGAGTGTTTCCTTTGCTGCATGTTTTGGATCATCCTGCTGGAAAGTCCACCCATGTCTCATCCTCATCATCCTGGTCGATGGCAGCAGATTCATTTCAAGAATCTCTCGGTACATGGCCCCATTCATCATTCCTTCAATTAGTCAAAGTCTGCCAGTATCATGAGATGCGAACCAGCCCAAAACCTCACCGCTGATACAGTGTTTTTTCGGGTGATGTGCAGTTTCGGAGGTTTTTCGAGTTAGGTGCAGTGCAATTTCTCCTCCAAAAATGGTATGTAGTTTGACAGCCAAAAAGTTCAATTTTGGTCCCATCTGACCAGACTACATTCTCCCAGTATTTCTTTGGCTTATCCAAATGTTGTATAGCAAACTTTAAAAACTTTAAGCTTCAACATGTCTTTTCTTCAGCAATGGAGTCTTGCAGGGTGAGTGCACTTCGAGGCCTTGCCGGTGGAATGCACTGCCTTTTGTTTTCTCTAACAGTTGTACCTGCTGCCTCCAAGTCTTTCTGGAGCTTTTTCCGAGTGGCCCTTGGCTCTTTGACTAGGGAGTCATAAGGATAGTCAGAAGAATAGCCTGACATCTTGTGAGGAGCCCCTGTGCATAGTTGGTTGATGGTGGAGTGATGTTCCTTCCACTTGCGGATAATGGCCCCAATGGTGCTTACTGGAAATACTGAAATACATCTGTAACCAGTTCCACTGACATGTTCTGTAATAATCAGGTAGTGAAGGTCTTGGGAGAGCTGTGAGGTGGTTTGTCGTGTGGTGGGTGCGGCAACACACTGTAATCAGTGCATGCTCCTTGCCTTGGTGTACTGCTTTTTCTTAGTGTGTTCAATACTTTTTTCCTGTGTCATTCCACTTTATTACACATAACTTTATTTATGGACTTTAATGATGTGAATTCTTTATATTTGTGGAGTTTGTGAGTTAATACCAACATCTGGTGAAAATTTCATGCGAATAGCCTCATTGGAAAATTGAAAATATATTTACTGAAAAAAAAAGTTTACGTGTTAAATACTTATTTCTCACCACTGTATATACATGACCAAACACACACACACGCCCACACGCACACAGACATATGCTAAAGAGTATATCTTTGCAATGTATCTAAAGGAAACCCATGCAAACATGGAGAACATGTGACAAAAAGCTACAGCTGCAAGCTTATAATCCAACACTTGTAATGATACATGATTACAGCTCCTTGTTGATTTAAGGGGACATGGGCTGTCAACAGGAACAGTAAAACTCTGCTCTGTTGCTATGTGTTTGTGTGACCCATCACTGCTCTGGTCAGGCCACCAAGCTGGACCTTTGTGACTCAGCCACCATATCGGCACCATTAATTAAGTGCTGCTTGGAGGACATTAGGAGGAGGTCTACCAGGGGCATGCAGGAAGACCTCAGCGGTAGTCCATGTGACATGCCTCCCTCCGGGGCAGAAGTGGGATGGAGTGTGGTAGCCCAGGGCGGACTGCAGCATCCTCCTACCTGTTCCAGGTTTTGAACGCGTTGCTGGCCCTCTTGAAGAGGTAGCCCTCCATGGCAATTCCATTGTCTGCATCCACATTGTACTCCAGTTTGGTGTCGTCATTCGAAAAGTCCTGGGGGCCAGAGAGATTGTGGTCAGGATGGATTCAAATATGTAACAAAAGCTACATATGAGTCGACCTCCACACACAGAAGCAGTAGGTGCCAGTCATCTCCAAGTAGAAAGCGACACACTTCTAACAAACAGATCACACCACAGGCAGGGCCAAAACACGGACGAGTGCATGCCCCCAACGTGCCACCTGCAGCCTCTCCCTACTGGTCAAGCCACCACACAGGGATAAAAATGGCGTGGGCATCCTAGCCGAACCCTGAAGAACAGGGAAAACGTGCTGGCTGAACCCATAAGCGTGGCGTGGACGTGGCGGCCGAAACCCCGAGTGCGGCGTGGACGTGTCGGCCGAATCCCTGAGCGTGGCGCGGACGTGCCGGCTGAACCCCTGAAAGCGGCGTGGACGTGCCGGTCGAACCCCTGAGAGCGGCGTGGACGTGCTGGCCGAACCGCTGAGCGCAACGTGGACATGGTGGCCGGACCCCTGAGCGCGGCGTGGACATGGTGGCCGGACCCCTGAGCGCGGCGTGGACATGGTGGCCGGACCCCTGAGCGCGGCGTGGACGTGCCGGTCAAACCCCTGAGAGCGGCGTGGACGTGCTGGCTGAACCGCTGAGCGCAGCATGGGTGTCCCAGCGGAACCCCGAAGCACAGTATGGGTGTCCTTCTTAAACCTGGAGCGTGGCACAGGCGTGCCGACTGAACCCCGGAGACACTCTGTTGCGGCCAAGCGAACACGTGCGAAGGTCACCGCTGAAGGTGCCTGACAGCGGGTGGCTGCCTCAATGGCTGCTCGCTACCAGCTGGGCACCTTCACTGCTTGGTGACTAGTAACCACTCCTGCCTTCCTCTACAGCAAATAATAAAGATATTATTTCTGCTCTATTTACACAGCACAAGTTCCACCCCTGGGGAATTTTCAATAAAATCACAGGTAAGCCAACTTATTTTAAGCTAAACCTGCCTTAATACACTGACTATTTAAACTGGAACCCAGTTAAAGCTAAATCAGTAAAACACACAAAACATTAACTGGTCAAATAGCAGATGAATGACCAGGGAATGACCAGCAGTGCAGGGCTCAAAACATTGCAGCAGCAGGCTTTTAATACAGCCCTCCATGTACAGTGGACCTCTCACAGTGCACAGGATATGAGGACGAGTGTGGTGCGTCATATGACAAGCGTGAGGAGAAGAACAGGAACACCATCGTCCCCCCCATGCCACTGCCAAACCCAGCCAGGGAGCAGAAATCAAGAGAGAGAGAGAGAGGACAAAGGGAGAGAAGGAAAGTCTTACCTGCAGAGCAGCCTGAGCAAAGTGGAGAGGAGAGAAGGAAGATCAGGTTAGAGACTGCAGATATGGGGAAAGAGAGACAGAAGGTGGGGGGGGGAACACCACCAAAATAGCATTTTACAGGAAGGGGAGGGCAGGAGAGAGACTGCATGTGTGGTGAAGGGCAGCGGGGGCTAGTCAGCCAATGAGGAGGAGCAGGCAGCATGCAATCGGCCAATCTGTGGCCAGGTCCTAACTCAGCCCCGCCCCCAGGGGACATCCCTCCCCCTTAAGTGTTGGGTAAAGCTCACGGGTTTCAGCCAGACCTCCTTCACCTCATCATGTCTCTAACTGGTACAGGTTTGCTTTCACCGGAGGTCACTGGAAGGTCAAGGCCGCAACTTGACCCTCCCGCTTTAAATGGACCTCTCTGACTCTGCATAGCAGTTACTACAGACAAAGTCTGACTCAGGTGAGAGTAAAGCAGGGTAAATAGCTCATTACTCTAACCATATTGACTTTTCTCTACATCTGAAGGAGAAACTCCACAAGCCAATTCCTGCATCTGGAATCAAAATCATTCAACACCCCAAAGCTACACTCTGTGCTTCCATACAGTACATTAACAGAAGTGTCATACTGCAGACTGCAGCTTTCACTTAATCCATGCTTAAGGCTGATAATTCGGTCTGCGGTTATTGGGTGGGCTTTGAAAGGAGGTCAGGTGATCGAGATGATACCGAGACAAAGGTCACATGGCCCACCAGCCACATAAAGCCCAGGCACATCATCATGCTTTCTAGAAAGTACTGCAGAGCATGTGAGGAAGCAGATCTGGGCTGTGTCTGTGTTATTCCAGTGCCCAGTCAGTGATTAATGGGCAGCAAGGCGCAGAAGAGTCACTCCAATGGGGGCTATTTTTAGGCCCAAGGCTACGCCGTCGTCTCCCCCCCAGCCCCCGCAGCCCTGCTCCTTTTGCAGTATAACGGCAGTGTGATCCCCTGCGAGCGGCAGGACAGTACCTTCTGCTGGATGGTGGAATGTTTCAGCTCCATGTCAAGCTTCTCCTTGGCTATGCTGATCACCAGCTGGTCCAGCTGAAAGAGGATTTTTGGTTAAGAAACAGAACGGGGCTGCTGCCAGGAACCAGGGCACCTGCTGTCCATCCCCAGGAAGCATGAGCACATGTCCTGGCCAGCTAGTGTAGATAAGGGGTGTGACGATCTTTGAGGATTATTGAGAGTCATGATCTGCGGACCTCGTACTTTCTGATGAACATGCCCACTGCAGCAAGTGATTTAGAGTGAGTAAAACTCGTGAACGATGCGAAGCACCCATCTAGCCAATGTTGGAGGAGGAAATCAGAACGCTGGATGTTATAGATACTTAAAACATGTTTTATAAAGCTTTATGTGTCTAAAGACTTTTCAAAAGAGTTCATGTGGTGATACATATGGAGAGGTTAAGAGGGACACTGGTTTTCACATAAACGCACAGATGCTTCCCAACAGAAAGCAAAAATAACATCTGTTTACAGAGCAGGCTGTTTCTGGTAGGGAGAGCCATGCCAAACGTGAAAAACAGCAGGACAGAAGGGACGTCACCCACATCCCACATCATTTCGGTCACCCCAAAGAAAGAAACAGACTTAAGTCAGTTTAATGACACACACGAACCCTGTTAGTAATGAGCCAAATCACTATCTGCACACGTGGATCTTTAGTAGAGCCTTCAGAAAGCAGGAAGGGTGGTGATAACATCTATTGGGGAAATGTTTCCCTTTTTCCCAGTATCAGCTGAACAAAATATGAGTAGCAGAGAATTAGTTTCACGATGGCTGTGAGACTGCCAGGCATTACCACCCTGAACACGCCTAATATGACTAAAACACGACAGAGAAGCACATACACTAGAGGAACACAGTATGACCCCATGAGCACGTGTCCAGCCCAATCAGGCTGGTACTCCTCACTAAGCAAACCTAACTACCTACAGCACACAGCGCTGATGCACACCAGGGCAGAGTTGGTATAACAGGATACTTTCCTATTCCAACTTAGTCAGCTATTTAACTAAAAAAAATGTCACCAATTTAAAAGGGAAATCGCTGAATATATTTATATTGGATATATATATATATGAATATCAGCAAACACTAATGTTCAGCATGTTAGAATGGAGCTGAATCCCTACTCAGACGCACTCAAAGCTATTTTCAGGTTCATTACACACGACGTCAGAATGATCCAGAAGGTCGAGTCACAGCCACCGCTGGCTGGCCCCCAGCTTCGCCAGTGCTAACGCTGAGCCCCTCTGGGGGCAGTCACCCACCTGCTGACAGCTCTTCAGCATCTCTCTGTACACTCGCTGCACCTTCTTCAACTTCATGGTGAGAGCGTCTGCACGTGCCGTTGGGTAACACTCGTGCCCTCGGGCCGTTCTGAGACAGTCAACCACGCCAACGGCCTTAAAGCCCAGCACTGGGAATTCCCAGCCAGCGGCAGCTGGGCTTTGCCCCCACCCCTCCTCACACACCAGCCCTCCGTGACATCACTTCCCCTCGTGATACGAATGTGCGCACATCATAGTTATCCACTCCGGATACTCATTTCCTACTGTTCCTGAAATAATGACCGCAGGGAGTCTGTGACCGATATGCTAAGCAGTCCTTGGCAGATCATATGCTGGGGGTTTATAGCGCCCTGTGAGGCAGCGTGGGGGGGGATCCATGACCCCAAATTCCGGGGATCATTAGCACAGCAGGAGCCCTCGCGTTCGGGGGCTTTAATGGGAGAGACACGCACTCTGAGTGCTGAGGGGCCCCCGATGTGCACTGACCCTCTCCCTTTAGGTGTCACTGCACCTGATGACGGGTGTTTATGGGGCTTCCCAAACAGATCGATGAGGTAGTTGTGTGAACAGCTCTGCGGCCCAGCGTAGGAAGCACCAGTGCTCATCGCTGACAGGGCCCTCTTTAGGTGAGTAACTCCCATCTCCCTTTACTCTGACACATCCATGCCAACCAAAAGAAAGCATCTATCCTTCATACAGTATGGACTAAACAGAGTACAGCATTTACTCAGAAAATCGCCAGTATTTTGCCAGCTGACGAAACAGCACTCAAAAGCACATGACCCTGTTATCTATGAAAATGATCAAAGATTCCCCCTACAGCATCATTAATCACAATACGATGAAATTACAGGGTGGCCTAAATCTAAGAACAGTTTACCTACAGAGCTGATCATCATACCAGATACGTAATTATGAAAAGCTTGTTTTATTACCTCTGGAAACCTTAAACGTAATAAAGTTATAAATTAGGAACATAAAAGAGCAGACTGTGTGCCTAATGGTACACTTAACCCTTCAACAGGGTACAGCGTGAGCGTAAACAAAAACTGGATATCTGAAAAAACTTTGATGACAGAGAACAACACTGCACAGTTCTGAAAACCAGCGATTTTCAACCCACGGGTCACAAATTTGTGATTTCCTTCTGAGATCAAATGTTACTATTACCTACATAGTATCTGACTGTATACACACACAAGCTCTAGTTCGCTGTCAAAAAAACTGCCCCATAGGCACAGTGGGGTGCATATAAAATTTCTATAATGAATCTGATACCAAATTTAATAAAAACTAAACACTATCCTAGCATTTTAACTTTGGAAATAAACATATATTTATTACAACGCTCGACAAGTTATGATCATGCATTCAAATGACAAAGAAGCTGACAAAAAATGACAGTGATGTTTTCCCCCGGACAGCCCTAACCCTCTCCCTACCCCCACCCCCGTCTAATCAGCACTCCTCCCACACCACCCTGGCAAGTATCTAATTTTCTGTCAAGTCTCAAAGGGTAGCCGGTTATCGGTATTGATGATATTAGACAAAAATATATTGGTCAAAATTCCCACACCACTAACAGTATGATTGCTACTGAATTGGGACTGTCACATCAACTTCGCAGAACAGAAAGGGGCACACTCCTGGTGCAAAACAAACAAACAAACAAACAACTCATTTACAGATGCAAGATATGCTAAACACAGATAAAACCTTGTCTACATTTTATAACACACGTTTTTCTCAGCCGTCTTTCTGTCACATGGTGCAACACAGTCCTGTCACAACAGACAGGTGTGAGTGTGTGTGTGTGTGTGTGTGGGGGGGGGGGGGCACTGTGTGGCGGGATCTGGGTGCGCTGGTGGGCACAGAGGTGCCGCCTACCTGCTAAATGGATATAATCTGAGCTGTGCTG
>JAODLD010000038.1:10397950-10435440 GCA_026781065.1 Mormyrops boulengeri
ATCTGAGCTGTGCTGCTGTGCTGTGTGGCACAGCGGTCCCGCTTACCTGCTAACTGGATATAATCTGAGCTGTGCTGCAGTGCTGTGCGGCACAGCAGTCCCGCTTACCTGCTAACTGGATATAATCTGAGCTGTGCTGCTGTGCTGTGTGGCACAGCGGTCCCGCTTACCTGCTAACTGGATATAATCTGAGCTGTGCTGTGTGGCACAGTGGTCCTGTTTACCTGCTAACTGGATATAATCTGAGCCATGCTGCTGTGCTGTGTGGCACAGCGGTCCTGCTTGCCTGCTAACTGGATATAATCTGAGCCGTGCTGCTGTGCTGTGAGGCACAGCGGTCCTGCTTACCTGCCCCCCTAGCTGCTTCATGAGCGGCTGCAGCTCGCTGAACAGGTCGTAGCCTTGATGGAAGAAGGTCAGGTGGGCATACATGAAGGACAGCATCTGAAAGGCAGAGGGCATACTGCTGCAGGCTGGACTGCGCAGGTGAAGGGTGGGCCAAGCCCCCAGAACTGTCCCATCCTCCGGTGACACGCAGGGTGTCCTGCATCTTCAGTTGATTGAGCACAGGCTTTGAGTGTAAATTTGCCTACTCACCGATTTGAGGACTTCAGACCTCTTCTTAGACTGCAGGACATTGATCTGGGAAGGAAGGTCAGACATGGGTGAAATCCATCTTTCGCTCACTTGACAATGACACTGCAGTAACAATATGCAGAGGTACCAGAGAAAAGTAACCACACGTGAGGACTGCCACCTGCTAATCTCATGAACCTCCAACGAGTGGAACGGAACAGAAGGATGGAAGAAGAAGCTGTTGCGACCTCAGCAGTATGGCCGTCCCCACCATTCAGCCATGATGACCCTGATTGCCGGGCTGCAGATTGCTACTCTACGTTATTGCCAGAATTCCCAGAAAATGTCATAACAGCCACACAGTGTGACTGCATGATAAATCCAGCATGGTTTCTGATAAAGGGTGTGCCAATCCTGCAGGAGGTCAGCAGGAGGTCTGCAGCACTCAGCTGGAGAATGACATGATGCAAGAACTTTAAATCGGTCCATTTCCTGATTAAACTATTTATCCATCTTGCCAGCCAGGTTAACAGAAGGTGTAATAAATCTCAGCGAGGGGAACTCTGTCCATGACACTCCCTTTATGCAGCATGTGCAGATCCCCTCTTCCACCACCAGGGGGTGCAAACAACCAGCTCTTTTTGGAGAGTCACAGGCAGAAATGTTCCTCCCATCCCACACACACTAAACTTGTGACTGCTGGAATTATAAAAACGTTGGCTGCAGGCAACGTGCACTCTAGGGCCAAATAATCTGTTGAATATTATACCACGTCAGTTATTCAGATCAAACTATGCTAATCCAGTAACTTCTTACCTAACTATTGATAGCTATCCTTATTTTCATCGCTAAAAAAGGAAACATTGGGGTAGCCCAGCCCCTTAAAGGCGCTGATATACATATGAGGGTTGGAGAGCAGGGAGAAGACACAAGCAGTAATAGACATTAATCAACAATCACACTTCCTCTTTCAATGTGCGTGTCACTTTTTTCATTCTATTATTAAGAACAGTACAGTCTTATTCACAATGCTATTGTGCAAAAGAGGATACTTTACTTATAAACACTCTGCTGTTTATTTCCACTGTAGTTTTTTCTTTTCTTTAGACATTTTCCGAAAGGCAGAAAAAGCTCTTCCCGGCCGAACTGTATGCAACTATTCAAAAGGTCACTAGGACGAACAGGCAGACATCACCCTCTGCTCAGCGTGATCTGGCTGAGCATAAACCCCACCGCTGGGGCTGCAGCCGGGATGACTCATCATAGCGGGCGCTGAAATGCGACGCAGGACTGGCTGGAACTGTAACTGCGACGACAGGCTAAAGCCCTAGTGCTGACCTGGCCAGGTCAAAGGGAAACTTACTCTTTACTGTATCACAGAGATCTGGGGTAAATTCATAAGTAGACTGAGCAAGCTGCCATCATTTTTACAGCAAAGCAGCAGACAGGAAAGATACGGGGAGCAGGGGAACAGGGCAGAGCCCTGAGGGAAGGCTGCAGCACCTATGTGAACGGCAAACATTACGCTGTCACACATAGCCCCAGTGCTCCTCTAAGCTACACCAAGCGGACTAAATATGCATGCAACTTTACTTGCTCTTAAACAGGTTTACTGCCAGCAATGTGACACAGGGATACTTATTTACCCCAGGTGTAATTATTGGAGTTTCCACATTGGATTCAGTCAAAACTGCTTTTTAGCTGTAGGGAAAAAAATGCCAGGCTTTACGGTTTCTTTCATTAGTCTGATGCACCAAGTAAAGAATCATGTCTAAGGAAAGGGCTCCCAGCTGGGAAGCCAAAAACAGACCCGAGCCAAGACATCTGCCTCCCCCAGTGGTGGGAAGGCTGCGCGGCCTGGTGTGGTGGCACCTGCAGGACGTAGTCCAGGACCACGTGGCGGAAGCACTTGCGGGTGGCAGTCAGGATGCTGGTGGCCTCGTCCACCTCATGTTGCTTGTTGCGTGCGGCCTGGGCGTTCCTGGCTAGAGCCGCCTCCTTCTCCTCGCTCACCTTGTCAAACTGCTTCTTTGACTCCTTGAACTTCCTGAGGTCCCTGCAAAGGAACCGATGTGCTCTGTTCAAGGCAGGAGGCACCTGTTTCGGGAACGCGCTGTACGCCCATGGAGAGTAAACACTAAACTGTGAATTTATTCAGCAGCAAAATACTGCCAGCTGCACTTAGCCATCAGCACGGTGTGGTGTGAGATGAAGCACTATGGCTTGCTTGCTCATATGAGTAGTGACAGTGGTTAAAGCATCAGGGACGCTTCCCCCTTATTTGAGAGACTTCTGGTTCAGACACGTGATGCATCTCCGCAAGCAAACTTACGTTGGCTTTACTTTCTATTTAATATGCCAACAAAATCTGTTTGGTTCAGCTGGATTCCAGCCATTACAATCAAAACAGACCTGCTACCTAAAAAATGTCCGAGGAACAAAGAGCTACTTAAGCTGACAGGGAGACGTACTTATTTTACTCACTCTTTTATAAATATCTGAAGTTGGGACTTCACAGACCTCTGGGCTTGGTCGAATAAAATCTGAGGAAGGACACAGATTCATGTAAGCCAATTTATTCATTCCTGTCCTCTAGAGCAGATGTACTGGATACATGCCACTGCTCAGGTAAACATCAACACAAAGGCTGATGAGATTCTCACGTTCTCTCCCAGTATGCACCTCCACATTGACAACTGACAAGCCCTGCTAAGACCACATCAAACAAGCCAAGATCAGCTTTAGACAGGCAGGGCAGGAATGACCTGGTGCAAAAACTGCAAAAGGCTTTGTTTTGGCCAGTGGGGGGTGACATTTACTTACCGTGTAGTAGTTGATCATCTCCTGCAGGCTTTCTGCAAACTTGATCAGACTTGACTTGGGGGGGGGGGGGGGAACAAAAAGTTTCAGATGCTTGGGGAAACAACAACAAATCCCAAATGCAACCTGTAACACATGGGCTGGCGATACTGTAATGGCAAATGTACAAGGAGGGTTAAAAAGAAAAAACCAAGGCTTTCCCTTAAATACAAAACATAAACATCATATTTCTATGAAGGGCCACCAGTAGAGGCTGGAGCACAGTGCTGTCTCACCTCAATGACATCATCTTTGGAGGACTGCTGGGCCAGCTCCCGGATGCCATTAACAAACTGTCTGTTTGCTGTATTGTAGGCCTTACCGGCGTCGATCATTCCAATGCACAACTTCACCAGCTGACAAAAGCAAAGAGAAGACAGGCTTCTGACATTCCGCTCTTGTCCCAGTAGCATGTTAAGAAACTGAAAAATAGTTTTTGGTTAATCATGAGCTTCCTCTGCCATTCCGGGACATGTAAACCTCGATTTTTAGACATGAGGTGAACTTTATAGCTTAATTCCGATTTCCTTGCACATAAAAACTAATTCCAACTATCAGACCCCCTGATGATGTGAAGAGGCTGGTGTCCAAGGACATAATTGCATTTGATTCTCTTCAATCTCTTCTTTCTCTTCTTGTGTGGGAAAAGCACTCTGCAAACTTTTATAAGACTGTCTGCAATACTGTGCTATTTGCCTCACATTTGTATTTCGATCTTTAAATCATTTCATACACGGGCAAACTAAACGGTGCAACACAATCCTAGATATAGCCTAACAGCCTGCGATATATTTGCTTGATTTGGGAGTAGAGACTAAATACTGGTTTAATAAAAGCAACACTGTCTTAAGTCTCCACGAAGCTTCCTGAACAGAGCCTCACACTTCAAGGCAAATGATCCAGGGTCTGCTGGTGCATATAGCCTCTTGGCCAGAGCTTGGAATGTTGGGGGGGGGCTTAGTAATTTGTCCCAGTTGACTTTCCTCCCACCACCAGTGATTCAGCTGTGAACTCACCTTGTCCAGCTTAGATTCCAGCTCACAGACATCCCCCTCCACCTCTTCTATACTGGCCCTGTCAGATGAGAGACGGCCAACATTGTCATGATAACAGGAAGTTTTCTCAGAGCCTCACTGTGCTTGGGTGTGGGAACCCTGGCCTGTTTTCTCACGCTCACACTGGTTAAGCGACGTCCTCAGAGCCTTTATGGAAAGAACCTGCCTGCAGCCTGTCTGCATTCACACCCAACCAGAATACAGTGCACAGACCAGCATAGATCTTGCTGAAGATACACTTGCAGACTTGTTTTGGCTACTTTTCTCTGCGTTCCCATGCGGCAGTGGTTCTCAATCCTGTCCTGGGGCCATAATGCGTTCGTTCCAACCCTATCTCAATCAGGCTCAGATGGTCGTTAATAGGCTAAAGCTGGTTTCAGAACGAATGCGGCGCGCACAACGCTGCGCTCCATGCCACGCGCCACTCAGGGAACTTGCGCGAGCACTGTGGTCAAAGATGAACTTTGTTGAACTTTGACCGCTGCACGCTGTGACACATTGTCGCAGGATCAATAGAAACAAGGCACCGAACTGGGCACAGAAATCGAAATGGAGGAAAAACTTATATTGTCTGTATATGAGTTCCCAGAGCTATATTACACAAGCGTACCATCTTTTCGTTCGCGAAATATACATCGTCGCTACTGACCGCGAGCCGAAATGACAGGAGAGAGTTTTGAAAACCACGCCTATTCTTTGTGCAGAAGCCCCGAGGAGTGCACAGCGCATTGAGCGGACACCGCTGTTTTTTTGAATGGGGCGCGCACAGCGCATGCTGCGTTCGGTCTGTAACCAGCTTTAGCCTATTAAGGACCAAATAAGCCTGATTGAGATAGGGTTGGAACAAAAACATTCTGGCAGGTGGGGCGCCAGGAACAGGATTGAGAACCACTGCCATGCGGTAACAAGCCCAGCTTGGTGACCTGAATGCTGTATTGTGGAGTCACAGCAAAGACACGACAAAAACTGAACAGAGGCAAAACTGTATCTAAGAGAAGATGCTGGCCCAAGGATCTCCATCAAACAGACAACAGACGGAGTGTGAGGATTCAAGATTAGTGTGCTGTCAGTAGGATCATGACAAAGCAGCTGATGGCTGGATCAACACAGGCCTTCAACATTATAAGCATATAGTGTAGACAATCCCATTAATATCCAGTGCCAGTTCAAATTAATTTCTTTTTAAATTAAGTCTATTTCATAAAGACAAATAATCTGTAATAGGTACTTACGAATGAGTCACGTTCTGAACAGCCGTTCATAACTTGAAGTGTTCATAAATCATTATTCAACACCATTTTAAGGGTATATGCAAGTACAAAGAAGTAGGATGCTGGGGGTACGCACGCTATGCTGCTGCGTGGTGGGAGTAGCGGCCAGAAGTCGTACTAGGCGGAATTGGTGCGCAGAAAAAAAAATTGATGTGCCGGACAGGAAACGGGAGCCCAATTAACACAATCGTACAATACAGGCAATTTAGAGATTCCAATTAGTCTAATTAGTCTTTGGGCTGCAGGAGAAAACCCACACAACATGAGAACATGCAAACTCACACTGAGATACTTGAACGCTTTCCTCCAAAGACCCTACTCCTCCAGGGCATTCAACATAAGAGAGCTGACCAGTGTCGATCAGGGCACTGGAGCCCTGATAATCTAATAAACAATTTCCTAATATCAGCACAAGGAGCTGTACTGCTTTAGTGCACTCCTCAGAGCCTGGGAATGGGAATATGGCACCAGTGTGGGTGTGTCTGCAGGGTGCCACTGCGGCGTGTGTGTTTACGTTGGGAAGCAGTTATTCTGAAACCTGTTCCTTGACTTTGATTGCTCTGCATGAATGATGTTTGTGTTGAGTTGGTGTTATATTCTAACCACCTGATCTGACTGACTAAAGATACGTTTTTCATTTGAAAAACTAAATAAAAATGTATTAATTGTATAGGTTCAGTTTTCTGTGCAAAGTTCATGCGTTTTGTTGAACTGTATTATACAAAAAGTGTCAAAACCACAGATCTAATGTATCATGACATCCACATTACCACAGCTGAGATTCACAGTTACCACAAAGACAGAAGAAACAGGAACCCATTCAAGGGACCATGTAACCTGGAATTATGTCTGAGCCATAATTCATCAAATCTGGCTGCAAACAGATGACTCAAGATGTCTGATGTAAAGCTTGACCTTCAACTCCAGTCCTGAATAAAAAGAATTAGCCTATTGTGAGAATTAAAAAATTACAAAGAGTCAAACCGAAGACCCTGCAAATCCTCATGAATTTCTCAGCCAGGTCTGTGATCATTTGTCAGAAACAAAACATATGCTTTCTTAATTTCATGTACATGCTGGGGCTGTGGATACAACTGACACTGTGGTTTTATGAAAGAACAAAACACGTTCTCTGAAGAACAGCCTTACGGGAACATCCAGTTTAGGGGGCTCAGCTTCCACAAATGCCTTAACTCATTAAAACCAGCACAATAACCTTTCACCTCCCATTCACATGTGAAACAAATATGATGGACTACACATATGAAGGCGGGTGGGGTGTAATTTGATTCTAATTCCGCAGAATCACATTAATTTAATTATTTGTAAAGGGAGTCCCAGTAAACCTCTGAAATAAATTAGCTGATGGAGCAGGCAGCCCAGGGTCTATGATTGAACAGTCATTCCACTCCCCCGTGTACTCAAGCATGTCCTCTAGATTCATGTCCATCACCATGGACCATTTACTGCTCACAGACTGGAGCCGCATTCTGTAAGGCTCATTCAGCATCAGCACACACCCAGAAATGTGAAATTCACAAAGAACCGGTTAGTCCAGTTCACTCCATAATGAATTCCATGTTCTCAAAGTATTTTATTGGCAGAAATAAAAAAAAATCTAAATTAAAGTTAAGTTTAAAGCTGATATTCCTGCGTCAGCAACTGGTAATTAAAAAAGCTGTTCACCTGCCCCTAACCAGGCGTGGCAATTGTTAAGTGAGGTAAGCACTGTCTAGTAGACAAAGTACAAATGACACAATACTGAAGCCTCTTGAATATGATCACTCTTAGAAGCCCTGACATTGCACCTCATAAATGACATCATGACATCATAAATCACTGAGCCACCACTAACAGGAATGACAGCTTCAATGTTTCACAGCATAGATTCTCCAATGGATAAGAAAAAAAAAATACCACTAGAAGCAGTGTTGTTGAAGATTTTGGCCAATAATGATATACTGCATTTTTGTTTAATATCACGGACACCAATATCAGAATTAACCAATGACCAGAATTAGATCTTCACATTCATCAGCATTCATGCCCCCACTCATGCCCTGTGGATGGAGGCACTGTCATCCTGAAAGGCTTCTTTCCCATCAATGGAAAAACGCTTGACCATGCAGGATTACTCTGTATTCAGTGATGTCCATCCACCGCACTCACTTAGCTACATCACATGCTACGTAGACCTTGCCAGAAGATGCACCCAAAGCCCCGAGAGCTCCCGGAAGCATTCCCCATGGGAGAGGAGCACTCTAGCCTGCATGGTACCTTTGGCCCAAGCCTCCATGCACTCGCCTGCAGGTTTATAACAGTGTGAATCATCTGACCATATGACATTTTTCCACTTGCCTAAGCTCTTAGCAGTATTTCACACACAGAAGTGCCTTTTTAGAAGGAGGGTAGCCCAAGAGGACCCAAACCTGCTCCAGGTTAACTCAGTCAGCTTCTCACCTGCTTTTCCTGGCACACTGCACCAATCGCAGTAGTGTATGAGGAGTTGGCGCTTTTTTTTTTGCAAGCTGGGCAGTCTGTCACTGAAGCTTCTGGCAAACACCCTCCAACAAGCAGCCCCCTCTCATCACCATGGCTTCTACTAAGTATCTGGGCCAGCAGTATCATGAAATATTATAAGTGTATTCCTCAGATGGGGAATATTTGTGTTTTCAGAACTGGTTCACCGCTGCCACTGCCGTAGACACTTTCATGTTAAGACGATAATTCAAAAACTGTTTCAAGAATCATTTTCAAACTTTGTGGAGGCATTGTATGGGTGACGAACTGTTAATATGAGGGGAAAAAAAATAGAGAGAGATTGCCTCAAAACTGAAACCGCACAGCACAGTGATACTTGATGATTTTGACACTTGATGATAACTCAAAAACTATTTTGCAGTTTTTTTTTTCAAACCTTGCAGTGGCATTGTATGGGTGCCGAACTGGATCCGATCAAATTTTGAGACAGATCACCCCAAAACTGAAGCAATGCTGCTTAGTAGCAGCAAAGGTGCTACGTACCTTTGCGCCCCCCATTGGCTGGCAGTGGCAGTGCCGTGGTTGTGGGGGGGGGGAGGTCAGGATTGGCCTCATTAAGGGGATTCTTTCCACCTGGTGACAGGTGAAAGAGGGGATAAATATAGTCTCAGATCTCTCTGTTTTTTTTTGTCTTTTCCCCTTGTTGCTCTCTCTCCTTGTTTCTTTCCCTGTATCTATGCGCGCATGCAATCCCCCGCAGTTGTTCCTTTTGTTGTGATTCCTAGACGTTATTCTCGTTTACAATAAAACCCAATACAGATCCTAACCATTGGGTTTGTCTCGTTTATGTTGCGGCCCGAGCCAGGTCGTAACATAAGGGAAGGGTGAAAGCAGACGACATTTGACCACGTGAATGTGATAAGTTATAAGGTATTTCATGGATCTTATCGCCGCTTGAAAAAACATTATATGGATGAAGATCCATAAAATTAATTTATTTTTCAGACAAATTGCCCCAGAAATGAAGCAGCAGTGCTATGTGGTAGTATAGGAAGGAAACAGCAGCTGTAGAAGACACTTGGTTGGCTGTCTGGCCGGTACCTAATTTTTCATGCCATCACACCATCCAACATTTGTGCGACTAATTTTAATGTAATCAGGTTCACCAGATCTGTGCCTATTCGATTAAATTCCCTCATGATAAATTTTGCCAAATGCCAATATACCCCACTCTACATACTCTTAAAAGCCTAATTAATTAAATTCCCCCATGATAAATTTCACAGATTTCCCCGTGATTACTATTGATAAAATTTGAAGTTGAGTTTTTTAAAAGAATATTCAGAAAATCATCTCATGCCCCACAGTTTGAGAACCACTGACTTGTCAAATACTTTTTGAGTCATTGCAGCAACAAAATCAAGTGTCTGAGGCTGCCATTCTCTCTGTATCACTATGCAGAACTGCTTTAAATTTGGTGCACTTTGTCTGAAGATTTGATCAGGTACACGTCTGCAAAGTTTGAAAAAGATCTGTCAGTTTTTCTTAATCATGCTAGCAAGATCAAATGTCTGATATTACCCCTTTTTTGCTATCACTATAAAGTCCAGGTCTTCACTCATATGATGCGCCTGCAAAGTTTGTAAAGGATCTATAAAATACTTTTCGTGTTATTGTGTTCACAAGACCAAGTGTCTTCTACAGCTGCCGTTTTCATCTTATGCTGCCACACAGTCCTGCTGCTTCATTTTTGGAGAAAATTGCCTCAAAATGAAATTAGGCGAAGATCTTAATAATAATAGTGAAGCAGTGATTAGATCCATCAAATACTTCTTATCGCATTTGCCAGGCCCAATGTCTGCTTTGACCCTTCCTTTCCTTATTTCCCATTCAGGGAACACAAACATGAGTGAGATAAGCTAGGTATTTTTTCCCCATATGCAGCTTCAGACACATGAAAACAACATGGGGAAAAATGCTGTAGACAGCATTCTATCATTACAGTAACATAATGAAACATAATACAAGTCATACGATTAACAAGGTGGGTCACACTGCAACCTCACACCTCCACAGTTGGGGGTTCCTGGCTACGTCTGTGGAGTATGCATGTTTCATTTTTCTTGGCCCACGATATTAAAATATTTGGTGTCTCTAAATTACTAGAGCTGTATCAATAACGCAATTTACAATTAATTGCTACATCGCAATTCTTTTTGTCATGATTTTCCGTCAATATTTTGAACCTTTGCACTGGATTATTTCTGGCTTTACCATTTAATACCAGCAGATGTAGAGGATTTTATTTTACAAACATTTTTCCAATATCTGCTTATTGAAAAATAGTGTGGTAAGGGATTGTAGTAGATCCGAGATCCATACAGATTATTAGATTTGTTATTAAAATGAAATTGACTACTGAATGTTCATCTGAAACTTTGGCTATATGAATCCATTCATCTTCCTTAGGCACTATTCGGCGCAGGCTAACAATAAGCCTAGAGCCAATCCTAAGAAGCACAGGACAGGAGGCAGGGGATATTAGGACACACACATACACCCACACTCTAAAACATGCAATGACACACTTTTGGCAATGCAGAGATGGTAGCCTACTTCATCCAGATAGCTGGAGGAGACCGAAGTACATAGAGAAAACCTGCACAGGGTGAAAATTTCCAAGAATATACCACCCACCACAGAATTGTAGCTGACTCTGTAGGAACCACACCTGTCTGTCTCAGACCTGTGTGGGTGGCAGCCCTCCACATAATGGAAGAGCACTGAGTGTGGTCACTCTGTCATTTTAAAGCATGTAGTTCATTTCACATTGATTACTCAGGTTTGTCTTCACTCATCGTTTCATGAGAGTGTTTTCCAGCTCTCACTACTGTATTAGGAGCTCAGAAAGAAAACAAAATTTATTCTATCAAGACAATTAAACTGATTGGAGTGAAAGACTTCCAGGACTGGTCCTGAACACATTTTTCCTGACAGAGACGTAAACTCCAGATACTAGTCATTTCAATTAGCCACTGGCTAACCCAACTATTACAACATTTGGATTAATGGTTTGCACCTTCAAGAATTTTATTAATGACGAGTTACCCCAAACCTGGATTGTCAAACAAACAAACAAACAAATAAATAAATGAATGAAACCCTAAAAACAGGCAGATGTTCTGTATTTCGTATAAATAGAACATTATACAATGTTTGACTAACAGCCCTTCCTCCACGATTCCTGCTCTTTCTGGGTTTCTAACATTTGTTCCTGCTTTTCTGAGACAGGATGCTGCAGTTGGATATGCTAATGGAGCTCAGGGCCGGGGAGAGCCAGTACTTAGTCATGCACTGAGAGGCAGAAACTCTGAATGTGCCTGAAGACGAGGCACATAAAACTCACCCACCACATTTCATCAGAACCTTGAAATGACTCCCAATTAGGCCGACACAATGTGTGATGTTAATATCGAAACTGCATGTTATGCACATGGACATTCGCGATTATTCTTGTGTTGCCTCGTAAAACATTCGCATTCCTTTGCAGTTGTTTTTGTTCCATCTATAAGTTGTGCACTTTGAAGTTGCTGTATTATACATGAGATGCACAGAAAAACTGCGTGTTTGTGTTGATATTGGGGCGGGAGGGGGGGCAGTTTCATAATTCAAGTATACAAAAAGACTGGGAAGGAACGTGAAACTGTACATGATAGTATTTTCCAACCCTGTCCGTTTAGGAGCTCTGTAGATTTAGACTACAAAAAAAACAAATATTATAGAAATATTTAAGACACTAGGCCTGCCATTTTCAAGCTAGTCAGTGACTTATCAGACAGAGTTTAATAAGACTCGACATCTAGACATACACGGAATGCATTCTGGTTTCCCAGCTATATCACCCATTACTTATGTACCAGTTTGAAGACAAACTAGCTAACAACCTTACAGCCTCACTTGCATATTCTGATGTGCTGTCTTTCCTGTGGTAGATGTCACACAGAGTCATACACAGAAAACACTGTGACACACAGCACCACACACAGAGCTCAAGAGTTACACAGTATTACAGTGTCACACAGCTCACACTGCATCACACAGACAGTCACAGACTTGCATACAGTATCGTACACAGCACACAGAATGTCAAACATGGAGTCACACACGGAGTCACACAAAGTACCACCCAAAGTCACACATGGTGTCATACATTGTACCATATATAGTACCATACACAGAGTCACACATGGAGTCACACACGTTATAGTTATACATAATGTCATGTACAGAATCATACATAGGACCACACATGGTGTCACACCCAGTGTCTCACATAGTACAACACCCAGAGTCAAACACAGAGTCAGAGTCACACACGGAGTCACACACGGACATGAACCCGCAGCTGTACCCCGCCTCTCCCTCCTCCTACCCCGGGTTATCACAGCACCCAGCTGGACACGCAATCCTTCCCCCAAGAAAGCACCGGCCATTTAGCGGCGGCCCGGTTCGCCACGACCGACACCACCACGCAAATCCGCCCCCGAGAACATGGAGAGCAGCGGCCTACCTGAACCGAGGGGAATCCTTAAGGCACTCCTCAAAATCCACCGTCACCATCTTTTAAGGGAAATGTTAAATGAAGCAGAGGAAGGCGGGACGCCCTTGCGCCGGCGAATGTGAGCGTATGTGGCGGAGAGGCTGAGGGGAGCTGCGGGGTTAGCGGCCGCTACTGGCACCGCGACTCAGCCATCCTTAGGGAAAAACCAGCATGTGGATATTTCATCAAATAAAGCCGCTTGCTCCTTTACGGGGGGCTAGTGCGCTGCATTTACCCCGTGTATCAGCTAGACACCGCGGTCCCAAGCGGAGAAACAGCCCTCGCTGACAGCAGCAGCTAGCTAGCCTGCAGAGCTGCGGGCGGTCCCGTCCACGCCAGGGCCGGGCTCTGGATCCCCCGCCCCCCAGTGCCAAAAAGCCCAGTCACTTTCACACAGAAACACGCCAAAGCGCCGTGTTAACACGGTGACAGCATTTAGACGTGTCACTTTCCTAGATCCTTTGTTATTTAAATTGGGAAGTGGACTAAAGCTTTATCATTCAGCTTTTAATTTTACATTTCTTCCAGCTCGAAGTCAGGGCACCACATGCCCGTTAAAACACCACCACCTACTGGGCGATCGACCACTCTGCTAGCTATCGTAACCAGTACCGAGTGGGACCCCCACCCCGAAATCTCCAGAGGTGAGTTCCCCTCCCCAGTCGGCCAAATCTATAGAGTAGGAACTATAAATAGCAACCAGTACCTTAACAGAGCCGTTCTCCTGGTAACCAGTACCTTCACAGGAAGAGTCCTAAGAAACATCTGATCATTAATTTTCCCATTAGGGTGACAAGAAGTAGGTGTGTGACACTGCAGGCTAGGAGTCTATGTGCATGTCTGGAATGTTACTGGATTGAATCCCATGGCTGGCAGTTAGGTTACTGAGCCAAGTCCTTAGCCAGGAAAACTGCCCTGCGACACCATTCGAATAGCTGATCTTGCGTTCTGACTTGAAGCTTCACTCTCTCTGTATATATGTGTGTGCCTAATAATAGAGCAAGGTGTGACATATGAAAATTCAAGAATGCCTATGTGCTTGTATATTAGTGAATAAAAGATCCACTGCATCAAATCCCCCCCTCCCAACCAGGAGGAAACCATTTTATACACTTTTATTAATGGAGACAAAAAATACACATTCTATAGTTTAGGAACATGCCAAATTAACAAGCCAAAACAGCAATAAATATCTCAATCATTTTAGAAAACAGGACCACACGGTAATCATTCTTAAACTTTCTTCAAGAGAGAAGAAAATACATCCTGGGGTCACACAAGCAAGGAAAACTTCCGAATGCCGGCAGGGGGGGTAAGATATTCCTTTGTAAATTTTTTTGATAATTATGTCTATTGCACTTGATGGTCAGGGATGAGACATTAAATTTTATTTTTCTGAATTTCTGTATTCCTCATTGTCCTGAGGTTGCTCTTAAAGGTACGATTTTGCTAACATGCAATGGCTGCACCAGTCCAGAAGTTCTGGTAACATCAGGTATAAGGATACATGTGTGTCAGCCTTAAAACACATCTGCTTTAAGCAACTTCATTCCCAAATTACAGATACATTTCTTTCAGATTTATTCAGATTTTCAGATCAATGATCGCAAGCATTTTTATGTTCCGTCTAGGTAACATTACTTAGAATGTTAGCCTAAAGATATCCTCTTTAACACTAACAAGCAAATTCAAAATTCCTTCCATCTGCACACAACCTTTGCAGCATTCTGAACTCCATATTCTATGAGGTCTCTCTTTTGGTTTTTTTGTGTACCTAAAAGTGATCAGTCACTGACTTTGAAAGATGAGAACTTAAAATTCCTGCATGTTTTACCTTTTGCTAAGTATACAGTCAGCCCTCCATATCCACAGGTTCTGCATCCATGGATTCAACCAACTGCAAACTAAAAATATTCAGGAAAACAAATTCCAGGCAGTTTCAAAGCAAAACTTGAATTTGCCATACGCAAAGCACGATGCTGAATCCACGCAAATGACGTGATGTGTGGTTTTGGGTGTTAGTGAGTGATAAGACATTTGTGTGTGTGTGTGTGTGTGTGTGTGTGAGGGGGGGGGGAATGAATTTATATTTCCTATTTATATTTTCTATATGTATTACAGTGGTATAACTGTTTATATTGTATTAAGCATTACAAGTAATCTAGGGATGATTCAAAGTATATGGGAAGATGTGTGTAGGTTATATGCAAATACTACGCTATTTTATATAAGACTTGAACCTTCGGAGATTTTGTTATCTGGAGACCTTGGAACTAATCCCCCGTGGATACCTAAGGCCGACTGCACCTTCATAATTTCTGTTGATCTGTGAAAAAACTGAACTTTGGCTACAAAATAAGAAAGGGCATATAGACTCCAAAAGGAGACCATTTATAAAACAAATATATCATGAACAAGGACAATGGCGAACTTATGCAAACTCCCCTTAAGCAAATACAATCTTTCATTGAAAATAATTATTAAAAGTAAACCATTTACAGAAAAACAATACTAGTAGCATTTCAACATTTCACAAAATTCAGTCTCATCAGTAGTTCAAGCAATTTCAGGGTGCAAGTCCCTAGTGCTCTCATAAATTTGGAAAGCTAACATAGCATTGATTCAGTGTAAAACACAGGAAATTATGGCCACCCTTTGGGGGGATGATGCAAGTCACAGGGTTTCTACAGGACATTTTAAAATGGAACGTAGCTTTTTGTGTAGCAATGGCCAATTTGTATTTAAATTACATTTACGAAAACGTAAATATTCAAAAGTAGATCAAGCCTACATAATTTATGAAAAACTGCAGAATAGGGGTTCTTTGTACTTCAGTGCATCAAGCTAGTTTTTAAAATGCGCATTAAATGGAGAAATAAAATGATGATTTATTATTTTTCCAAGAGGTTTTGGCCTGCAAAGTTTAAGAAACGGCCTGTTTACAATGAAAATAAAGAAGAAAAATTAATCTGATTAAAGAAAGAGTAATGAAGAAAGCTTATCTAAACACACAAAGAACATCTCCGGTGGAAAAAAAGTCACAAATGGTGGTTCTGATGGTTTTAGAGTAGGCATCAAGAAAAGAAAAAAAAATATTAAAAATAATGAACACCCAACCCCCCAGTTTGTTGGTTTGCTTGGCCTTGCCGAGCAGCTCTAGGACCAGGTCTTCAGAAGGCAAGGAGAAACGATTACTGATGAAGTCCACTATAGGTCATCAGGTTTCACATCATTTCTTGACAATACGGGGATCACTCTTGGCAACAGAAGAAATACCAGTCAGGTCGATATGCTTTCACTTGACGGTTATTCATGAAAACAAAACGCAGATGGCAGAGTTGTGAGGCGGTGTGTTCTTTGACCAGCTCTGAAGCAACTAGTGGTGTCTTAATGTTTCACAAAGCTGAGTTCAGGACACAGCAGAGCAAGCCATCTTCTAGGACTCTAGACTGTCAGCTGTAACACATTGGGGAAAGAGTGAGTCAAACAATTTAAACTATGATATACAACAAGAACACATTTCTCTCAAGTATACATATCAGTCCTGTCTTCTGTTAATCATTCAACAAAATATAATACCTGATCCTTCAGCTCCAATACTCAGGTGCACCAGAATACCTACTTAATTACCAGTATGAAGTACAGACAGGTGTACAGTCATTTACACGTGGGTTATAAGATTCAGGGCTTGAACTTTGAGATAGCATACCACACAGAACAGACAACTGGTCTTATCTGAAATTTGAAGACATCATATGGAAAAGCCAGGTATAGTTCCTCAGCACATATTGAGGTTCAACTTACCATCTTGTGGGGGGTCTACACTGATGTCTTCAGGCTCTGTGTCATCTTTCATTTCCTCATCTTCATCCTCCTCTTCTTCCAACTCGCTGGCGATAAGTTGCCTGGCCAGTTTAATGTTCAGGCCTTCATTGTAGTGCATTTTCCTCATCATCCGAAATTGCTTCTTTTTTTCTGAAGAACAAACACTGATTTAATTGGTAAGCTCTGAAGCGGATTCAAAGGAAGAAAGCCCCACGCCACACCAGTCCGGCATATTCACTGGGACAACCACCTTTTCCATTTTGTGGTGGACTTTTTTTCACACTAAGCAAATAAACTTAATACTAACTGACATTAGCCTCATTATGTCTCCAAGAATTTATTAGTCATTTATTATTGTTCATAGTGTTTATTTGTTGATCACTGCTGGTTCTCTGCAAAAAAAAAAAAAAAAGTCTTGTGTGTCACCTGTTGTGTCAAATGTTACAACTGTTATATGTGTGCGTTGCTCCTCTATGCCTTTCAAATTGCCCCTCGGGGACAAATAAAGTTCTTTGAATTGAAATTGAATTGAATTGAAGAAGACCCCTGTATACAACGGCACCCATTAGTCAACACTCAAGATTCCAATCTTATACGCGATGATTGACAAGATTCTCAATTCAATGATCAACTGATAAGCTATAGTTCATACAACTAAGACGACCAATCAACCTTTTCGGTCTGGGCTGCGATGGTGATGTGAACTTTATGACCAAGGACTCGAATGCGAGACGCCGCTTTCCGCTGCCTAAACATGGTAGCCCTTGTGGTTGTAAGGCTTCAAATATCAATTAGCAGGGCTACAAAATTAAGTAGGTAAGAGTGACAAAAATGTGATTTTTAACAAGCAGGAGCAGCAACACCTTTTCCACTTTGAATCTGTCCTTTTAACATCAGAAATGAGCAATTTGCTGAGCACAATAATTCAAGACATTTGACTACAGAATCAGTGGAAGAAACTGCAAAAATACAGCCCAGCCTACAATGCTAATGAGTGACAAGTAGCAGAATGATAACGACAGAAGGGCCATTCCATTTTAATTTAACAAATGACCTTTGAAAAAACGTTTCTGGAAATTTATCTAACTAAAGTGTAACGATCCAGAAACAATCCTGATTACTTCTGATCTTCACTGATTCCCAATAACTGAAGTCGAGAGAACAAGGCAGATAGAATCCAGCATGAACTATTAGTAGTAGTTATTTAAATCTCTAATGTTCAGACATATTTAACTGAATCTATCAACACCAATCAAGCATTTGTTTTTACAGTTTTAAACCGGGTTGAATAACTGTTTACTACTGATTAATTTGTGTATATTCCTGAAAAAGACTTAAAAACAAAGTCAATGTTTTGCGACAAGACCTGGGGGAACAGATACATATTCTGCAGAAAGGTATACCAATATACCATGTTCAGTCAACTAGAAGCTAGGCTACTGTTTCCCTATTAGTTACATATCACTTCTGCATGGAAAAATACAGGACAACACAGGCACAATGCTACCTTCAATGTGGGCACTCAGAAAGAAATGAAGCCCCTTGGATTACCATTCCACTCAGGGTGGAAAAGGAAAACATCAGGGGTGTTTTTTACGGCAGGTTCAGAAACAGATAAGGTTTGGGAAACCAAAGGTGCTCTACTCTCTTCTGGGAGAACCTAGGCCCTAGAACCTAGGTTTCAGAAAACATTTTAATCTGCACCTAATTTATGAATGAAACCAGATAAGAATTTGTCAAAATAAGTATTAACAGTACAATAAAGAGGGAAGACACCAGCAATCTCTACAGAATGGTCAATGCCATCAAGGAATGGAGATGACTTTGATTTAGCTACTGCACCGGAAAAGGTATAATAACTTAAAGATACCAAAGAGTCTGATGCGTATAACCTCAACCCTCTGCTCAAATGGTGCGTTCCATTTGCCTTCAGATCCGAGTTTCAGTTGCTGAGATTACGTCACATCCGCTAAAAACTCGCGGAAAACCGAGTTGAATGCGTTCCATTTGCCACAGAAATATCAATACATGGACCCGCATCAAAAAGCAAGATTTTTTGCTTAGCCGGACAACTTGTCGGATTTAAGGTACCTCAGTTTAAAATGGCCTTTATCTTCATTCACTTACAATTAGCCCGAACTATCTTAAATCCGACAAATAATCCGACTAATCATGAAATCCAATTCTAGCCCGGTTTATTGTTAGCCATTGTTAGCAATATCAGTTGATAACACATTACGCGCGGTACTTTCCATATAAAGCTCCGTAGCAACACGTCCACAGATAAGTTGGATGGTAAAGTGTGTGACCGATTTAATGAGCCACAAACGAGAAGTAGTGCTTAAACAGTATAAAACTACAAAATTTCACTTCCGTTGATAAAGGGTGCAGCCATCTTGGATTCTGAACTCCGGATCCTCTGTGCTGCTCTGAGATTTCTCAGATCTCCGAGAAACGGGAGCGCGCATGTCGCCACTTCTGGCTTCAAAACTCGGGAAACCGAGTTCCGAGGGCAAATGGAACACACTAAAATTCCACAAGTAAATTTTACAGTTACTGTACTGCCTATGTGCTGAGAAACGTGGCAACTTCCCCCTGTTAAGCCAACGTTCACACCATGTGTGCGCTCTGTACCGGGTGCCGCTAGCCTGCTCCCTGTTACCTGTGGTGTGAGATCACAGGCTCAGGGCACAAGATTACAGTTTGCTCCATCAGTGTGACCATAAGGGGTGGTGTGGTCATGCGCTACCTTGCTCCTCCGGGGTAAGCTCTTCCTCCTCCTCCTCACTGCTCTCCTCCTCCTTCTCTCTCAGGAAGCGTGGTTCCGATCCCTCTGCCGCCGCCAGCCTGGGAGAAATGGAAAACAGACGCACAAAGCTCTGAGAGTGACGTGCGACCCGCCAGATAGGATCCCAATTCGGAATAAAAGCAGGTCAGATATTTCTGCGCGACCCTTCGCCCGTTTGCTCCCTGCTGCTGGGTAAAGTGTACACTACAGAGGCGCTTCTGCGCCAGCACCTCTTCTCCAAAGAGGGAGAGCGGCTCTGTGTGCCATTCGGTATGACATTTGCGGCTGTCAGGGCTCCCAAAAAGAGATGGGGAAGAAGAAAAAAGAAAGAATAAAAAAAAAAAAAAAACACTGTTCCGAAATCCCTGATGGATCGAAAATCTTGGACCAGACTAGCTCTTGGACAAGCCAACCAGCTGACACCCCCACCCCGCAGGCCAGGTCTTTTCATTTCTCTAAATGTCCAAGCCAAGTGGAACACCATAGAAGACACTTGACCCAGCAGAAGCACCCACTTATCCAACAAGCAGAGCAGGAAGTGGGAGGAAAGGAGAATGAGGCCCTAAATTGTTGGGTACAGAAAACTTTCATTTTACTGAGGTACAGACACTACATGGATGTTGACAATGTCTTACAGCTGCCTACAGTCAACTCAGCCTGTTTAACAGGCCGAGAAGAAAACAAGCTGTGCATCGGGAAGACGCACCGTTACGACTGAGCTAGATTGCTGTGCTATGTTTGGCAAAAAAAAACAAGAAAAAAGGGAAAGTCCAAAACCTTAAACATCGAAGATGGCCATTTTTGAAGCTACGAGTTAAAACAACTACCTAAAGTAATAGTGAAAAAATGTTTTTAAATGCTGCATCATAGTAAGCTGGCTACACCAAGCTAGAACACAAAAAATGGGTCAACATCTTATCCGTGACCATACTTTTATAAATTAACGAAGAAACACACACACTTTGGATAGAGAAAAACAGATGTGAAGAATAACCCTTTCTGGCCAGACTAAAAAGCTGGACGAAGCTGGCAGCCTTAGGGCTGTAGCACACAGCATCCATGTGAAACACGGCTCTGCCGAGACCTATCTGAGCATATCGGTGCACCACCAGCTCCTGCAGCCCATCCAGAAGCGCACACACAAAAACACTATTGGTTACTATTTATATGGGCAGCTCAGGGCAACCAGTCAACATGATGTCTACAAATCTGCAGTGCCCCTAGTCAAATATCACAACTTGTATGGACGCTCACAGGACACAGACAAGGAGAACTTTAATGTACAATTTTAGATCTCCAAAGCACTTTTCCTACAAATGAACAGAATTGTACGTTTCTAAAACATGACCACTTTCTGCATCACCCTTTCATTTTGGCCTAAAAAAAACAGATTTCTTCTGTTATTGAACAATATATACTGCTTTTGTTGATTTTGACAGTGGTGTGTGGATCAGCTGGTTAGGACTGATCGGAAGGTCGCTGGTTCAAATTCCTTGGCTGGCAGAGTGATGTCATAGTTGGGCCCTTGAGCGAGGCCCTTAACCCCAAAAGCTCCAGTGACTGGCTGATCCAGCTCTCTCAATTCTATGTTGTTTTGATAAAAACATCTACTAAATAAATGTTTAAAAATATAAATGGACGTCCCATGATTGCATTTGATCTATACAACATCCACATATATATTTATCTATGAGACCATCACATGCTACTGTCATTCTCCTCCTGCTAATCTGAGATCACAAAGAGAGCCCATCTTTAAAGCACTTACTTCTTAACTAGGTCATCTGCTTGGAGGGCTGCGTTTGTTTCAGAGTCGCTCAGTGCTCCTTCGTCATCCTCTTCCCCCACCATCCTGGAAGAGAGGGATCATGGGGAAGGTTCCCATAAATAATTAACAATGTCCCCTCTGCAAGCCCTGCACTGCCAGCAGGGACAGCCTTCACAATGGGATTTGCCCTTGGATTTAGTTACGTGTTTGTGGATACTTTCTTGCTGGGGGCAGACAGAAAGGGATATGCTATATCCAGGGGACTATTTACAAGATCCTAACGTCAGGCAGCTTTCAGGCTCCAGGAGGGCGACAGGTTAAGATGGCCCCTCTTGCACCTTAGTTGAACTAAATAGCCAAGGTTATGAGTCAGATGATCTGCATTACTACATATATTGCATTCTCTAGAAATTACCTCAAAAAAAATAACTATTTAAAAAATCTCCCCAATGAATCATTTCTTAGCAGAAATGAACCATCAAAACAAAACAAATACAACAGGAAACATTTGCCTAGCAGCATAATGTGATGGTCACGTTTGCTGCCCACCTGTTATATGGTGTGCTGGGCTCATCAATCTTCATTAACCCATAGTCCTTATCCGCAGGGTGATAGGTTGCCAGAATATTCATTTCGTCCCATTTCTGTGACTTCTTTCTGAAATAATGGGTCAGCAAAAAAAGTCAGGAATAATTAGGCTGGTTATTTCAATATTTACTTCTATCACTGAAGCTCATTTGTATAACCCTCAGTTCTACTCAGACTTTGAAGAACTCTCTCTCTATTGAAGCTTAAAACACAGAGAAAGCAGAGCTCATAAAACAATACTGGGTAGCACATAAAGATGCACAAAAGAAATATTTTGACTAACTTATTGTAAAAATGAGGGCAGTTTCACTGAAATAACTCAAGTGGCTTGGTCATTTTGTCGAAACTAAACTAAAACATCAATCGGTACGTGTCAGGTTGGGGTGACATAACTGATAGGAGAGCATGCTTCAGGGGATTTGTGGCTAGACGTGCCCATAGTCCTGTTATATGCAGCCAGTGTCTCAGCACATGACCCCTGGTGTTCCACCTAGCACAGACACGTCCTCACACTGATGTGCCACGACTCAAACACCTGCTACTCCCATTCTCACCCTCACACTTTGTCAATACCATCAAGGACCCTACCTCCCAAGGGCTCCACACAGAGCCCCACCCACTTCAGGAGAGTGCCCACTCAAATACTGAATCACCCCAGCCACTGCCCCCTGCACTTGTCAAGAGTGCATAAATCTAAATCGCTGGCACCGTAATCCATCTCGCTCCCTGCCATCGCCAGCCACCTTCACACTGAACACAGACAGATAAGGTGTCCGCTAGCAGGACATGGCGATTCGATGGATCACAGCTTGCCACAGACTGCTATGACCCTTCCAGGTGATCAAGGGAAACCAAAATTTTATCCGTGGCTTTGTTGTAAGAGACAACTGAAACAGGTCTTCGTGCAGAATTCACAGCAGCCGGGTCACAAGGGAAATCTGTCTGTTAAACTGTATTGTCTGAATAGAGCTTAAATGTTGGTAACAGGCCCCAGCTTAGAAGTGCGTCTGGGCTGGGCTCAGAAGCAACCCTCTGCATGTGCCTGGAGTCAAGTGGCCAATGCAGTGCCCAACACAGCTGGTCACAGCACAGTCAGCCACCGCAGGAAATGGACCTTTAAGAAACTTGGTGTGGCTTCATTTAGTGGAACAGTACAGATCTTTTCAGGGCTGCTTCCTCCTCTCGGTGAAGGCCAGACCAATCAAAAGAACATAAAAAATTTATTTATATATATATATAAACAACTTCTCAGATATTGACACTATAGGGGAATGAAGATTCTTCTGTACTGTAATCGTTATGGTACTAATATATCTCGGTGAAACCTAAGTTTGGGTGGTGTATGGTTCTGTGAGTTAGGACTCGGTGCCTATGATAAGAAGGCTGCCAGTTCAAATCCCGTGGTTGGCAGAGTGAGGTCACCATTGGTCCCTTGAACAAGGCCCTTAACCCCAATTGCTCTAGGAGAATTTTCTGACCTTGAATATTGCTCTGGACAAAAGCATCTGCTAAATAAATGTAGATGTATCATCCATGACCGTATTTACACAGTTGATGCTCCGATAATATTATTTATCCTTAATATATATGCATTAAACATTATAAGATGAATTACTGAATTTCAGGATTGAACCACAGGGTTCATTTTGACTCAGAAGCTTTAACACTGAAAACGTAAACCAAAGCTGAAAGTCAACAAAAGTAATGCATACCAGTCAATGCAACCTTAGGCTTCAACAATGTGATGGTAATGTTTCAATGGAGAGGAGGTAGGCATCATTTATGAAGCAAACGCCTGACTGCCACTTCTGAATGCCCCAGCCAGACTGAAGGCTTAGCTGTACAGCAGTAGAGTCTCAAAGTTTCTTTGGCCTGCTGCCAGGACACAGACAATCCCAGCTATCAAAGTGTTGGAGCATCCTAACAAGAAATCATACTCCTGCAGACATGAATGCTGGGAAATCTTTGCACAAAAATGTCTGGAGAATACTCTAGAAACAGGTCAGAAAACAAACAGGACAAGCAATTCTCTGCAAATGAAAGGCTGTAAAAATATAAACAACATCCAGAAAAGTCAGCATCTTGACTCAGATGCATGCAAAGAGGGTCGTCGGAGGTCATGAATTTGAACTTGAAACTAGAAACAGAGGCTGCCATTGAAGTGATCCCCTGTGTCCAGCTAGAGTGGCAGACAGTAGGGGCTCAGCACCCTTTAGTGCTCATCATAAGCACTGAGGACACAACAAGCCAAAAATCACCTCGCGGGTCCAGAGTATAGTTATAATGCACCTGCTATTGCTCTATGCTAAGAGTAAACAGTAAATCTCACTCTCGTGGTCATGTCAGGAGGTGCTCAGAAGACAAAAAAAAAATAACATTACGGTAAATTCCACATACCAAGCAACCCCCCCCCCCCAAGAAAAAACAGCTAAACAGATCAATCAGCCCATGAGGCTGACATTACTGTACCACTGTGTATAAAGTTCCATGCTTTTCCTTCCTGGTCATGCGCAAGTAATGTGGTTTATGATTTACCAAGCGGCCTAACATAACCAAAGGGATGCAGGTCCAAATCCTATACAAAAACTCCCAAATTAAATGCTAAACAATGTATTTTGAGATACTGCAATGTGTGAGGCACCCAGTTACACTCTGTTCCCAACTCCCCAAACACCTTGAACTGAGCCAAAAATGAAAGCCCAGGGGTACTTTGCTAGCCATTTCATTCCCATGTCTAACTGTTTAGAGAATCCTCAGAGACCACCCCCACCCCCCCCAGTCTATTTTAATATCAGATAGGGCAGTTGAGAGAAAAAAAAAATCACCACAGAACTCTATTAAGGCTGGCATCTCACTAACACATTTTTGCTCTAACAGTCGTGGTGGAAGCCAGAAGAGGGGCTTGCCCCATCCAGTCCACACAACCCAGTTTAGCAGTGCCTCCGGGAGCGGTGCACTTCCACTGCCCGCGGCTAAATCTCTGTGCCCATAATCGGAAGATCTCTGGTTTGAGCCATGGCCCGGCAGAGCAGTCACATCTAAATACAAAGCTCTGTCATCACATGCACATGTACAGTTTCTTCACCATAATGTATTTCCTATATTAGTACCCCTGTATTCCTCTTATGTATACATTTTTAGTTATTGTAACTTTCAGTTTATTGTAAGATTTTTAACTTTTGACTTAATTATATTTTTGGTTTGATTTGCACAGTCTAAGGGTCATCCAGGGTACATTTCGCTACATGTTGTACTTGTATAACCATGTATGTGACAAAGTATCTTGTATCTTGCATCTCCATGGGCCCTTCAGCAAGGCCCTTCACTCCCAGCAACAAGGCTGCCAAACATTGGCTGACTCTGCAAGATGGGGCAGGCAGAGAGAACAATTCCGATGTACCGGTACTTGTGCAAAAGGCAAATAAATGATTTATTATTTATTACTGCTCCATATTGCCCATTCATTAAAGATAAGGCGTCATTAGCTGAATGGTATTATCTCTAAAAAAAAAGAAAAAGAAAGAAAAAGGCGAAAAGCTGTCGGAACAAAAATCAACCGCAAGAGTTTGTACGTTGCAGACGATTTTTGTCGGCTGTGAGTGACACAAGTGTGGGCTGGGATGTTGAACTTCATCGCAGACATGATCCAAAGATTAATACAGCAGAAATGCGCTTCGACAGAAGTCAGGAAGGCTGCTGGAAACCGCCTTTATTTCACACACCCAAGGTAGAATATAAAAAAGAACGGCATGTCCCCAGCACCGGATTATAAGAATGAAGCACAAATGGACAACCAATCAAAGGAGCATATTTTATAACTGGAACTGTGGTTTATGGGTCTGGTTGCTGGAAAAAACAAATCACCAGTACCAATGGTGCTAAAGTTCCCTGCGTTAGCTTGGCAGCCCTCGACCTTGTTAGATTTACGCCTATATATATGGCGAGAAAGGAAAGCGACAAGCCCGCGTTGCAATAATTTGCAAACGCGAGTAGTAACTGACTCTCCACCCTCCCACACCACGGGCCACCGTGCAGCTTTTAATGACCATATACAGGAAGCTTATGACTGCTGCCGGCGACGTAGCTGGGGAGCTAACTTGACAAGTTACCGATACAACAAATGATCGGACTCTGGCTAAAAGTGTTTGTTGTTATTTTCTTAAATAGCCGATCGGCTACTTAAACCTGCGTAAGGATACTCACTGCTGATCATCTTCGAGTGGACCGAGTGCCGCCCGCTCCGGGCTATCCAGTGGCGGCACTTCGGGTCCCGTTTTGACGTTCGTCGAGCTGTTTTTGTTTTTCAAAATGCCTTTAATTGGTCGCGGAGCTGCCATTCCGTCTCCAAAGGCGTCCTATCCTAAGTTTACAAGCCGCGTCGCCGGTTCAGGCTGTCTGACACATCCCGGTTACCCAGCCGTATGGACGGCGCCCGTTTGAGGCTACACCCCGCGTACGTAACATCGCGAGAGTACGAACGAAAGTTGTAGTGTCGCTATGACGACGCGCCATGCTGTAGATGACAAGAATTTGCAGCCATGTTGGTTGTGGCTAAAATGGAAAGTGCTTGGGAAAGGCGTGAGAAAACCACTGCGTTTGTTTTGGACTGTTACTTAATTCGCAAAAACGTTAGCGCACACTTCTATCAAGTCAAAATTGACCAAACAACAGGCAGGGCATTTTTAATTAAGTCTTGGCGCATTTGCCGGCCGATGTTTTATGTGCAATCTCGAATTTGCGGTATTTTTTCAAAGACTCTGAAATGTGTTTGTTTTCATTTTATTTTCTAAAAATATTTACGTACTGGTGTAATAATGAAACCCTTATGGTGCTTCCGTCACAATGCACTTTTTAAAGTGATGCATGCAAGGATAACGATCAGCGAACTCATTAGGCTACATTGCAAGAATGTTATGGTTCCATTCAGACAACAAATAATTTATGTTAGTTAAGTGCATGTTCTGATAAATAAAATTTTGCACGTCGCTAAAAATAAAAGCAAAACTGAAAATATTGAAGGTTCTTTTATTTTAACAATTTCAATAATTTTCATTGTTCAAAACCATGTGACAGCAGTGCTTAAGTGAGTCGGTGGTTGGTTCAGCGCAATAATTAGTGTGCTTGCAGAGAGAGACTCCGTTCCAACTCTGACACGTCGGGACTGAGCTGGAATAGCGTGCTTGTTCACAGCTTTATGCTACGCCTTGTCGTTCGTTCGTTATTCCCGTTTTTCCGGCCAAAAAATGGCCCATAGGAATGAATGGGTAGAACTTTGGAACGATGATGTCATCCACTCTAGCTGTTAAACTGAGGGCAGCAAAGAGACCCAGTATATAAACTGTGATTTCAAAGTTAAAATCCACATTTTAAACCTTGTAAAACCACGGAAATAAGTTGAAAAACATATGTATGGGTAGAGAGGACATTGTGGCAGTGAGATCTGCCTTTTAAATGATGTTAAAGACACCTCCAGCCAGAGAAAGAGAGATCTATAAACCAAAGCCGTTTAAAAGAAGCATTTCTTCTTTCAAACCATGACAGTGTTTCAGTATGTGTGGATGGGGCTGGTGATGCAGTGAGAGAAAGAGAGAGAAGTAGAGACAGAGACTGTGGCATATATAAGGGTATAACAGGGTAGAGAAGACATTTGGTGATTGGGTGAGAGAGAGAGTGAGAAAGAAAGAGAAGCATAGATAGATAGATAGACTAACGAGACTGTCTAGAAGTGAGCAGGCACACTTTGCATTTTCTCTGCGGAAATGCAGTCTAGTTAAGTCTCTGTGCCTGTGATTAGAAGATCGCTGGCCTTGGCAGAAAAGTCAAGGCCCTAAACCCCCAGCTTCAGGGGCACCATATGCTGGTTGACCTTGTAGTGATGGGAATAACAACTCATTGAAAGAAGCCAGATCGTTTGGCTCCATTCCTTTCATCGGGTCATCATTCTTTTTTCTTTGGGGGGCAAGGTTTACCAGGGTTATCTGTGAAGTAATCACTAAGATAATGATAGGGTAAGATTTGGATCAGATTCAGAGTTAGACATCCTACCAATATAATTTAGTTTCACATGTGTGGACTAGGTTTACCAGCACTATATTACTTGTATTGCCAGATCTAATGTCAATGACCTGCATTGTAAACATTATACAAGGTGATGCCATATCCTCCTGCTTTGTCAGTGAATTTACTGCTTTGAATTTACCCTACGTATGAAATGTGTTATGTAATAAAGTTGCCTTGAGTACAATTCATTCAGCTCGTAGTATTAGAAAACTATTTTTTTTGGCACAAGAACCCTGGCACCATTCTACAATTAAGAAACCTGATGCGAAGTCCTCACCTCATGTAACTGGCTTTTTCTCATCGTTCATGTAAAGGGGAGCCACTGAAAAGAAGCATTTTGTTTGCAAATGTAATGTCACTATAACCCTGCACTGTGACCCCCAAGCTTGGACAGTAAGATGTTGCAGGCAAAGAGAAGCATTCCAATGTAGCTGTGCTCATACTTGTGTAAACGGCAAATAAAGGGTTCTTTCTTTCTTTCTTTCTTTCTTTCTTTCTTTCTTCAAAGGTTCCTGTGTTGTGTGATTGCATTGAATTTCTTTGAACTGCAATGAATTACAATCCTTTTTCTGTCATTTGAATTTAAATCTTAATTCAGCATCCTGTGGGGTGTGGCCAATTCTAGTCAAATTCCAATTCATAAATGAAATAGGGACAATTCATGAATTCTGAACAACTCTGGTACATAAAGAGCTAACTGATCAATCTTGCTATGTATTCAGTCACATCCTTTAAGGTGGGAGGGTGAATCACCCCTTACAACCACCAAAGACAATAGCATCTATCTAGAGAATTGAGCCGCTCAAGGGGCAACAACGTTTGAGACTGTGCCGTCCAAGAAGCCAAGTTCTTAACTTCAACAACATGAACCCCTCGGACTATCTCAGTAATGAACAATTCATAAAGAATGACCAGGGATGAACTAATGAGCCTCCTTGGTAAAGGAGGAACACACCAGAATTTTCCCTTCAGTCCACTGTGCAGCTTCTGACAGCTCCCTGATTCTATGTCACTGGTAGATTCCTGCAGACCATTAATGATGCATATGATCTCAGCAAGGCTGCTGTGTCCAAATATCTGTATGCGTCGATCGCATTAATACTCTGGCATGTGCATAACTACCTACAGTTTCCAGAAGGATGGGATGCCTTGCTTGACATTAAAATAGGTTTTCATGCCATTGCCGGCATACCTGGCGTTGCAGGCGAAGTGGATAGAACGCTCCACCCCATGCATACTCCCAGTCTCTTGATTCCCATCTGCTCCTGTTGAAAGAGGCTCTCAGCACTAGGCCTAAGTGTCCAAGTGATCTGCAAATATACATGGATTGTGGGAATACACATGATGCTTATATCTGGTCCAGATGGCAAAGGATGGCGTGTTTGCTGGTGGCTGGTTATTGGGAGATACCATCTGGTATCCTCTTAGTGAATACCTGCTGATTCCAGTTAGGTATCCCCAAACCATGGCCGAGGAGAGACGTAACACCACACACCAAAGAACACATACTGCTGTAGAGCGTGCTCTGGGAACGTGGAAGATGTGATACCTGCAAGTCCCCGGGGGTCCAAGATTTTCCCCTGAATGATGCTGGGCTGCACATTCTAGTAATTATTAAAATTTATTTCTGGCCACCTCCTCCTCTATAAGTTGTTTTAACGCTTCTTTTAAGAAGTGTTGCTACCTACCTTACTACCATTTTTCTTTTTAACAAGGAAGACATATTACAGTTTAAGTCAATTTATATTTCAAATATCAGGCTAATTTATATTGTTCTTTTTACATTTACATATGTCTGATGTGACAATAATCTAACATATATTTCACCACTGAAATGCATGAAATCAAAGTTCCTGTTATCTGCAGTCTGTGCTTTAAGTTCCTTTGTTAATTTTCAAATAATGGAGGGTTTTGGGAAACACTTGCAAATCTCATTCATTCTTTACTTACATTGCTCATTATTTTGTTCATTATTAGCTAAGATTGTTCATTATCGGGAAACACACTCCTGATCAACAATGCATTAGCAGTCAGAAGACAGGCAAGATTCTAGAAATCAGTGGTACTCAAAAATAGGCACACAGAAGACATCACCATTATTATAATGAGAGCAGTGTTTCCCAACCCAGTCCTCGGGGAACCCCGGACAGTCCACATTTTTGCTTCCTCTCAGCTCCCAGCGGTACCTGTACCAGGTATTCGGAGTTCCTGATTGGCTGGGAGCTGGGAGGGAGCAAAAACGTGGACTGTTCGGGTTTCCTCGAGGACTGGGTTGGGAAACACTGAATTAGGGGATATACAGCAGGTTTAGATAATGATGTATAAATCCATGTAACGATTTCATTCCATATTGTGTTGAGGCTGAGGTCCAGTAAGGATCCCATCAGAGACTGGTTCCTCATGTGTAGTAGACAAGGGGCATCGGAGGGTCAAGGAAACCCTGGCACCTTCACGGGCCCTGGCCCTTTGTAAGGGCTCCAAACCTTACTGTCAAGAGCCCTGCCCAGAATTTCTAGCTACACCCTGGGTAATATATCAAGTTGTCAAAATGCATTTTAAATGTTTTTCTCAGTGGGTCTCTACAAGTACCCGGTGTTCTTAAATCATAATAATGATCCCATAGTGATAACTCATCACACACCTCTGTAAAACTATCAATGATGCACTGAGAGTGATATAGTTAAACTGTCAGAATTCAGTTCCATCAATTACCAAAACAATAACGCATAGTTATATTTTATATTTTGTACAGTTTTACTTTGTGTTGTGAAATTTACAAAGTACTCAGGGATCATAAATAGATGCATCAACATTTGGAATAAAAACAGATGTACAGAAATCCTTTAAAACACACATCTTAAGAAGAAAGTACAAAGTGTAAATTTAGGAGGAGCAGTGTTGCCAGAGGTTGCCAACGGTTAAAGGCAGGGGTGCAAGGAACACGCAAACAATTTCAGCTAATTTCTGGTTTTATACAGAGCCGGACTGGGAAAACATGAATTATAACAAGCCAGTAAGGTTCCCTACTGTATTGTGATAGATAATTTCAAATGTTCTTTACAGTAAAACACTTTCAGGTGTTACCTTACAGGTGCGCTGGGAACTGGGATACAACAAAAATGTGGATCCATCCAGTGTGCCCTGAGGACTGGTTTGGGAAACACTGGCTTAAAATATACTTGAAGGGTACCTAAAGCGTTTAAAGTGTTTTGGGGAATTTTTCAGAACACTGTTCAAGTACTCTGTTCGATTCATTACAAAAAAAGAATTTGTTACTCCAAGCCCTTCATTGCAGTTTGACATCAGAAAAAGAAACTTATTTATGCAAGTCTAATTCTTCTGAGCTTTCCAATGAGCTATAGGTGAGCCATGTAGCGTACAGTAATAGTAAAAAAAGAAAAAGTTAGCGCTCACTTTAGCATGTGTTGCTACCTGCAGTACAGAACAGGCATTATATTTGATTGTTTGTTTTTTAAATAAACACAATGTATTTCTGAACTCTGGAAGGTATATGTAATTCACAGGGCAAAATTCATCGAAATAAAATGGTGATGCAAACATTTCTAGAAATTACTTGGGATTAAAACGGAATGATCCGTTATTAATCTATGTAGATTTATCTATTAATGTAAAAAAAACGGTCGATGTGTTCTGATATCCGTGACCGCCTGTTGTTAGAATGTTTTTTTTTCTTCTTCTTGATCATAGGCGGGGTCCCTGTCCTGACCAGCAGTGTCATTCTTTTCTACGCGTTATATGAAGTCTAATTCATGCAACAGAAACGTACCACACGGTGGTGCTATTGCACTGCTTATTTTCTCAAACCAGTTTGCCATTAACAAATTTTTGCAATTAGGTAATTGCGTGGAGCTATTTATCTAGCTAACATTTTTAGTAGTACATTGGCTGAAATGGAACTTAACAGAATAAATAGAAATGTCTTGTGTTAAATGTTGTTTATTTTTACAAATGTAATTGTATTTCAAATTATAGTATCTTTAAAGGGACACTTATTCAATAACTAACGGTACTAATTCAGAAACACGTGTTTCCAAAATTGCTTTAGCATTGTGTATTTAGCCCCTGAAAGATCTAGGCTGGTGGTTCTTCATGGTGGTACAAGGTCTTCACCTGCAAGGATAACATTCACCTTGAAGCTTGCACTACTCACTTTCCATCTGAGTATGTTTCCATGCAGAGTAGAAGTGTTCTGTTATTTTCTGATTTATGGGGAAAAAACAGGGAGAACATCGCAACCACATATACTTTTAGAAAATTAAACACAACGAATGTATTTCATTTTACAGCTTGACTGACAGTTTTCCCTAGAGACCTCCTCTAATCTTTACATAATACGCCTCAGTGTAACAGGATTTCCTCTGACAGAGGGGGCTCAGTTAGAGAAAATGTTCGAATGTTCAACAGTTACTGCTGACAGTGCAGTTCACTGCCTCTCTCGGGGCAAATTTGGCCTTTCTGTAAGTCCGTAAGTCCCTTCTACTCCTGTGGTCCAAAGTAAACAGATGCACAGTGTCTGAGGTTGTAATCTCTGCAATCTACGCTTGGATTCCTGCTCAGCAGAGAGTTTCCAGGAAATGCTGATTTGTTTCTTGAATGCTTTGGAGAAATCTCTTGATATGAATGTGGTTACATTTGTCTTGTGGTTTCACGCCTGATCTGTTGGACAAGGTTAATGACCGACACTTCAAACATTACTATCAGGAAATACAGGTGGAAAAATGGCAGAGGGGAAAATCTGTAAACTGCTTGGATTGGACTCAGTGGGTCTGCAGGCTTTTTATGCTTATGAATAAAACCAATTTAGCTTTATTAACTGATTCTCCCTGGAAGCTTTGCAGAAAACATGATTGTTCTAGTCTAATCTTATGGGTGGCTATAATTAAACTTATAACTTCTGTTATAATTTATAATTATAATATAATTTTAATTTCTGTTATATTCAGCATGGGGGTGGGCAATATGGCCAAAATATCATATCACAATATTTTTGATTAGAATCACAATCCATGATATAGATCACAATTTTTTTATTACAAACTGAAATGCATGTAGTAGTGTTAATTGACCATTTAACCACTTAATCAGCAATTCTACCCTTACAAGAAACACCGCTTGTGGCATTATAATAATAAGTAATAATATTGTCAGTGCTCGTGCCTGTCTGGAACTGTCCTGCGTATCTTCTCCCTGTTTGTTTCATCCCATTGTTATCTACCATGGGCTATCATGTGGCACACCCGGCTCAGCACTCAGCCACTGTCCCGACTCCCCTTTTGATTGTTAATGTCTGTTGTTTTGTGTTTTTTTTTTTGTTTAACTTGTTTAGGTATTTCAGTTACAGTTTCTTGTTTTTTGCTCCCTGTTCCCTTCTTGTTCAGTTTTCCTAGTTTTAGTTGCCCTTGGTATTTGGACCTCTCTGTGCCTGTCAATAACTGCACTTCTGAGCTCAGTTTACAGCAAATATGAACAAATAATAATATATTAAATTAGTTATGTTGCCACCTGTTGTACAAAGTTTGCAAATTACTGTAGGCTAGTCCCTGTTGGATTTCACAAATCCCAAAACCTTCAGACACAACTGAAGTCGAGCCATTTTTTTCTTTGGAACTAATTGTTCCTCATCGGCCACACTGCACGCAGTTTTTTCGACAGCGCAGTTGACCTGGGGCCTGTATCACAAAGCAAGATATTTGGGCTAAATGTAAGTGAACGAAGATAGCCAATATAAACGGGGTACCTTAAATCTGACAAGTGCTCAATGTCTATAGCCTGGATTTTTCCCTGATACCATGTGTTTGTCAGTTTTCAGTTGTGGATTTTCAGTAGTATATGAACATTCACATAATATAATATCAATTGATGTTTATCAAGGATCGGACTCCACATTTATACCCATAAACGCAGGAATTAGCTTGTCTTTCATTGATAGTTTTTTTTATTCTTAAAGTGCTGCACACAAAATAAAATGCATTACAAAAATATTGTGTGAAGAAAAAAGCTCCCAGCCATGGGGTCTGGTGAATAAAGGAAGGAAGGAAAGAAAGAGTTCAGCTCTGTAAATTTTATAGCTAAATTTAAGAGTTGCCAGTTTGGCTGTTTCATTTTTTATTGATGCACATCAGCCTGCAAAAACTCACCCTAGGGAAACTTTTCTATGTAATAACAAAATTGACAAGGGACACTTTAGGATGAAAAGCCTATTTGTTTGTGAACAAAAATTTTTATGGTTTTCTAGAACTTTCATGCTGTTGACTGAATTTTTGTGCAGGTTGTAAAATGTTAATATGGGTAATACCTTTTTTTTTTATTTAATACCTTTATTTTCCATACTATGATCTAGCTGTGCCAATACAAAACTTGATATTGTTAATAAGATGGTGTAGTTTATTGTAGCTTTTGTGCTTTCTAACTTTGAAAGACTTTTTCTTTAGCTGGTATTTTTTTTGTATCAACAGTAGTCTCAGTTCCTGTAATGCAATGGTGTTTTGTGCATTGTGAATCTCCTTGTCCATAAACATGAAAATCAAAGCTTGTGAATAGAATACTACCACGACTGTAGACACTGTAGATCCTCTGAGGTGCTTCGATATATATCATTTTTCTCCAAGAACCATGTTTGAAAACTTCATGGTGACATCTTTGTCAGGGCGACATATGTTCTGAAGTTTGGAAACAATACCCTGGGGTGTCACTGCAGACCTTGTCCACATAGGCGGAATTGAATAATTGAATTGAAGCACATTGAATCTTTTCCAGTGTTTTCTGGCGCTGAGTATTCTATTGAACGCAGATACTGTGTCTGTTTCAGTGACACTTAGTTGATTGCCCTTGCAAAAGAAAGGACATGTGCAGAGCATAAGTGTCTCTTCAATCAGATGCCAGATGTTCTGTTATGTCCTTTGGTTTTTATTTATGTCAGCAGTCTATGGCACGTATTTCTTGCAATGCTGACTTCATGATGAAATTGCTCCAACGTTTATGACATTCAAAATGCATGGGATTTGGTGGTCCATTTTTCAAGAGGAAAACCTTTGTTTATTATTGTCTGAAGTAAATTGTAAATTAAGTAAAATAATTCCATTTCTCTCTGCTGTCACAATCTGTATGCCTTTGAACTGACATTCCTTTGGATGTATCAGTTTAAGTTTTTTCTTTGTTTTTATAATCCTAACCACTAATCTATTGTAGTATGGGTAAAAAAAGTGCATTATTTTGATGTGTTTTCTCCCAAAATGGCTCAAAGTGTTGATTTGAGAACAAACTGCAATGTCAGACATGCTCTTCTGTACGACTCCGAACGCTGGCGTGTTGTAAAGGGGGGCATGGACAAGATCGATGACTTTCACAATGGATGCCTCAAGAAGATCTGTTGTATCTTCTGGCCCGAATGAAGACCTTTACAAAAAAACAAAGAGCCAGAGTGTGGTGCTGGAGATCAAGCGCTGACGCTTAAGATAGCTTGGCCACGTTCTCAGACTGGATCAGAACCATATACCAAAGGTTGCTCTGAGATGGACACCACCTGGGAAGCGCAAACAAGGCTGGCCTAAAGCAACCTGGTGGCGATAAAAGACCTGAAGGAGATGGACCTAACATGGGGTAAAACAGAACCTGAGCAGGAGCAGATGGAGGCAAAAAATCGAAGCCCTATGTGCCTTTTGGCATGTAGAGAGGTAAGGAGCATGCACTGATTACAGTGTGTAAGGAGCGTGCACTGATTACAGTGTGTAAGGAGCGTGCACTGATTACAGTGCATAAGGAACGTGCACTGATTGCAGTGTGTTGCCGCACCAACCACATGACAAACCACCTCATTGGATGAGAACCTGAGTGCAGCCATGTGGCAGGTGATACCTCAGCACCACACCAGTCTGAATGGACCAGTGTGAGTTTTTTTCCAGTGGCTGGAGTGCCAATCCTGCCACCAACCCCCAAATTTCCCCGTAAGTTGGAGGACCTCCTTATAGGGCTGGATGTAGATTAATGTCATACCCAGGATGAAACTTGTATAATGCAGCATTATGAGCCATACATGAGTTCTTTTATAAAAATGTGTGTGCATTCTTGTGTAAAAATTTACATAGGTACAAAAACTGAAATGTTCATGTGAAGATTAAATTCAGATTTATATAACCTTGCTTAAACGCATCTTACTATTTTGTAAGTCCTACTTATTACCAAATTAGCCCCATGTATAATGTGCACATACTGTGTTTGTTACGCCATTTCAGAGACAATGGAGTCACCGGCATGAGGAAACAAAGGAATTTCTCAGAATGAGAAGTGCAGACTTTATAGTGTCTGAGGCAGAGGAATGCCAAACCATTTTATTTGACAAAAAAAAAGAAGCTGAATGCCAAAATTTGACTGTTCAAGAAACTGGACAATGACAGAAAAATGAACTTAATGGATTTAAAATTAGGCACCAAAATGTGTATTGCAGCACACCGGCGCCGTGTTGGCTAAAGGTGGGGGACCCTTGATAGGAACTTTATCTGATTTGGACAACCGATTATGTGCTATAATTGGAGAGACATCCCTGTCAGGATGTCTTTGTCTCCACCAAAGTTCCACGTGTGTGGCGCTTGCATGTTCTTCCCATGTCATCATGGGGTTTCCTCCAGGTACTGATGTTGGTACTGGTTTCACAGTCCAAAAACATTCTGAGGTTAACTGGAGTTGCCAAATTCCCCATAGGCGTGTGAGTGTGCCCTTTCCTGGGTTATTCCTTGCCTTGTGCCAATAGGCTCCAGACCCCCTCTGACCCTGAATAGGACAAGCAGTTATGGAAGATGGATAGATGTCTCATCGTGGCTTTTTATTATTATATGCAGTGACCAAGATGCCTGAGTGTGAAGCTGGACCCAGCTGGCCTATATCCAGCCCTGCAGAACAGTATGTTCCAGTCCCACAAAGCAAATCCACCACCTGATCTGTTAGTCATTTCCATTGTTCAGATCCAAGTGTTGTCAGTACTCGGAGATAGTCAGGAACAGTATAAGTCCATGATGTAGTTCATTCAGCAGCTGCTAAGCCACAAATCATCATTGGAAAAAATCACTGTGATCGCTAAATACTCACTCGCTTTTTATTTGTCTGCACTGGATAAACATGCCATGATGATGCTATGTGTGACATACTTGCACATGGGCATTTTACATGTGGGTGTACATGTGTTGGTGCCTACTTTGGCTTTTCAGTATACACACTAACTTCGATTATCCGCAATAATTAGATTGCTATATATACATGCCCTTACCTATCAGTGAGGACACCGGGGTCAAGTCCTCAGTATTTTTTCTGCAACTCCAATAACCACGATCCATTACGGGGCACGCCTACGAAGGACTAACACTACTGACCTCAGTACAGTGGTACCTTGACTTACGAGTTTAATTCGTTCCGTGACGGACCTCGTAACTCAAATTACTCGTATGTCAAATTCATTTTCCTCGTTGAAATGAATTGAAATGCCATTAATCAGTTCCGGACCCCCAAAAAACACCGCGTTTTTTTGTTATATGTTTTTAAATAAGAAAAATGTGCTTATAAATGTCCGCTGTTTAGAAAATATTTTAACGCCCTTGGCTGGCGTTAT
>JAODLD010000038.1:10439694-10449902 GCA_026781065.1 Mormyrops boulengeri
CAGCCCGGCACTGGCGCATCACTGGATTCACGCACCACTGGTAGTGTGCAAGCTAGAGAACAAATTAACTGACTGTCGACAAAGGCAGTGCACAGGCTACAGGAATTCTATAAGCTGTAATTACCTGTACATAACATGCAACCAATTTTGCCCAGATATGAAAAATATAGTACAGCTCATTTACCAAATTAATACTGTCATGAGTGTGTAAGACTCTTATCTTTGTATTGGATGTGTAACCGGACTGAGTCAGTACACATGCAATTTAACTGGACACCTTTCAGACTAATTAACTTCACCTAACATGGCTATTGATCAGTGGTTTCTTTAAACAATTTGTGGTGTTTCACATCTGCAGTAGAGGCGTACTTTTGGTGGAGGATCTGAAAATGTGAGAGCAGCTTAAAAAAGCATTTACGAAGCGTTTCCTTTCTGCACGAAGACTGCCGTGTGAACTGTGACATATAACACTAATATAACACATAACTGCTTTATCTATCATCCGTATTTAGATTATGGGTATCCAATCTAAAATATTTGCACAATCCAGAAATGTAATTTGGACTGACATATATATGGAGGGCCAATTATTAGGTACACCTGCTTGAAAATGCAAACAGGCTGCGTCTCCAAATAGTAATCATGTGACTGCAGTGACTGAATACATACAGCAAACAGACAGGGTCATTAAGTTGAGGTTCTGTTTGGCTGAGCATTAGAATGGCTAAGATGCCTGATATAAGCATTTTTGAACATGATATGATTGGTGGTGCCGAACGTGATGCTTCCAGCATCTCAGAAATAGCCACCCTCCTGTGATTTACAGTGTCTAGAGTTTGCAAAGAATCATCTAATGAATTAAAAAACATCCAGTCACTGGCATTTCTGTGGTTGAAAACGCCTCATTAAAGAAAGAGGTCAGGTGAGAATGGCCAGACTTGATACAGCAAACACAAATGCAAAAATAATAGCTCTGTACTACAGTGGTGTACAGAGATGGTGATCTGCTCTTGAAGTGGTTCTGGAAGATCCTAGCCAGTACTAGCTAGGTGCACCTAATAGGGTGGCCAGTGAGGGCATAACTTTAATATACACAAAACAAACAAACTGACAGGGTTCGGATAAGCTGATTAGATGACCTCCAGAGTGTTTCTGGTACATTTAGGTGATGTCCATTACTTCTCATATGCCACAGCAAAGTGTTCAGGGAATGTTCAGAGAATGTTCAGAGCCTGCACTTGTGTATGTGTATGTGTCTTTAAAAAGCAAGAGGAGATTTGTGAAAATGAATGAATTCCTATGCCTGTCAAGCTACTTATTTATTATGTAATGTCATGTTTTTTTAATTCTATATTGTATCGCATTGTCCTTTACTGCCGTCTGTCCTATGCCCACATGCACCCCTCCCCCACCCCCGAGAACCAGTGGCACATGAATTTCACTGCATTCCCTGAACACATGTGAGATCATTTCATTTCAGAATGTGTCATGCTGCATGACTTTACCCATGAGGCTGTCCGTGGATTTCACATCCACAGCATCAAACTGCTCCTTGTGCCAAACATACTGTGCATTCCTTGACTGAAATCCAGAACAAAGTATTATTAAAACAGAACAAACCGAACATTAATTTGCAAATCACTTTCACCTCAATATTCGTTCATTCATTTATGTGTTCTGATTCAGTACAAGGTTCTGTTGTCCCTAAACACACCATTGAAATGAATTAATTCAAACTTGTTGCTGAGTTACCTGTCTGGCCTTGAGCCAAACATCTATCAGGTCCTTTTTGTCCTTTCGGTCCCCTTGGCGGGAGGTGGAGGTAGGGTACTCAGGGTCAGGCGTCCCCTTTGGGGTCATGTACATACGACCCCCACCCAGGATCACCTAAGGGACACGGGAAGTGAGCTCTGGGATTGCCCTCCCGGACTCAGCGACTGTGTCAAATAGGGTTCAGGTTAGAGTTAGGGTTTGCGGATCACAGGGCGAAGCATCTTCATACATCAATGTCGGTATTGGTGACCAGCTGCGTGGCGATGTCTGTGCAGCCTTGTCGCCGGGCGCTGGAGGGCATGTCGGAGTCGCTGTACCAGCTGCGGCTCACTGAGTGGGCGTAGGCTGCTGCCGGCGAGGCGTGTTGGACGCGCGTGGTGGTCACGATGCCCACCGATTTGCCTGGGGCGTGGAAGCAGCAGCCACGTGGAGACAAACAGATGTCTCAGACACTCCCTCACTGTGGCCATATGATCCTGTGCAGCTACAGCAGCACATGACGTAATACACTCAATGCCGTCAGCTGAAAGTTTATTCAAAGCAGCTCTGAGCAGCTGGTGAACCTCTTACTGCAGATGCAAAGTACTGAAACTCAACTAATTGCTACGCTAAATATACAACTGGTTTAAAATAACTAAAGTCCAACCATGCATCTACCACCTGTTTATCCAGCACAGGGCTGTGATATAGATAAAAACAGTTAAAGCTTATTAACTGTTTACAGTTAAAGCACTTACAGTGTCTTTTATGCAAGTAGGTAATATAAACAAAAGGACAGGAGAATTAGGGCAATTAACATTCCTCATTGAGGTATCATACGTAGTTTGATTTTCAGAAATCATATGATCTTAAATAAGTTTGACTTTGGTCACCTATAGATCACTATATATACACACTGATGCTGCATGCATATGTGCATACATGTATACACCTGTGAGAATACATCACTGCAGAGCAGTACACAGAGAGTAGGGTAAGCGAATGTGGAGCGCGCCCGTGTGGGAGTACCTTGCGCTTTGGCGCGGTGCAGCACAGACCGCACCTCATTGCCGAAGGTCGAGTTGCACTGGTAGGGCACGGCGGCGGCGCTGAGACCCACCGTCTTGGCGTTGGCCTTAATGCCGCAGTGGTAGGCCGTGGCCGTGCTCGCGCTGTCCGCCACCTGCCTGTCCACGCTGTACGTCTGCCGGCAGCATTGACAACGCAACATATAAAGTCATAAGAATCCACTGTGGCGCCGTGGCTGAGCCACTCTCCTTTAATTGCGTATAAATTATCCATCCGTTCATCCATCCATCATCTTCCAAGCACTTATCCAGTACAAGGTCATGGTTAGCTTGGAGCCGCTCCCGGGAAGCACAGGGCACAAGGCTGGGAAGCATCCTGGATGAGATCCCAGGATTTATAAATCAGTGCAATTTATATATTATCCGAGTTGTAATTTATAAGGGCCAAGCTTTCATTTCTTAAACTTACATCTCTTTAATTTCTCATTGAATAATACAATTGTAGTGTTTTCATAACAAAGAGACTGTGTTAAAGTGACAGGACACATGAATCAGGTTACTGTGAAAGCAAGACAAACACACATGTCCAGGCACATAGAGAAACACTCGTGTACTGATTTACACTCAAAGCGAAAGCGCACTTGTGAGCGTCTGAGGATCGGCCCGGCCGGCTGACCTTGGACAGGGCGAGATATGGAAAGGTGTCCATGGCCAGCACCGTCTCCTCTCCCGAGTGGCCCTCCATCTGGCCCCGGAGAATGCGCGCCGCTGACACAGTAGACACCCCCATCCCTGCAGCAGAGAGGGGTAGCAGGGATGGGGCACGCTAGTGGCCTGAAGCTGCCGCTCATACGCAACGGAGTGGCACTCTGCCCTTCTACGGAAAGATGCATCACCGGACTTCTAAGTTCAAACTCCGGCATCCAAATGAGTTCATTCAAAACCGCTCAAAGCATATGAAACATAAACACAGGAATAAGGACTAAGAGGTTCCAGGTCTGTGACCATTTTAAGTTCAATATATCATTTCTAATTATAGACTCGACAGAAATTCTTTCTAGATAATTCTCAACAAAAGTAAAGATCCCATTAAGGAGTGCCTTTACAGCTTGGTCTAAGAACTGATGGACAACAGCACGGATAGTATGATAGTGCTGAGAGACTGGATGCTACATTCAGGCCCAGTGGCACAGCAATACTATCCGTGTGTGGCTGATGGTCTAGGTTGAGTTTTGGTTTAGTGTTCAACAAGAATAGCTCTACGGTTTCGTAAAGGTTGTGTGACTCAAGGGTCTGATCACCCCATTGAAAGGAAGTGAATCAGAATCTTTGTTCTGATTCAAATTTAGTTATCTGCTAACAGTGGAAGCCCCTGTTGTTCCAGAATATCAGGTAGCTAGCTATTTTTCGGTTAGATAGATAGCTTGAGTACTTTCATCAGTGTTGGAAAGGATATCAAATAGAACTTTAGACTGGTCTAGTATTTCTATGTATATGGCCGCTGGTGCATGGTTACCATCCCCCAAGAATAAGATGATGTTCTTAGCGCGATGGTCCAGTGGACGCAACTTCAGCGCAGCCTGTAGGGTCTCCCTTGCCTGGACATTCCAGTAAGATGGCTCTTTCTCCTGGGTATCTGACACGAGAGGGCAGGAAGTAGCCGTCACAAACCCAGAACAGGTCTGCCCCTACAAGCAGCAACACAGCAGCATCGGAAACACTCGTGAAGTACTGCCCCTACTGAAGCACCAGAGCCCAGCAGCAAATTCTGGAAGGTGGCCATACTGAAGTGAAAACTCTGAATAACATGCTGCAGAGATTAACCTAAAAAGTGACAAAAAACTCCAAAAAAAGACAAGCTTAGCTACCTGATTATATCCTAATGTTTCACAGAAGCAGGATGAGAGACAGACACCCAGCCTGCAGCAGGGCAACGTCACAGGGACACCTGGGAGTCCGGCACGTGCCCTGCCGAAACACGCCCGACCCCTACACACCACCTGACGCTCTCCTCACCTGTGAGCTGCACGTCGCTGGGGACGACGAGCAGGACGCAAAGCAGGAGCAGCCGCCCAGGACGGCGGCTCTGCGCCGACTGCATCGCTTCTGAGAGCCCTCCTACAGCTGCACAGGACACGAGTGCCTCCGCAGACCTCCAGCCTGGCCCTTTTAAAGCCCGGGGTGTGTTGAAAGAGAGGCCCCCAGCCAGCTCATAGGCTCAGGACAAGGGAAGGGGAAGCCGGCCGGGACCACACAGCACTGAGACACTATATGCTTGGAGGCCTTTTGTTTTTTAGCGCCACTTTCTGTTCTCCGCGTGTATATTGTTGAAATTTGCATGAGGCTTTGATGTGGTTAATACTCTAACGTGCGTTTCCATGCTTCAGTTAATTTCAGTGCAAAAAAAAACAGACTGGCTTATATTGGCATGTCCCTAAACTTTGGCACAAGTCTCTTCTATTATTTTTTCTTAAGAAAAACAGTATTATATGTCAGCAAAGGCAACTATTTTATCTCTATGTATTTTTAAGACTGAATCAACATTACTGAAATGTTCTCATTTCTCTTTTTTCAGAAATATATTTCAGATCACCCCTGCGTATTTCATGCAGTAAACTCGCATTTGTTTGCTGGGAAGCTCATTGTTTTGCATTCTTTTCTCCTGAGATAATACAGACCGAGTGGCTATTAAACTAATTTACGCAAAAACAGCCTTTTATGTGTGAAAGTAGTGGGTTGGGGCCAGCAGGTCCTAGCCGGAGCCGGGAGCGAGACTCGCACGTGAGCCGAGATGGTAGCTCTGCATCTCTCCTGGGAGGATGTCAGCGCCACTGCCTGTGAGTCAGAAAGCTGAACCGTGGCCCACGAGTCGTTTGGGGCATGTGTGGTCATGCCGTTAGGGTAAGAAAGGAAGTCACCCGCAGGGGGGGGGAAGGCCTCACATGATGTGGCCTCCCTGCACGAATCCAAACACAAAAAAGGGAAACTTAATACCCAGCGAACTGCCGTGTTGTTTTTTCGTAGGATAAATTTAGTAGGATGTAGCTACAGTGAGACACACAGAGAATAGAGGACCCCATTTAGTTTATGAATTACAAACATTACTTGGCAGGTTTACAAAAAACTCGAGCACCTCTAAGGCATAAAAAATATGTGGCATTAAACGTAAGGGAACCTAGCTTACCATGTGAATTAATGCACCACTTGGGAAATCTCATCAAGAACATGTATATATAATAGATTTAAGGTACCACTTTACAATAAGGCTACCCTTATAAAGGGATTATGAATGGTTTATAAGCAGGTTATTAATTAAGTTGTAACACTTTGTAAAGCATTACTAGACAATTATAAACAAGTTATACCACAGTTTTCTTCTTATTAATGATTTACTGCCATTTATAAGTGGCAAAGGGTAGCCTTATTGCAAAGTGGTACGTAGATTTAATATCTTTGACTATATTCTTTGTTTTTGATGCCAAGTTCAATGCTAAATGAAAGATTGTAGGCTCTCTTCAGAACATATGAGAAATGTTCATCTCATACATCCATTTTCCAAACCGCTTACCCTTCTGGGTCGTGGGGGGTCCAGAGCCCGTCCTGAAAGCTACAGGCACGAGGTGGGGAACGACCCAGGACAGGGGGCCAGCCCATCGCAGGGCACACTCACACACTATGCAGTCACACCGATGGGCAATTTAGGAACTCCAATTAGCCTCAGCATGTCTTTGGACTGTGGGGAGAAACTGGAGTACCCGGAGAAAACCCCATGACAACATGGGGAGAACATGCAAACTCCACACACATGGAATCCAGGCAGAGACTCGAAGCCCAAACCCCGGTCCCAGAGGTGTGAGGCAACAACACTAACCACTGCACTACCATGCTGCCCCCATCTCATACATGAAATTCAAAATATGTAGAATACTACTCTTATGTTTACTTATTTATTAAGTCTTTTACTATAACTACATTTCATATGAAAGTTCAGTACTGGGTATAAGTGGAAACGTTTAGTCTAAAACTGTTCCCTTCAGCCACAAAGATAACTTGTGTACATTATTCAAGGTCCAGGCCAGGTCTACCTGTGCTGCAGAGGCATAAAGAACATGTAGTCCAACAGATGCAGCTCCGTTAAGAGCAAGACCTTGTGAGAAGTCAAATGGAGAGGTGCTCTAAGCAAACACATACAGATGTCTATAGTTTTATGGCTCTTTGGCATAAAAGATTAAGCAGCAAGCTGTGAAGGATCCAGATATAACTTAATACAAAGAGGAACTGGCGTTAAATTTAAAACATTTTGTGTGCCATGCACTTCATCGCATGTGACAGAAGTGGCCAGAAGCCAGAGCGACTGCTCAGCAGACATGTCACACTGTCACTCCTGCAGGTGACAACAGTGACGGGGAGACCCTTACGGACTCGGGGCAAACGACACAAGCGGAGGAAGCGTGACCTTCACCGTGCGTCCTGTTCATCTACATACTGCTGTAGGACAAGAAGGTTTGCTAGATGGTAGACAACTGTATGTGGTGATATTAATGTAGACCTCTGCTCAGCTGACAAGTTCAATTTTGTTCATTACCTGTGGACATTTCATGTATTGACTAGATAAAACGGCAGAATCGATTATCTTTCAGTTTATATTTAATGCCTACAGAGAGACTGTGGAATGGACGTCAATCTTTAGTAACCTAATACTTCAGTTCCCGTTTGAACTTGCTGCTTTGAAAAAGTTAGGATTAGTGCAGATTATGCCAAAATGCTCGCTGCAAATTATAGGAAATTTCCAAAGGAAGATTCTGAACCACATGCCAAGAAACAAAACACAAAAGTCCAAGTTTTATTACTTAGAAAACAACATGATTGCTGTTTGAAGTGGATTCCTGCTAATATACCAAGCAGAATTCCCTGAATAAGTGACATGCAGATTGCTGTTCTGTGAGATGCGGCACACTGGTATTTATCAGATTAGTTCACAGATTAGGATGACTTACCTAAAGCTACTGTGCCACGACTGGTCTCAGCAACCACAATGAGAAAAAATCTTAGTCCAACGTTCATCCTCATTTTTTCCTTGTTGAGTACTAGATGTGTCAGTTTTGCGTCTCCTAAACCCCCTGGTTCTGCCTGTTTTTAAATACGTCAGTATGATAACTGCCAATGTCTTTTACTTCCGGGGATTACAAAAGAAATTAATGACAAATGCAAAGCTGCTTTTTGCTTTCTCGTTTGTCCTTGTGAGTGAGATGGGAGCAGGGACTAAAAACGCTCGCCCATGACATTCCCCACATCTGTGTCAAAACTGACCCTGTAGCTTCAACGTGCGTGACTAGCCACTGAAACTGTTTTCTTTGCATTCTGAAGGTTAGAGATGTGTGTTTTTGGGTACGGGCATCTCGGGGCACTGTCATGGCAGCTCACCTTAGAAAGGGACCTCAGCGTCTCAGGGTGGGCAGAAGGTCACTTACCTGGAAACAGGGATGGTGAAGACCTGGCCAATGGGAGCTCTGCAGGAAGGCAAGTTTTCAGAGATTTTTCTGAAAAGAAGGTAGACCCCCGACCAGAACCTCAGGACACAGCATCATTTTTATGATTATATGATCCATTTTGAGTATTATATAGTTTTTATCATATATATATATATATACATATATATGCCATGGCTGCACAGAGGGCAGGAAACTGAAGTGATGGCCAACCATACTGCATCAGCCTGAGGCAGCACCAGGAAGCAGAATGGCGCTCTGGGAAGGATGGTAGGACGTGAGAGCATAAAAGCTGTCATAAAGCACAGGTGACAGGACACAGTGGGACCACGACATCCCTGTGCTGTGATATCACCCGCTCATACCAAGGATATCACTTGTGGAAAGACTTATGGTGTTTATATATTAATGATTAAAGCTGATAATTTGATGCATCCATCTGTTTTCGGAACCTTGTTCTATTTAGGGTCATGGGGGGTCCAGAGCCTATCCTGGAAGGTACAGGCACAAGGTAGGGAACAACCCAGGATGGGGTGTCAACCCACTGCAGAGCACACTCACATACCAGTCACACCTAGTGGCAATTTAATAACTCCAATTCATCTTAACACGTTTTTGGACCTCAGGAAACCCCACAACGACACAAGGAAAACATAGAAACTCCAACCACAGGACCCTGGCAGAGATTCAAACCAGAGATACTGTATAAGGCAACAGTATTAAACACTGTGTCATCACACCAGCTCTAACTTGATGCAAATTTTACTACATATTACTTTGTAGATAAGATTAAGATAAATTAATCATTGATTTTTTTGTCATAAAGAAAAGGCAAAGGTGGTGTGTGGCCTAGTGGATTAGGATGCTGTGTTTGTAATTGGAAAATCACTATCCCTAATCTCAGAGGCATCTGAGTGATTTCACCTTTGGACCCTTGAGCTTCAGCGAAGTGGGTCTGATAAATAAGTATATGTTGAGCAGGCTTCCATCTGTCTGCTGACTGCTTTTCCTGGTGAGTTGGCTGCACAGCTTTACATTACTGCTTTGCTCAACCTTACATGTGCAGCAAACGCAGCAACGAAAGTCAAAACATCATTGCAACTCCCTATATTTTCCTGTGTTGTTGGAGTTTTCGCTCTCACTGTGTCCCCTCGATCACGCGGTGCAGAAATATGGGACAAATTGCATCCCAAATTCAGTCAAAACAGGACGCAGCATTTATTTTTCAATACAGGGTGATTGCGTAATATATGGGACGGGTGCAAACTCTAATCCTCATATTTCCCAAAGACTTAATTGCATGATTACATGTTCCTTTTACACAATATAAAACAAATAAAAGAAATGTTCTTATTTACATCATATACACAGGATCATCTGCAATCAGCAAGAAGAGTATTTGCAAATCAAAGTATTTTTAACTCTTGGCGCATTCGCTTACAGCATACCAATTCCTTGTCCACAAACCAACCAGAAACTTTGGTGAACAAATGGGTTTTTCCTGTCTGATGGCTCATGGTCTGAGTGGTTAAACGTGTATCAATCATCTTTGTGTTGAGAACACACAAGTGCGCACATAATTGGAAAGACTAGGTGAGGCATTGCTTCTCTGAGTGGGTTTAAAAGCATGTCATATTCCATAACTATCCAATCAACTACTAAAGAGAAGGTGATAAGACATATATTGAAGTTGAACAGCTGCAATCTTTCAGTGTCATATGGAAATGGTCATTGTGATTATTCCTTGGCATTAAAATGATATTTTAAGTGGTCTCCAACCTTTTTTACAATGATAGCTACTTTCACAAAGAAAATACTCTAGGGAGCTACCGAGTCGGGGCAGGGGTTACCCTTTGGTAGATTTTATCTATTGGGGGGGGGGGGGTGTTAGGGAAAGCGCCGTAGCTTTCACCCCGACCGTTATCTGTGTGGAGGAAGC
>JAODLD010000038.1:10451933-10469315 GCA_026781065.1 Mormyrops boulengeri
CCCCCCCCCGCCCCCCCCCCCCCCCCCCCCCCCCCCCCCCCCCCCCCCCCCCCCCCCCGGCGCCCCCCAGTCAGGTAGCACAATGGACCCTTCCACTGCATTGCTGTGTAACGTCCCACGATGATTCATAATAAGGAATTCCATAATTTTGTTCTGAAGATTGAATGACTAGAATCCTTTCCGAGTTTGTCACAGGTTACTTTATTTAAATTTATGTTAGTGGTGAGCGGTTACGATAATGAATGGATGGATGGTAAACCTGTTTTGGGATTGTTGATGATCGCCAAGAACTGTTACGTTTATATGCTAAGTGGAAGATATTACAATGCACCATTTGTAATTTCAACTTGATTGCCTGTATGAACTAATTCTCATGAATTATTGAGCAATATATATAATATGTACAGTGCGCTAATATATTTAATCGAGAAAAGGCAGCGTGCTGTCTCTGGGCTGCCGAGGTGACCTGATTTTCATTCCTTGTTCTTAACTGAATGGGCTTCTTCTCTTGATGGAAACCTGATCCAGGATCTTCTATGTGTGTTTGTTTTAATCAGCCCACAAATGTTCTTTTTATTTTGGATCGCTTAATTGTACACCATGAAAGTTACAATACCTCCTATTGTCTTATTATTAGTTTTAAAGGTCTTTTAAAAACTTAATAGAAAACAAATATTAATACAGGCTGCTTTGATCATGATGGCTTTAAAACACTTCTCGTTATGTTCTAAGTGCACATTATATGGGTAGAAAAGTCATAAAACTGGTCATTAGAATGACATGGAAACTTTGCACGGTTTGTACAAAGTAAGGAAAAAAGACAAAAAGTGACCTTTACCTAAAATGTAAGGACATGGGATGTTTTTGCACTGCCAGAAATAAAATCACAAATGCATTAGGGAAATAGGTTCCCAGCAAAATGAGGTCAAATCTAATAAGCTCTTTTAACACAAGGTTATGGAAGAACCAATCAGATTTGAAAGTCAACCAGTAGAAGAGAGAGGGTCACAGCTAGATATTTCCACACCTTCCAATAAGACATGCAAGAACACCTCAACACAGAAGGGAATGTATGCCAAAATATCCCAGGGTAAATGCAGACAGGAGAGCAAAACACTGCTTCATAGGAGAACTGCCAGGACTGACCCACCTCCACCCAAGTCGTTTATTTCTTTAACATCCAGAGGTACGAGAAAAAAATCTTCAATAGAAAGGGGTGCCAACTGGTTTAAGAATACTTTAAAAAGCCTGAAATATAGCATGCTTACTGTAGTATTATCTTTGCTAGTCTTAAAACTTATATTTATGACACCAGTAAATAATGGCCAGAATTTAGACTCATCTGAATTCATTCCTCATCATTATTTTGCATTTTTTTCTATCAGCATAAGAAGGCAAACGACAGTACCATACAGTAGCTTTTTTAAGGGGCTTTTGCTCAAGCCGTTGACATAAACAAGGATCACTCAGTACCTTTAAAAAGAGGCACTTGAAGTAGTGTGGGCACAAGTGACTGGTGCTCCCAGCCTGCCCCTGTGCACGTGGAAGCATCGTAATAATAATAAAAACAATCCAAAATATTTGTTGTGGCTTGTGAATGAGCATAATTCTCCTGATAGTTATTATTAGCCTTTCTTTATTTTCTCTCTAATAAGAGCTACATGAATGAACAATAATATTTACATTTTGTCATCACTTCCTAATTATAATGCGATGATCCAAATGTGGGTATGAAAGGTTTTTTTTTTCCCCCAAATCCAGATCGCAATCCAAAAATCAGTAGATAAACACAACAGGCATCAGCTAAATCTGGCAATAGTTGGGTAAAAGAATGGAAGAGCAAGGTAACAATGACTCAGTGTAAACACGCAATGCCTCACAGAGGTGAGTGAGAGCAGTGAGCCAATACAGACAACCAAGTAACAAGGTCATGAGCTGCAGGAAGGGTAATTATCCGGTGAGGCAGAGCGTAGCCAGGCTGGCTAACCGGGGACTTCACCGCATGTGGGTAAAGCTGTGCAAGCTGGGTTTTACACAGGCACAGTCCCCGCAACGTCTCCCGAAACCACCCCTCTATAGTGTGGGGCAAGATCTACACACCCGAGAAGCTCATCTTGATCACACTCTCCGAATTGTCCCCGCCTCCCGGTTCTGCACTTTAAGACCAGTGTGTAGCCAACACACACTCATGGCTGAGAAATATATGGTGGAACGTAAACATGGAGTTTTACAGAACAGGGAATGGTGATTGTGGAACTTTCGTTTATCACTAAAGATTCGTCACACTCTTTTGTGCATCATGGAAGGCCGCTGAAATAAACATGGAACATAGCTGAAAAGTATGTAAACAGCCGTGAAGTAAACAGAACCAAAAAATTGGCGAACAAAAACTGAAGACAGTGAAACCCAAGATATACAGTAAATGCTAGAAACCTCAACTAAAAAAAAAACAAAAATCCTCTTAGATGTTGTTGTGCTTAAAGTTACTTTTAGTGAGGGTGACATCATTGCCTCCCTCACATTAGTACATTTGTCTTTCTTCAGCCAAGATAATTATAAGGGTAATTAATCCTGACTCCATTTGATGATCATCTGAGTGTCATTAGCTAAGTAAATGTTCATGGAGATCTCCCTATACAGGACCCAGCTGTGTCTCACAGCAGCCTAAACTCAACATCTATCTGCAAAAAAGTTATTCCCAATCACTATCACTTATTATTCATTTTCTATTCTGGCCTAGAGTTCATATTATAGCCATATTGTAAAAAGTTACAATGAAATCAATCAAATAAAATGTTGCTTGAGGATCTGGCAGCCAAACTATTGATTCGTGCCAGTTTGTTCTGCTGCTGGGCGGCTCCCAACTGCAATTAAACGGGAAATGCAGCTTAGATTCAGGTCATGGTCTGAGCTGCAGTGTGGGAGGTGTGATTTCACAGACGAACCTCATTAGAAATGCTTCAGCTTAATTTAAATTGTGGGTTTGTATGTACTCAGAAGATCTTTGCTGTGTAGCTGGATGTAGACTCCTCTATGTAGGGGAAGTAGGCATCTGATTATTTACATAGTAGCATTTAAGCACCAAAATTCAGCAGGATTTATTTACTAATCATGTTATGATCAATGATAAATGTTGAACATATTTTGAGTATCCACCTATTCTAAACGTGAACTAATGACTGTAATTTTATTGTCTTTATTGAATGACCATATGAAGACTGAGGATGTTGTAATGGGTTTCCTCATACTGGGATAAGCTATGAACCCCATACATGGGTAAGTGAATGCAGAAAATGGTTGACTGGGCCTATTGTGGATTTTCTAGAACTATCTACTGTAGACAATGGGGGATCTTTGTCTCTTGCTACAGCTAATCAAAGCATGCATGCCAGAAAATGCCTTTATGAAAAAAATCTGCCTGGTATCAGAGACAAAAGCTGGGTTTAATGTTTGTATTCTGACTGTCATGCAACAAAAATCACACTAACAATGTTAACATTCCATGGTCGTCCCACAAAATACAATGGCAATGTTGTCTATAAACATGCTTATTCTTGTCAGACAAGTATTGCCACTCAAACTGGAGGAAGAAAATGGTTGTTCCCTTTGCCATTTAACTTCAGATTTAATTTTTTTGTGAACATAGCTGCTAAGGGAGACAGAGATGGGCTGTTCACTGAATTCGCACAGAGAGTCTTGAATTTTACCTACTGTTGCTTATTGGACAAAGTCTGTAATATAATCATTGCAGCTCTGTTTAATTAAATTTAATTAAATACATTTTGAATAAAAATGGTATAAAGTGCATGCATAGCACATTAATTTACAATGCATTAATTCTGTTATTATTGTTGTAATTAAAAGCTGCCCTTATGGGCAGTTGCCCTTAGGGGGCGCCGAACTGCCAGCAAATTTAACTTTGCCTCAAGCGGGGGGCGCTGGCGGTGATGCTCGCCTAGGGCGCCACACCAGCTAGGACCGGTTCTGTTCGCAACCATGTGCTGTATGAATGGCAGATCATGCTGCTATGTCGTTTCTTACCCCGGGCATCCGCATGACTTAGAAACCCAGTGCCCAGGCATGTAAACCGCACAGTGAGGAACAAGCGCTCTTTGTGATGTAAATATGAACAAGAGCTTACATGCTCATCCAAGCATGACACACACTGTGTGCCGAGAGACCACAGAGAGGTTAACAGAGGAGGTGTGTGCTACACTAGGAGCACAGGCTGATCACAGGATGGACAGAAGACCCCATTGGGAACAGTCAGAAATCAGTGTTGGATAAATCACCTGGGGATAGATGTTAGTGGAGGAGTTTTAAGCTGCACTGAAAATGAATCCAGATCTTATGGATCCTGACCTTAATGGTTGTTCTGTAACAGTTCAAACTAACATTACATTGTGCATGTTTCATTTTAGTTTACTGACTGTCTTTGAAACAAATTAAAAGACAAAATTGCTGGTTTCATCTTTCAGTGATTTGAGTAATGGTAGATCTAAAGCCTAGCCCAGAAGATCCATGATCTTTAAAACCCAGCTCTAAAATTCTACTGACTGAAAGAGAGAATCAGTTATCATTATATCCATCCATCCATCCATCCATCCATCCTTCCATCTTTCACTGCAAGTAAGAAAAATTCTGTAAGACAAGTAAGATCTTATTCACTTCCATACAAAACTGGGATGGCCAGGAAAAAGCTGTTAAAAACACTGAGCTATGAGAAGAAAGTAGGAATTTAAAAAAAGTACAAAATAATAAAATCTGAAAAAATTTGAATCTGGTTAAAATCCAAACAAGATGACATCAAGACACAGCAGGCACATTACATGCCTGTGGATAATCAGGCTCAGATCAGATATCAAAAGCAGGGTAGAATGAGGGAGACTTCACTGTGGGTCAATAGCGTAGGACATGTTACTGTGTGCAAAACCAGTTAATTTTAGAAGACGTATACGCTGGCAAAGCCTTGAGTAGTGGCTGCTCACTTCTACCTTATTTAAACAAAAGATGAGATTTGTAGACCAAGACATGATTTTATACCAAATGTGTGTTCTGTACCATTTCATATTAGTACCAGATAATTATATGCAATGAAAAGTAGCCAGTTCACCAAATTGTGACCTGTTATTATAAAGGAATTTTATGTTACCTTCACTGCTTGTAGCTGGCAGTTTAATACAAGTTTACCATAGCATCAACGGCTTGTGCGATGGAGTACACAAGCAATATGGAGAAATCCCCTGAATGCACAACATTATTAGTATAATATAAAACAAAATTAACGGAATGTCATCCTTTGGAAAGAAAGAATCAGAAACACAGCTATGGGTGCCTAAAGTTAATAAACAACCGTAGTTAATGAATTCCAAACCCCACACCTTTGGGCTCCCCTCACAAAAATGATGTTTTTATACAGATCTGGGTTCTTTTGTCCAAAATTAGACAACTGACAATCTTTACTCGGATGTCTGCAGGAATGTGTCCTACACTGAGCCACACTTGTCAAGTGGCATTTCCCTCCCACTGAATTCTTGTGCTTCGTTGGATCGGAGCCTCTCCGAGGACTTGCTTATGTTCACTGTGAACACTTAAGAATAATGTGCCAATCAATGGTATTTTTGTACAGACCAAAGTATGAATCCAAGAATTCACTGTAATATATTCAATATATCACATTAAAATACATATATAATACTGAATTTTAAGTTATTTTATCTGGTGATATCATCACGCAAACCACAGTCCACAGTAAAGGGATCAGATAAGCTGAGGAGCTGCATGTCAAACCACATTCTCATTCACCTGACCCTTGCTCAGGGCCCAGCACATCCTTATCAAGCCTTTGACAGGAAACACAGGGTTCACTTATAAGAGATTGTGCTGACTGACAGATGATTATTGTAGCAATGGATTCACATGCAAGCAGTGCAAAACTCTTTGGTGTAGAAGCCACACCCCATCTGTAACTTTCCACATGAATGTGTTCATCTGCTGCTCACTGAATATTCATCCATGTCCTGCAGATTTGCTCTTTATGTTCCTGACAAAATATATTCAGTTAGTATATGCCAATATCCCCCTCTGGTGTTGCAAAGCAGCAGTTTATAAGGGCTGGTCATGTGGCCATGCAGGTCAGAATAACCACATCATTATTCTCTGCTTTATGCAACAGCGGCCCCTGCAGGGCAAGAAAACAGCAGTCATTAAATCCTTATATAGTAAAAGTTTATTGCCTCATCCATCCATCCATCACCCATCCATAACCACTCCAGGATCATAGTTAGCCTTCTACCTATTCCAGAAACCAGAGGGCTCATATATGAATGGGTGCCAAATTAATTTTCTTTAATTTCTTTAATTCTTCTTTGTATTTTATTGAAATAAATAAAATAAAAGTGATTTTAAGCAGAAACCAATATCTGATAGTAGCTTGTATTTTTATTACTGCTGCATTGTTACATTATAACAGTAATAATACACAATCATTATCTATTAATTCATTTGAATTTATAACATTAATTCATTCAGTTAATAACCAGGCTCCTAGTTTACCAGAACCCTAAACAGATAATGGAGGTAGGAAATAATGTTATTCTGATGATAGTGCCGTAGTTAGGGTTGCATACTCTTCAAAGGGTAAAACACACATCACAGTTTCTCCCCTCTTACATCAATTGAAATGCTGAGGCTTGTGTTACAGAACCTCTATCTTGCTTAGCAAAACAATCTGCTTGTGAATGACTAAATCCACCCATACAGCACTAATACCCCCTTGTGGACACACAGTGAACCAGCAGGTGTGACTCTTTAAAGACCCTTCAACAACACATCGCTGCAACCACCACACTTTTTGCTACAACAGAAAATCATGAAGTGATTGAATATATTGTTATTCCTCATATTGTAAATTGTGGGTATACCTGGCTTTCCCTGTGTATGACCAGCTGGTTTTCAGAAGGTGTGGCCTCACACCCCCAGGTTTGTGGGTTGATTCCCACCCCTGTTTCTGGTAAGTGGTTTTGGAATAAAAGGCACCGTCAGTGCAGAGCAGCGGGGGGGGGGGGGGGTCAGAAAATCCAGCAGCATGACATTTGTTAACTGCCAGCTAAAACAGCTGAACAACTCAAAAGCAGCTCACTTGAAATTCGCAACTCATGCATCTGCTCTGTGGATGAGGACAATATCAGTGTCAGCTTGTGATACACAAACGGGCTCCTACACCTTTGCAGGTTTGCTAAATCCAGTCAATGGACTACTGGACAGTAGAAACGTATTAAGAGGCTTAACAGAGACACTGGGGGTGTGAGACACCAGCTAAAGATCTTCTTTGCTTTTGTTCCTATAGCATGGTGGGTTTCCTGGCTTGGGCTGCGGACACTCATCCCACGTTTAACCGCAAGGTGACATTCATCTTCCCACTTTCAAGCATTCTTCCTGGACTAGTGACACACCCCCCACCCCCGAAATTCCAGGTGCCATGTCTCTCAGACTGACTGCATGCAGCGTTTCCCATCATTCTAAGTACCTCTGCCTACAAGGAATGAGACAGCGACGGTGACAGAATTCAGCCAGGTGTCAGCGGCACTCTGTTACCATCGTCTAGCATGTGATACAGCCCATGAGGCCGGTTTCAAAGAGTAAAAGAAAAACAGAACAAAATGCCAAAGTTAAGAAAAACAGAACAAAGGCTTTTACTTCAGGACTGAAATATAATCAATGAATTAAACTTAATGATATTATCAGTGGTGCCTGGCCAGTGTCATCAGAGGCATGTTTATGTATGTGAAGCATTATTCTGTTAGAATTTTTTTCTTCAAGTGAAATAACTAAAATGTAGATACACCAGGTCCCTACAAACAAACAGTCTGTTCCTTCTGCAGGGTGCATCACAGGTGAACAGGCTAAGCAGCCCAATACATCAAAGTGCCGTGCAGCAAACAGTGCTGACGCAGATTGTTAATCAGTGAAGGGGGCGCAGTTTTACTGGGCCCTTCCAACTCCCACCCCTCCACCCCCCACAGTGGCTCAGTTGACTCTGTCCCCCAGGGTTTGAGGGAGTCCACGGCCCAGGCAAGCGGTGGCAGGCCGACAAGCTCAGGGGAGATCAGGAGAGGCTTCAGCTTAATTATCCTCCACACCCCAGACTCACTGCATTGCTACAGAAGCGGGTGCCCAACTCCCAAGCCAAACACCTTGAGGAACACTGCAACAAAGCTTTTAAGGACAGGAACTTTGCTCTGCAAAGCCAGCCGCTTCATCAAAACTGGGCTGTGGAGCAGATGTGTATAGTAAGCCGTTAATTTTTTAAGACCTGGGGGGGATAGGGGAAGTAAATAAATCTCTGTACTCCTTTGCACAGTTACACCCGTGGTGAGCCTCTGAAATACAATACAGGGTGTTTCTCTCGGAAGCACTGTATGACTCCAAAGAGCTTTGCGACAACCCAGTGTTCCAGATAACAGACAAAGACTATCCTCTGAGTTTGAGGAAACTGAACAAGCTACTAGGCCTTATATTTTAAAGCAGGAGAACTCTGCGGTGAGGCGTGCGAGTCTAAAGGCAATTTCAGACAAAGCATATTAATTCTGCAGCCATGAATATAACAGAAATGTTTCTGAATTCTATTTAAATAGGTGTCTGTTTTGGCACTTTTAAAAATAAGACATGAGACATTAAAGCTCATTTCTGTTGTTTTTTTTGAGGCAATGCAGACTGTCAGGGAGGTTAAACATATGTAGGCAGCTCATATATGGTGACAAAGTTTGTTCTTTGTTTCGCTAATTGGTTTTATTTGCACATTTGGTCTGCAGGCAAATACCGAGCAAATACACCTCTTTAAAAGAAAACAAGACTATTAAAGCCTTTAGAGAACAATTAATGGCTGCAGCGTGCTGATTCGGCTTTACTGTTTGCATGCTAACGCCGTGAGCCGTGTCTAGTCATCTTCCAGGTACAAGGCCCTCACTGCTCATGACAAAGTTACCGCAGCACAAAGCTGGCAGCTGAGTCGGCACGGGGTGATGCCACCGTTACTATCGTTACTTTGCTTCTGTATGGGAAAATAAACACCTTATGTCTTCTCAGGGTAACATATGAAACCCTCTGGGAAGCAGGAAGTGCACCCTTTTGCATTCTGTAAACCGCCAGCGGGCACGCCACCTTCCAAGAAATGGAACCAAAAACACAGCTCTGCATTTTCTAGGAAATGGAAGGAGATGAGAAAAGGATCGCTCACATCCATAACCACTGTTCAAATATTATTTCAGAAAAAGCCCGGGCATCTTGGAGAACGCCACTTGCTTCCAGTGCGCAAGGCTAATAGTCCGGCTAAAGGCTATACATTTGCTACCAATTTAAGTCCAACATCTGGAATTTCAGCTCCATCATTCTGTGCCCTAAAATGAATTGGCTGCATGGGGTGCGATCTCCAGGACAAACACTTATTGAGGCGCTTGACCCCGATGATCCGAATACTGGAGGTAGTAAATAAATACAAAGCCGGCATGATGTTTAAAGATACACGAAACCTGAAGGAGATCTTGGAAGGAGGAGGTTTCTCCAACCATTCTTTGAACTCTGCGTCGCTCTGCTAGACTTTTTAGAGAAGCCTATCATTATCAAGCTGTTTTTCTGGATTTCCATTAAAATAGAGCTTGTTCATACAAACTTTGAGGTTTGAGGATTTTGCTCGACTGACTGGGTGGCTTTCGTGGGGGAACCAGTGAGGGACATGCTGGAGAGAGACCAGTAGCCACTTTATAACCTGCATTGGCCTGGAGCGCATGTCAGTGAGGACATATTTCCTGGCATCGAGTACCGGTCAGTGGCCAGAGCGCTACTCTGAAGGAAAAACATGCTCATCTTTACATTCGATTTTAGAAATCGACAATATAAAGATATGGATTTTTCTTGCACTACCAAAAAAATACCTCTGAAAAAATGTTGTGTTTATTTGTAAATGCAATAGCACAGGGTGAGATTTAGAGTTTAAGAGGGGGTTCTGGGCCCAAAGCGCTTCAAGGAAAGTTCTCTTTTATACCTTCAAACCCAGATTACTTCAGTGAACGTGTATAACCTGCACATCTCTTTCAGATTCTTCAATCACTGAAACGATTAATTTCTATTTTATTGTAATGCTCTCATGTATTATCAGTAACTGTGGAAATACTTTGGCTACATTTTTATGGTTAGCCAATGTTTCTGACAGTTTTCTTACAGACACATATGTGTTGAATCTGTGGAATTACAAAAGATCTTATGTATTAAGATACGTACAAGGCATTGAGGGGCCAGTGTTTCAGCTGTTTTGCTACACTGCTACCTCAAATCCAGCTTTGAGACACCTGTTGAATTAAAGGGACGATACAGCAGCCCCTTCTGAATGAGGAGGTGATTTTGGGTTTTCCACCCATCGACTTTATTTCAGTGCCCATCACCTTCATTCTCTATTATGCTGGGCGACTGTCATACTTTTATCTTACATAGCTTAAGCCAGCACATAAAACTAAGCCTATTGCACTGCAGTCAAAGATTTAAAAATAAATGAGACGTTTGCCCTCACACTGGTTACACAACAAAACAGACCTGCTTGTTCTGGAATGTGTCAGTTTGCCTAACTTTGGTCTCTCCACATGAATGTCTGTAGTGCCCATGTTGCCTTTTTGCTGTGGTCTGTCCAGCCGCAGCATAATTGGTGATGTCATTCTTGGTCTAACTGGTTTTTTCTGTGACTGTGTGAGAGACATTTGGGAACTTTGCATATTTTCTCCCAGCATAACCATACTAGTGACACCTGGGTGTTTACACGCAGTCTCCTCGCATCCTCGGCGCGCCGTGTTCCCTCCAGCCGAGTCGTCGTGTGAAAATACCTCGGCATGAATGAACGCACATTGCTGGTCAGGAAGCTCACCCAGGGGCTTTTCCCACAGGCCTTCCAGGACCTCTCTGAGGCCTTGCACAAGAGCTCCAGAAGATGGCAGGAGCGGCATTGCCTCAGACAGCAGTGGAAAAACATTTAACACCCGAGGTGGGTGCGTCACGCCGTGGCATGACAGCTGTTTCGTGTCAAATTCCCTTAATATGGCAATAAACATCCACAAATTGTCTACTTATGGCAGGCAAAGGTGAGAGGGGAAGCCAAAATTGGTAGCATTGTGTCATTTCCCTGCCATCTCGGTGTACTTTCCCAATGTAATTTTTTTTACAGACATATTAGCCTACTGACAATTTCCCAAACATTTGTTAATATCCTTCATGTTAACACGGTTTTGTCGCACACAATAATGTCTTAAAGTCAGAGGAGTACAATATCATGGTTTGTTCCTTTAGCTGAAGAGAAGCACAAACATCTGGAATATTCAGTTTTGAATTTCAGATTAATGATGAATTGTTATGTACTAAGACATCTTTATGTCAAAGGACGTTAAGAACTTTTTTGTTCATTATTAAAATGGCTTGATTTGTTTTTGTAAAGTGCCACTTGCATCCAATTATGAGAAAATATCTCTGTTCACAGCTGAAAAATGTAGTGAGCCTAGCAGCATGTGTGCTGGAGAACCAAATGGGCCTTCTCGCGCTCATTTGCCTTGATGAGGACACTGAAGACATCTAGACGAGTACCATTAAGAAAGATGCCACAATGCCAGGTGGGGCTCTCATTTTCACGCTTTCGCGGTCGGAGCCACAACACTGAGCTATGTCTTAATCCATTCCAATTTCCCTTTGCTTTTTCCCAGTCAGGGGCAATCACCAGGGAATGGCCTTCAACACAGCTAACGCTTGATGAGGGAGAAGCTGCTTTCAGGGGTCCAATGCTTAACACTGGATAAGATCTCTTATCATGTTCATAGCTCCACAGGGCTATTATTTACGGTCCCAAGGTTTTATGGCACCAGGAAATGGTTCCAATTACGACGTTGTCATCCAGGTGAGAGTAAAGACCAATTCCAAGGCTTTATTATTATAACTTTCATCTGAAAAAGATTTGAAGAAATGAAGATACCAAGAATAATGAAAAAAATGCAAATTCTATTACGGGGACTGTAAACTGTATGTGTATTTTTCAAGTTAAAGGTGACTGCCCCGGGAAACCCTAGGTGGGCATGCTGCCATTTTATTGTTGCCCTCTCTGCACTGTCAAAGCCTCATTAAACTGTTTTATTTTGGCATAATAAATGGGCCACCATTCCACAGCTGCACCACTTCGAAATTACAGGCATACCCCTGTTACCTAGTGAGATGAAGGTGCCTGTCACCAGCCAGGATAGCTAAGATGCCAGAAATGCTGTTCTGGACACTTGTGAAGCTTTCAAAAAATGTTCCACCCACATTTTAAGTACCAATGATGCTTTCAATCCGAACTAATGCTGCAATAAAAAAGAATATGAAATATTTGTTGAAAGCTTCTGAATTCTGCTAATAGTTTTTTTTTCTGCAGCATAAATATTGGACATTTAATGCCTAATCACCTCAGGGCTTAAATAGGCCTCTTAGTAAAGTGTGAAGTGTTTATCACCAGCTACCAGAGTGTGAGCCGCTGGAAATTTTGAGTGTAAACCCTTTGGGTTTGTGAATTTTAATTTTTAGCAGACAATACAGACAAAGCAGACTCTTTCAAACCAAATAAATACCTGGTTATATCTTGTAAATGCATGGTTATGCGTCCATATTCCTGGAAGAAAAAAAACATGATTCATTTTAATAACCCAAAAGGCAGAAAAAAGATCCATTCTGTACTTAACCAAAGAAATACTGAAAATAGTGAATTATTTTCTCAATTATAGTCCCACTGGGGAGTATGCTGTTTTCATATCCTCCTGTGGTTTTCAATTGCAAGTAAATTCTTTAACTACACTTTTGGGCAACGTATAGTGCGTTGTCGTTTTTCATTCACAACTTCAAATGCTTCAATCGTAAAATCAGTTTGAAACATAACTGCAAAGACATTACTCAGCACATTCTCACAGTCTTTCCCCAAAGTTTGTGGTACCACTGTGGATCCCTGTAATGCTTGCATGGGAGAGCACAGTGAAATCCAAAGAATCAAGGCTATTTTTGATGAAAACCTAGCACTTGAAGACGACCAGTCATAATAAGTCTGAGAGGGTCTCATTTGTTCAAATGCTACTGGCCAATGTAATGGTTTCGTCCCAAACAGCAAACTACGAAAGAAGCTTGTGAATTACATTATTTAGTCTTTATATATGATTTACACTGCTGGACGGGTATGTGCACGACCGCTGCATACTTAGTGAACCGGGTAATATCTGATTCTTCCAATCAGTAGAGGATGAAGAAGTTAATTTCCTTCCAGAAGCACTGAGTTCCTATCCCATTACTGGCCTTTCAGTACTTTCATTCTGTCCTGTTCTTTTTTTATCACTAAGAGGACTTACTTAAATATTATACAATGTTTCTACAGCATATTTTATTTAATATGAGCTTTGTAAGAACAAGATGTCCTATTTTTTACATACCAAGGTGTTTTTGTCTTTTAATTCTACATAAAAATGTTTTAAAGGCCTTTTAAATTACACAATTGTTCTCAAAGGAACAAGAAATAAAAAAATGTACTTTGAATCATGCTGTAATGCTGCATTTCATAAGTTGGGAGGAAAAATGAATGGAGAATTGGATTTGAATGGCTCTCTGTGGATATTCATATGTTTTGCAGCATTTAAATGTTCCTATTCTGAATGCTTTTGGAACTGATGCATAGACCTTTATGGCAGATGTAACATGCATGTGTGTCCTGCAATGGCTGGCATCCCATCCAGGATGTCCCCTACCATGTCCCATCCAGGGTGTCCACTACCACATCCCCAACCGTGTCCCCTGTACTTCCAGATACGGGCTCTAGGCTCACCAATGGATAGATGAATGGATGGTTGAGATCAAAAGCACAACTGAATTGAATACTACAATGAACCTGTAATGAAAATTGAAAGGGTTCCAAGCACTTGAGATTATATGTGATTTTTCAAGATGATAACATACGGAAAAACCACATATCTTCAACGAGTTACATAAGACATTATCAACATTATATCACCTCTCCATGTGCTAAATAATATTTCCAAGATCACAAGTGTTTTTTTTTTATTAAACAATTTTAACTTGTATTAGCAATTCAGTATCTAAAGAATTTATTGTACAGGAGTTGTTTTGTTTTGGAGGACTGTTGAGGTAATTGACGGTAGTCTCATTATCATTCCAGTTAACCACCGGGATAACAGAATTTTCTGAATAACAAATACAGTCATTGGTGCTGCATAACATTAGGAATCCTGGGTGGGATATTGCCATGGTTCCTTCTCTTAGTAGTACAGTAGTCAAGAAACCATCTTGTGTTTTGTATGTAAGTCATACTTTATTGTATTAATTGTTATGGTATTATGTAGATAATAGGTGCAGTGAATCTATGCTGGTCAATTCAAGTTAACAGTTACTCAGTGCTTTCTATGGCCACACCCACCTCAGAAAATGACAAAAAAATATGCCAATGCAAATGACATTAGCAACCAAAGTGAGCCGAACCCAAACATAATAAATATAAATGATGAATTTGGTCATTTTTGCGTACAATATTGCCCTACAATGATGCTATACAAAGGTTCTACAGGCCCATGGAGGGCTTTGAATGGAAATGAGGTGTAAAGTCCATTACGATGGGCAGGGCTGTGACAGCAGTGGGTGTCTGTGCCCCTAACCCATGAGCTCTGAAACCACATAAATGCCTTGGCTATTAACCGCTTGAACTATGTATGTCCTGTATAGATTATAAACATTTAATAGTCATTCAATAGGCTGGGATCGTTTTTGGTGGCAATTTGGTTTGGTGTGAATCGAAATGGTTGCTTGGTTCAAAAACTTGGAGTTGGAAAATATGACAGCATTTTACCCCAGTCTACTTAACTCATAATCTCCTTTCCAGCCTGCCAAAGGCTGCAGTTTTTCTCAAGGATTTTTTAATCAAATTTGGTGTGAACTAAACGGAAACCAAGACCTCGCTAAAAGACACCATCGGATGTGGAGAAACATAAAGAACAAAAAAGAACTGCAGAATGAGGCAATGAAATAAATTAAACAAAAATACTAATTTAGCTACCGATTTGTTCAAAATAATAAACTGAATTCTTTGTGGGAGTTAAAACTGAATAGTTATGAAGTGTTTATTGTTTGGAAAGAGAAAGCAATGCTTCTGTAGGACAAACTAAGTTAGCTTGCTGTGTGGGTGTGTGTATGTGTCTATTTAGTAGGCACATAAAGCAAGCAAACAGGATATGGAGAAATAAATGTGAATGGCTATGTTAGACGTCATCGAGCACTTAGTGAGCTGATTGGTCTGTGAGACGTGGACCCACCCTCAGCTAACGTTTTGTGCTCAGGTGATTGATTTGTGTAGGAGATTGGTCATGGGTGTGGGGCTTGTGGGGGTTTCAATGGGTCTATGGCCATGCTTTCCAAATTACACAAGTATAGTTGGGGGGGGCCGTGGGGTGACGGAGATTGTCTGCCTTCTTTCCCTGGGAAAGTTAGGGAAGGATCAACAATACGGGGCAGATTTCGTACTAAACGTTAGCTTTATTGGTTTAACACGGCTCCAACAGAACACTGGGCCGCAAGAATTCAATGATGAAGTCTATGTCTTGTTAGGCTGCCAACTTGGCAAAACTGTATCTCTGACTGAGACTACACCCATTTAATAGAATGATATGTCAATGAGTTCAAAACCTTCATAATCGCTTGTACAGAAGGTCTGAAAGTCGGGAAGCTCGGAGTATTTTAAGTTCACCGTTTCCGAAGTTTATTTTCATACATGATTTCCTTGCTCACATGAGAATCTTTTATTATGAGCAGAATAATATATGACATCTTGTATGTCCAGCTGCTCTCTCCTCACGTCGCTGGTAGGGTGGCGCCGCACTCTCCCCACAGCGTCGTGCCCATCGGTGCCCGCCCCCGGAGCCGGCCTTGCAGGCTGGAGGGCCCCTGCATTGTCACACTGCCCCATGTATCAGCGTTCGGCTTCCACCCTGCGTGACCTTTGCCCTTTGGGTTTGTTTAAAAAGGAGGAGCTGTGACAGAGTGCTTTTTTTCCATGACATCTCATGTAAACCGATGCTTTTCCTTTTAAAAGGTCACTTTCCAGGTAACTGCAAAGTTAAAACCCCGTGTTTATTTCCAATCCAGGAAGAATACAACACTTTTCCAGCGCGGCACCCACTGGACTCCCAGGCCAGCCTGCTACATTGGCCATTAAGATGACATCAATAAACAGATTACAGCAGATGTAACTGACACAATGGGGTTTCATGACATTATACGGCAACTAACAGCTTATTCCATACAGCAACATAATCAATGACCGGATCTGGCCACTGATTCAAATATAAACCCTCCTCAGGGGAGGAATGACAGAAACTCTTTATCCAAACTCCGCATCAGGGCCCAATACTTAGCTTCAGTGAATAAAGCTGGTGTCATATTCAACTAAATCATCTGCCACAACTTAATGGTAAGTGTTTAACAAAAGAGGATTAGTACTTCAACAGCAAAATATAACAAAACATGGAATGTCCTTCTCAGCTTCTCTTACCTCCAATTTCTGTTATCTTGCATGTTGCAAGTACATAAATAAATGTTCTAATTAAGGCAAAATTCATATTTATGAACAGTATAAGATTTTGTAAAACACTTTTTGTAAATGAAAATGTGCCTCTTGTCATTGGTTTTTGGCAAAGGGCTGCATTGCAATATAATGTAGAGTGCGTGTGGTATACAGCTGACGGGTAAGGTACAGGACAGATGGGGACAGGCCATCGCTCAGTAGAGCCAGGGTGTCTGTTCATCTGCTGTAATATCTGTCAGAGCAGCTGGGTGACTGAGAGTATGTTTGGATAAAAGGATCAGTTTTTTATGGAGAGTCACATTTGTAAAGGGTTTAGGAGCAGTGTGGCCGGACTGCGGGCGCTGGTAGGAATTCTACTTCCCAGATGCATTCTGGGACAAGCCCATAAGCTTGGCCAAGCATTAAGGAAGATGGCATCTAGCGGCAGGACAGTGGAAGCCAGGGTTAGTAGTGGGGCACTGATTTCCCATGACATCCTTCCCTTGATCTTAAGGGAATCAGTTCATTGTTGTCAGCTATCTTAAATGTTTGTAGGCTGGCAGTGTAAGGAATGGATTGCTGAGGTCTTTATTTTATGTGTTTGCACAGAACAAATGGTCCATCCAACCTCTTTTTGGGGGGAGTGGTCTCTGGTAGGAACCTCTGTTTGTGGAGGGGGGTGTGGCTGGTAGCAACCTCTATTTGCAGGGGGAACCTCTTTTTGTGGAGGGGGGCGTGGCTGGTAGCAACCTCTATTTGCGGGGGGACGG
>JAODLD010000038.1:10469533-10507388 GCA_026781065.1 Mormyrops boulengeri
CCCCCCCCCCCCCCCCCCCCCCCCCCCCCCCCCCCCCCCCCCCCCCCCCCCCCCCCCCCCCCCCCCCCACCGGCGGGGGTGGGCTGTTAGGAAGCTTTTTTTGATGGTAGTGGGGGTGGCTGGTTGAAGGATACATAGGCGGCTTTAATAATTGTTACCCATGTGACACATCACTATCCTAGGAAAGATGAAGGGGAGAACATTTGTACTCACAGAATGTACACCTGTCTACAAGGGCAGCCTGTGGGTGTGGCAGAGGAATCTACAAACCAATTGGAATGTACCTTTCAGTATTGTGTGTCTTTGGACCTTTTTTACTCGTAGTTTTAAGGCTTCACGGCGCATGTACACTAGGCAGTGTTAAACTGTGTTATTACGGCTGCATTGCTGAAACATTGGCAACTGGAACTTGCATAGTTTTAAGACTTTTAATGCTTTGAGATTGTCTTGCCAGTTCTGTGTCTGCATATAACAGTTCATCCAGTTAAACTCTTTAGAACTTTTGTTCTTAAAATTCACAAACAGATGTTTGCATGGTAATGTAGTACCCTCTGAAGAAGGGAGCTCTGAAGGGGATAAATCCGTCAGTCATCACATGTGTCAGAACAAAAGCTGTTATAACCAACAGGTATCTGGTGCTGAATTGCTTTTTCAGTTTCCCATCGACAAAATGTGTGATTATTTCGAGATTGCAAGTTGAAACCAGACAAACATAAACTGCAAGCCCACACACATACAAAACTAGGTGAGAAACTTAATAAACACACTTCTGTCGAAGTAAACCTCTTTTATTTCCTTTTAAAGCTTTAACAAGTAATTGCTGAATGTCTGTTGAATGTCAAGTTTACTGTCTTTTATGTTTGGTAAAATGTCTTTGGACCTCAAGTGGAGACCTGAGTAGTGCTGAAGGACAGCACCTGTAACTACTGAGAGCAGAGGGACACAAGCAGGCGTGTGTAAACCGCTGATTGTCATCACCACTGTGTGGGTTGCTACACAAATATGTGAGGAAATTCCTCTTTGGATTCCACAATCATAGTAAGGAGGCTGACATTTAGTCAACCTAGGTAGTTCTTAGTATATGTTGCCACATGCCATCCTTAAAGCCATCATTGCAGAGCATTGTATGGGCTGTTTCCCTGTTGGAGGAAGTTCACTGACAGTCCATTAAGATCACCAGAATCAGAAGTTCAGCTGGACACAACGATTCAGGAGTACACAAGAACCAGTGCATTCTAGAGTTTTCCAGCACCAGTGGTTTCAGTAGTTCACAAACATCAGTCGATTCAAGACTTCAGCAGAACCAGTGCATTCTGGAATATTCTAGCACCAGCAATTTCTGGAGGCATCAGCACCATAGATTCTGTACTTTTACAGCACTCTGGAGGTTACCAACACTAAAAAGAGGTTCCTACCTGATCAATAGAAAGAGGCTCCTACCAGATCCTGCCCCACGACAGCACGAGAAACTATACGTAAGAAACTAATGAGTTCTGCAGAGGACCTGATGCAAATGAGTCCATTCCTTTTATAAGTTTTATTTCCATGTTTCTATAGCCTTTTATATTTATGTTTCTTTATAGTTTTATTCTTGCTGTTTTGTGCTAATTGGTTGGCATTCAATTTTGTTGCACATGTGCAAAGACAATAAAGATATTCAATTCAATTTCAGGACTTCACAAACCTCAATTGATTCAGTACACCAGAACTTATGGACTGTGGCGTTGCCAGCACCAGCAGATTGTTGGGTTTACCAGCACCACTGTGTTCAGGAGCTCACAAACATCTGTCGATTGAGTTCACCAACAGTACTGTTTCAAATTAATTTTAAGATTGGTGACACAAATGGAATTGTAAAGACGCCCCATAAGGCAAAGCTTGTGGAAAGTTTAAACACTCAAACCTTGCATCATTTTGCATGTTTATATGACACAGGCCTGCCAAACAAAAAAAACAGCAGCTTGCTAAATTTACAGGATGAAAATTGAAAACTTTTAGCTGTCCATCATATGTTTCACCTGCAACCCTATTCTGGAAAAGTCGTTGGAAAAAATGTTTACACATGAACAAGTAATATATAGTAGTAAAGTATGTTAAGGTCCACTTGTTCAAGGTGTCTGGCACTTTCAACTCTTTGTCAACTTCTGTACGAGATAGTATAAGTGAGAAAATAATGAGTTCTGTAGGGGGGCAGATGTAAATGAGCCCATTCTTCAACCTGAGCAACATTTATACCCCAAAAAACAATATACCAAATCCAAAACAAAAAACAATATACTATATCAAATCCAGTGCCTTAATGACTATTCACTCCTTCAATGGATGGATCCATCAACAGGCATGAAGAGGGGCCATTAGGGATGCAGTTAATTTAGGGGGCCTGGGCATGTACACATTCCAGGAACCCCCCTCCCCCTCCCCAAAGTACTCATTTCACAGCAGGTACGATCATAAAAAGCACATGTCTTTCACCATTTTGACGGGACCGTACTGTTCAACAAAACAATTGCGCATTTCACATTTCCATGTTTACTGCCAACAACAAAGGATTTCCACTGCCACCCTGGGAAACTAAATCATTATTTCGGCATTAGTGATATGAGCACTTGAACAATTTTCTAAACGTCTGTGGTTTTGGAAACCTTTCATCCACTTTATGTTTTCAGCTCTTTGTGTGAAAGGGAATGCCCTTACAAACCTTTATATTTATGCCATGTATATACTATTTTAATTATATTAGTGCTGCAGTTAAGCTAATTTAGTACGCACTGTAAAATAAATGATACTGGTCTTGTGCAATATAAAATGAACAGGAGGCCAGTGGTCTTCCCCACAAGACCTAGATCAACAAAAACAGCTCTAGTGGTCTCTCGCTTGAAGTCTTGGAGTAGACAAACAGCCAACTGACCCTGGATAACTTGGAGGAGCCGAAAACCTTTGCAGTCAGCCTTGAGGTTAGACGCAAGGGTTTGGAACACGGCGGAATCTGAGCTTTGACGTTCACCTCAACACTAACTCTTAGCTGGGCTTGGGTTCAAAGAGGCTGGGTTTAGGTGGGCATGCGGTCGCTTTGACGTGTAGCTTTTCAGCCCCGAGCACTTTCCAGGGCAGGACGAAAGGGATCCTGCCCCATGAGAGCAGAAGACTTCACAAAATGTGCCGCGGAGTATGTGTGCATGTGCGGTTTGTGTGAATCCGATGTGATGTACACAGAAGTCGTCAACTCCAGAGGATGGCGATCGCTTTGGATGCAGGGTGACAAAGATGATGTCCCGTGTTGCCATACTAAAGCCATTAAAGGGTTCACGGTCTAATGATAGCCCTCTGTTACCAAAGTGCCTATCATGAGTCAGGGCTGGGCAGATCTCTGATCGTTAACAGCTGGGAAGAGCCCACAGCGGGACATAAATTTCCCTTTGTGGAGCAAAACTCAACAAGAGCAGATCCAAGCTAATTTCCCTAGACAGCAGTGCCACGATTACTGGATTCCCCCACCCATCCCAAATTCTCAGCCTTTTATCACCTGCTTTCAAGCTGTGGTCTCGCCAGTAAAATTCCCTGCCTTCTCCTTTAAATGCACACTGTATACATTTTAAGGGCAAACTTTAAAAATACTCCTCCAGGCAGAAATTTCACATACCTAAGATATGATTGACCCTATCCCCTCTACAGAACTTACTGGCACCCACATGCACCCTTGGCTCGGTGCCTTCGTGTCTCTTTGAGCTACAGCTCAGTGGAATATCCTGGGGAACCCCATCATTACCTGCCCAGCATCCCAACATCCACGCTTCCCGCTGAGATTTTACCATGAGTGCTAATATCATTTCTCATGCAAGCTAACTGCACATCTCTATTTTTAGGGCCAAATAGCACTCAGCATCAGGACCTGCAACAAAAATAACTCAATAAATGTTAACAGGGAAACTTTAATACGTATAGGGCTCTTGTGTGGTCTCCGTTTCAATAAAAGTCTAATTTTCCACTCAAACACTGGAAATTATTTCCATAGCAATGGGTTTAGAGTTCCCCATGCCTCTTGAGGGCAAATCCTTCTCCTCAGTCATTTCCAGAGAGTCCCAGGAGAACCCCACCACCGATGACAGAGCCAAGTACTCACTCACCTTCACAAGACCCAAAGCTATCCCTCACGCTGTGAAGAGACCAGGAGGGTCGGTGCCACCTCTTGCTCAGGCCTTACTTAGCCTGAACATGAGACAGTGTTTATGCAAATTAGGCAGCAAGTGGACCATGGTATTCTATCAGAGCTTAACATGAATAATGGGAAGTCAAACAAAAGGTGATGCATTTATGCTTTGCATTTTCTCTTGACTCTCAAGTTATACGTGAAAATATCAGTGATATACCAGTACAGTGCAGTGCTGCCAATGACAAAACCTTTAACTTTTTTTTGTCTAAAGCTAGAGCCACTTATTTAATCATTCAGAGGAAACACAGTACAGTACATTTTCACAATAATTTTTACCACGTTGCACTGATTACTTGAGAAGAGTATTTAGCGCTCAGAGCTGAGTTCCAAATCTGTAAAGACAAACGATTTTCAGTGTCTTTCAGTTTCAATCCAGGCCAGGCAATGCACATCACCAGCCAACATAGGAACTGAATGGTGGAAATATGAATACAAAATCACACTTGAGGACGGGAATGAAATCCCACCCATGCTCTCCTCTGATTACTTTATTACTGACTCATTGCAGCGTGACTTACAGTACTTTGGGACCGCTGTGAATCATCTCTGCTCCGACCTGTGGCTGATCCTGTAGCTGACGTGGCCCAGTCGGGCCCGTAATTGGTGATATTGATTCTGAAGTGAAAAACTGAACCATGAGGAAACTGAAATTGAAAAACAGCTAATTTAATATGAGACGTGCCTAATGATAATTACAAAGCATTATACTGTAGTACTGTAGTATACTGTAAAGAATTCTCTGAAATGAAATCCTACTGTATGAACCACCTCTTAATATGGAGCAGAAAGAAACTGCAACACTTTTTGAGATTGATCTGTAGCTCATTAAATCATTGCATGGTTCTTTTTTTCACCAAGACATTGACTTAAATGTCCACAAATTAATTAAAATAAAGCATTATTGTGTGAAAGAGCAACAACAGAGATCGCCGGAGATGTATTGCTACTGAAGCCAACAGAAATTATTCATTTACGAGCTGCATTTCCACATGGGTAATTAACAGTATAATTAGCGGGTAGACTAGGCATAAAATAACTTTCTGAGATTCCTAAAATGATCCATGTTTTGATTAAAGTCAGCTTGCTCCAAATGAACTCGCTAAATGTGGCTTGACAAGACACAAATACACAAACACGTTTTTCATGAGGCGCCATTGCTACTTGGATGATAAGAACTTAAAACTTTAGCTTTCATATGAGTCAGTTACCCCACATTGAACATCATCATTACCATCGTTAGAATGCTAATGAGCTTAGCAAGTAGTCTTTGGGGGGGGGCACGGTGCAAGGGTGCAAAGCTACTGAGCCACAGTACTAGGACAGCAATTATAAACCCTGTTTTGAAACTGCTTGCTTTTACTAATATATTAAGCTATAAATTAGTATTTTATAACAGATTAAGAACAGAGCAGATAGCCAGATTAGTAAACAACTTGTGGTAATGTGACACACCTGCTTTTCTGATTCCACATCCGGATCCATGTCTGTTATATTTCATTCGGCCCTGTTGATCTTACTTGACATTTTTAAGATAGACCAAGGACAGCGTTATTAAAAAGAAGAAAGAGGGTGGGCAGCTACTGCAATTATATCTCTGTGGTTGTAGGTCCTTCACTAAAAGAGTTTTCTGCACATTTGCTCTACCACAACATCTTGTGATGAAAACCACTTTTCATGTATTGGGAACAAACATTGTGCGGGGAATGTGAGGGGAATATGTTCCCTTTGATTCACAGCCAGGAACTTTCCTCAAACGGATGTCTTGGAAAATCACAGATAACTCATTGACCGCATCTACTCTAGTAGCTATCCTGCAGTTTGGATACCTGCAAATTTATGGTCACCCGTGCGCAGCCAAAGCGAGGTCAGGATGTGCAATTTTCTCCATTGCAACGAAAGCTTAAAGCGTCGCATGAAAGTAAACATCCAATAGGGGATCAAGTGACAGAAAATGAGGTTTATGTGGAAGTCGTGCTTCCTACATTCCAAACTTGGCAGTGTATTTGCTCCGATACCCATCACACAAACCCTAGCAGTGGAGAGGCAAATAGAAATATGACCCTCATGTGTTTTCAAGCTGAAATTTCATTCTATTTTAAAAATCATGAGCAGTGCCATTTTGAAATATGCATACTGTACAAGCCTTACTTGCTGTTGTTCCTGGGCTGATAGATATAACAGCTTTGAGGCAGCATGGTCTATTGAATCTGGATGAAATCATATTGAGCTCAGATATGAAGCAACAGAGCCCTGTTTATTCAATCTAGTTTGTTTTTATATAGTGCCTTTCACAACACAGTTGCCCCAAGGCACTTGACAAAAATGTGTGACAATACATTGTCATATAACCACTAAATGATACAGGGGAAAAAGTAAAGAGGAAAAGAAAAGGGATGAGAGGAAGTACAAACTCCTCAGGAATGGGAAAAACACTTCTTGGTCAAGGCAGTCACGTGACCAACCAGGGCTGATTTCAAATATTCCTTAAATGTTGCTGCTGTTTAAAAATTATTTTCTCTCAAACATAAACTTTCAAAGAAACCCTTAGATCATTAAGCAATAAAACCAAAAAGTCTACCTTTGCATTTCGGTATTGATATGATGACCAAATTGTGTCCTTTATACCACCGGCAATGTGAGACGAGTTTCATGTGGAAAATGAGACTCACTGATGTCATTTCCTCCCCCACTCACCAGACCACCAAGGGTACCCCTATGGTGCTGGTCTTCAGGTGTCTCCATGAGGGATTTTCCATACTGCCATAGGCTTTCAAGCCCTACAGCATGTGCTTTTAACAATTGTCACTTTTCATAATTACCAAGATCCATATATATAGGGGACAGAAAATGTCATTTCTGCCTTTTTTTTTACAATTGTATCTATCCAGTAAAGGTGACTCATAGCCTGACAAAAATACTTTCACCAGAATGTTCGCCGGAGAGAAACTTTGGATCTAAAACCCAAATATACAACATGCTGGATATTTTTACAGCTGTGTTTCATAGTCATGTACATATATTGATATATGTGTTTATGAATAGTGAACAAACTGAGTCAAATCCTATTTCCAGAAACATTTTCCAATCAAGAGTGAAATGGATAGAGGGATCGGTAGAGGGATCTTCCATTCAAAAAGCGACATTGAATAATGTATATGTAATGCTGAAATATGATTAATCTACCAGGACTCTGACCAGAATCAGCAGTTTGAGGATAGAATAGAACAGAAATAGAAAGCCTTTGTCATTATACTGGAGCATGGATGCTACTTGTACCACGAAATTGCAGTGGCCACTTCTAAAGTGCAGACATATGGATGGATGGAGGGATGGATGTTTCTTCTTACCTGAAAAAACAACTACACTGTCATAGTGTCTGTGACTTTTTATACTCAACTGGTTGGTTGAAACAAAATCATTTTTACTTTCTGGACTTGGACTATCCATCTCTGATCACAGCACGGAATACTCACAGAATAGCTGCATTTGCTTCTCCCAATCAGCCTGAAGCCATTCAGTAAGCCGGTGTAATAGGCATTCTTTATCCTATATTCTTGAAGTGTTTTTTAAACTTAATTAATAAGAATTATTCTGAAATGATTATGTCATTTTCAAGCTTTCAGAATTATTTGCAGTTGCATCATTTTTCAAAGTTCCAACATGAATGATTAATTTCCTCTGATGCAGGACCTGACTTTTTGTTAGATATTTGACAGATTATGAGTGGCTAGTCTTTGCACTTTCATGCAGTTGATCTTATTCAAATAAGTAGTGCTAAACTTGTGAAGAACTCTTCCATTTCCTGAGCTCCAAAGGACACAGAGTGCCAGTTAACACCTTTAACACATTTAACAGATAATTATACAATTACTTTTTTATTATGATTTTGAGAACACCCCCCACACAGAAAAACCACCAGTCCTGTACAGAATTTCGAGGACACCGTAAGAAGTAAACATGCCTTTCTGTGGCCACAAGAAGTTGCCAGCATTATAATCAGTTTGGTCAATTTCAGTCAGAGCCAATTATGACCAAAACACAAAGTACCAATGCATGACTCAGCATTTTCTTCACACAAGCAAACAGCATGACTTGTTCTTTAAACTTGTTTGTTTTTGAATCCGGACTAAATTAAACATGCTAAAATCTCACCATTTAGCCATTTTATCAATGAGCAGATAATGACTCTCAAAATTAAATTTTGTATCAGTTGTGACAAATGTGAAAATGATTCACTAGCTAGAAAATGGGGAAACTGATGTAGCCCCAGGTTCAAAATACAGGGAAAATACAGGGAGAATACACGGAAAACCAAAGGATAATCCTGGGTGGGGGGGTGTTCAGTAAATTTTATAATGGTGTGGCCATCTTATGACAGGATGTAGGCTGAGATGGTAACACATGACATATAGATGCGCAGAGAACGCCATAGCGCATGCTAGCCTGAATGACAAAAGGGCAGGCAGGGGGGCACTTTCTCACACCTTCCAAGAGCTCCCATCCTAACACAGTCCTGCATGCTGCGTCGAGTCGGGCAGGCAGATTAAATTAGCCATTGCGTGAATAAGTCTCAATGTCTTGGTACAAAACAGAGCTCAAAGACCATTAGCTTGGAAGCCGGGAACGGAGATGCCTTGATATGATTAGTCGTGGAAATTCCCGACACGTCCTGAAAAGTAACCGTCTCATTATCGTCAGATTTCGGGCTGCGGGGGGGGTCTTTTGAGGCGATACTGGGAACCCATCTAAAAGTGAGCAGTGACTAATAAAACTAGATGAAGAAACAGCCATGGGCACAGAAACAAAAATGGCCATTGAAAGGCATTCCAGGCTCGGTGAAAGTGACATTGTTCTGGCCCTTTCGTGGGCACCAGCAGGGGGACACTTCCGAAAGGCTCGCGGTGACGGCTGGGTCAGGTCACGTGCTACTCCAGGCCACTGGGAGAGTGGGGAGTGGGTGGGGGGGACTTAGGCTGCACAGAAAATACCACTCAGGAGCTTTGAAGTGAAAGAAAGCCACCTCATCGATCATTGATTTCAAAGGTCTTTCTCTGCCCATTATTGCAAATGGACCAAACCTTCTCGCTTTCTTTATAGTCCAGATGAATCTCTTACAAGCCACCCCCACTCTTAAAAAAAGTGAATGTACCAGCTTGGGGCAGTCAGAAGCAGCAAATGGTGGGAAGCACCTACTTTTTAGGTTATTAAAACTTTAACATGCTTCTTGAGAGCAAAACGAGAATATTATAATAATATATCAGTGGGAAAAACATGCCTCTTCAGGTTAATACAAAGTTAGTTTCACACTGCAGACCTGTTGGAAATTATGGGGCAAATTCAGAGGAGAAGTCAACTTTTTGTGCAGCAATTTAAAAATGGGAAAATATGATCGCAAATATATCACACACAGGGTTGAGACTTAAGAATATTTGCTGCAAGTCAACCATGCCACTTGAGTAAAATGTGTAATCTGACATGCAGGGCTAGTATTCAATGTTTTGTACTTGCCCTATATTTAAATTACTCTCTCTTAGTACATTATTCTTGGGGTGGTTCACAGTTGTGAAAATAGATAAATGGCATGTTCTGCATTACATTTATATACATTATTATTAATATTAATAATAATATATTAATAATATCTTTGGGCCGCACATTTGGTGGAGCTCAGAAAGGGATACATCATCGGCTTTCTGCATGATCATTATCATAATTGGAATGTCATATGTATGTCATGAATATTTAATGAGGTGGCTGACTGTGGCTTCACACATCCACAGTGGTTTGTCTCATTCCCCCATTGACCGTTAAGGTAAGGTAAGGTAGTGCCGCATTTCATTTACCCTGGGAGTCTTAAGTTACAAACACCATAGCAACATGTCCACATTAGTTGGACAGTACTGTGTGTACGGCCGATTTGAGGAGACACAAATACGGCAGAAGTGCGGTAGGAACAGTTTATTACTACAGCTTTTTACTGTTGATGAAGGGCACAGCCATCATGGATTCATCAGGCTTGCAGAGGTGTCTCAGATCTCCAACTTCAGGGGGTGTTCCAGTTCAAATTTCCACCGAGGAACTTGGAAATTCTAACTTTCCCATTCAAATGAAACACACCACAAGATAAGATGATAAGCTAAGATAAGATTGAACCCTAGTCTACAGAGGTGTGAGGTGACCGCCTGTGCAACAGCCATGCTTATGCCATATATGCCATTAGTCATCTAACCAGAAGAATACTACAGGTTCCACATCTGATATTTTGCTGCTCATAGTCTTCATGGTCCCTCTCAGTTATTATTATTTTTTATTCTAGTCATCTCTGATGCTGTTTATACCTTTATGATGTACTCTTCGATTATGGAACTATGGTCCATTTCCATTGGTAACTCCTGCAACTCCAGTAAACCCTTTTATTTGCCGTGGGAGTTTTCATCTTTCATCCGGGTCAGAGTTTACATCGCACCACAGCCTTACGCGAGCGACGCGCTGCAAACTCTGGCCGACCAGATAACTGGGCTGGAACAGAAACACCCGGACACACTGCTCATCATCCTTTGGGATTTTATCAGACCAAAATTAAATCATGAACTTCCAAAATACAGACCGCACATCACCTGTCCCACCAGGGATAATAACATACTGGACCACTGTTACACCACTCTTAAAGTTGCTTATTGCGCTGTTCTCCGGGCAGCTTTAGGACACTCTGATCATTGCCTGGTTCATCATGTTCCAGTCTACAGACTGGAATCTGCTAAAATCTGCTAAGCCTGTATAGTTACAACTGTGAGGAAAGGGACCAGCGAGGCAAAGCAGGAACTGCAGGACTCTCTTCACTGCACCGACTGGAGTGTTTTTGAAGCTGCATCTGATAACCTGGACGAACTAACAGGCACTGTGACATCATACATCAACTTCTGTGAAGATGTATGTGTGCCAACCAAGACCTTCTGCACACAGAACAACAACAAGCTGTGGTTTTCTGCCAGACTCAAACAGCTTTGTCTGGCTGAAGATGCCTACAGAAGTGGGGACAGGGCTCTGTACAGGCAGGCCAGAAACCCAATGACCAAGGAGATCAGAGTGACTAAAAGAAGCTACTCTGAAAAGCTGAAAAACAAGTTTTCAGCCAACGATCCAGCATCAGTGTGGAGAGGCCTGCAAGACATCACCAATTACATCCCCCCAGCTGGGGCAAACAAAGACCTGGCTGAAGAGCTCAACAACTTCGGTTGCAGGTTTGAGAGGGACATATTCACACCTCTCATCTACTCCAGCCCAATGACAATGGCAACCATCACACCTCACACACCCCCCCTCCAGGAACTCAGGTCCCAGGAATTCAGGTCCCACTCAGAATACTCAAAGAGGATGCGAGCCAGCTCTTCCAGAGACAGAAAATCAGGTAGGCACCAGGCTCAGTCAGCATCTTCCCCTCCTGCCTCAAAACCTGTGCTGACCAGTTGGCTCCAGTCTTCACTTGGAGATCCCTGGAGCTGTGTGAAGTTCCCACCTGCTTCATACGCTCCACCATAATCCCAGTCCCCAAGAAACGCTCCATCATTGCACTGAATGACTACAGACCTGTCGCATTGACATCGGTGGACATGAAGTCCTTTGAACGTCTGGTGTTGGCCCATCTAAAGAACGTCACAGGACACCTGTTGGACCCCCTGCAGTTTGCCTACAGGTCAGTGGATGATGGAGTGAACAAGAGACTGCATTACGTCCTGCAACACTGAGACCAGCCAGGGACTTATGCAAGGATCCTGTTTGTGGACTATTTTGTTCTATTGCATTGTAATGTACTGGAGAGACACCAACTGCCAGAAACAAACTCATTGTGTGTGCCACACACATACTTGGCCAATAAACCTGATTCTGAGGTGAGACGGTAGAGAGGGTAGGGGTCACTGTGCCATCTTAAATCTCTGGCATTGGAATTGGTAAAGTTAACCTTCTCGGGTTGAAAATGTCCATTGCAGAGATGGAGATGTGCATCCCCCACATTTGGACAGAACCTCTTGTGGGTCTTTCTGATCATCTGGCCTTAAACATTAATATCAGCCAGTTCCGGTCTCTATATAGAGAGGCAGGGCACACCGTAGCCTGCTCATGCCTTCTTTCATTTACTGTGGTGGATTGTGCAGGAGTTTAGCATTGTCCCACCTTAACTTTCTAGTCTTGGAACTTGAATATAGTATTTGTAGAGAAGAAAGCTATATAGGACATTATGTGTTTTTACTTCAGGGTAGCAGCGAGGGCATTCTTTGGAACAGGGAACAGGAGTGTTCTTTCATTCATTTCCTTACACATCGAGGCCCTTACACATTGAGGTCCTCCTCCTCAGAAATTGCGGCCAGCAGCATCACTTAAATCGCACATGAACTGGTGCCCTGGTGCCTGGTCTATGTTTCCAGGTCCACTCACTACCTGGTCAATAACACTTCCTCGAATTCCTCAGGAGACAAAGGTGCCATTGACCGGATAAAGTATGTTTTTAAACTCTTGTTCCAGTTACCAGATCCCACCAGCACTGCACAGCAGCCTTACAGGTCCCCACACCCTTTGTAACATGAGCATCATCCAAACACACACACTCCTGTTGGTGCTTCTATACTATCTTGGACAGATTAATTTTCCATCATTTTCTTGAACACTGAAAATTCTAGTTTCCAGTAGCTCCACTGGACAGGTTCAGAGTTCATGGACCTTGTACCTTCCCTAGATTCACAGGTTCGGCTGAGTCCATAGCCCACCCATCCCTTTCCGTCTCTCTCCTCACCTGGAGTTACGGGTCACCTGCTGTGCAACTTATGCCACTCACTTCACCTTCATCATTTTTATCCATCCATCTGCTGTAATCACTTATCCTGTTCCGGGGCACAGGGGGTCTGGAGCCAATCCCAGAGGCTACGGGCAAAAAGCAGGGAACAACTCCAGATGGCCCACCAACCTATCACAGGGCACACTTACACACCATTCACTCATACAATGCACACCGACGGGCAATTTGATAACTCCCATTAGTCTCAGCATGTTTTTGTACTGTAGAGGGAAACTGGAGTACCTGGAAAAAGCCTCAGGACAACACAGGGAGAACATGCAAACTCCACACACACAGAACCCTGGCAGACTCCAACCCAGATCCCAGAGGTATGAGGCAACAGTGTTAACCACTGTGTTACTCTGCCTCATTTTTTTCCAACAGGGAAAGATCCAAAATTATACAAAAAAAATCACAAAAAATGAAACCTGGGAAAGCTAAGTGAACCGTTTCCCGCATTCCCGAGTAACTGTGGGAAACTACGTGGTGGAGGTCCACCGCATAAGTGAGAAAGATTGAAATGTTGATTGAGGTATCAAAGCATAGTTTATGTAGACAGTTGTGTAAGCTGGCATGAAACTCTGTGGAACGGAAGGATCTGAATATGACTCTGAAATTAAATGATTAATTGGGGATAAAGTCATCTGGTTAAATAAAGTTTGAGGTTTGCTTTCGTAATACAGTCCCCCGATTGAAGTATGTATGATTAATAGGAAAGTGATTGCTAAAAAACCTTCAGATTTTTGTAAACACTGAAAAGTTGTAGATGAGTGTGGTGTTCACCAGAAGCGAGAACAAAATCCCAAATATCTCACAAAATACAGCCAAAGGTGTAGGAATGGCTCTCTTAATTGCTAATTAGCAAAGTAATTTGAGAGGTAATTTGCATGTCCCATGTGAATGAATTACAATGCATTTCCAGTGTTAAGTGAAGAGGTGTCAATGTGCAACTAACATCATTGCTATTTAAAATGTTACCAACTTGTATATAAATCAAATCCACATAATACATCAATACATTTTTTTAATTGACATGTGGAACCCATGTTCTTGAGGGCTTCTTAATTATGCATGTTGAAGGTTCAGACATGAAGGTTCTGACATGAAGAATAACCTACTGAATCACTTTTCATTTAATGATGAAATAGAACAGCACCAGGAGCCAAGAACATCTGATCTGATGTGTGAGCTGGAGTTTGCAGAAGAGTTTCCTGTAAGAAGCTCCTTTGCGCCAACAATATCCATGCTCAACATCCTATTCTTTGTGGTTTGGAGCAGGTTATGACTCTTGAACTTCAGTCACTCTCTGTAGTGTGGTCTAATTTTCTTGTGATTACGATTTAGTGCTTTGTTAAAAATCAGCACAGCCGAGATGAAAGTTTACAGAGACTGCAGTTACTTAAGGTCCCAGGGTATCTCCCAGTAGGATCTTAGTTCATTTCCCCTCAATCAGGTAACACTGGGACTCCAGGATCTCATCTGCACTTAATGCCACAACAGCATAATGACCCCAGGAATATAGTTATTCATACAAACTGTGCTGAGGTCTAAATTTCCACGTGTCAAAAACTGAATAAAATCTGACTAACTGTGTGAAACTTCCATTCATTCATTAGGCATTTAAGTAATGGGTGAGGCTGGATTTGACAACCTATCAGATCAGATGCCAAGCTATGGCTAGAGTCTCCAGACATACATTACTAAATGGAAGACAATCCTAAGAATACTATGTTTAAGTATAAAGGACAACATGAAATCAGGAAACCTGAGACATAAAAGTAATAGATATAAGCTACTTGCGTTTTTTTTAATACCCCAGAATGCAGCATTTTATCATCTATAATCAGCTAATTGTCCCTAAATATCCTGATAATCAAATGTCATCTGATGGAAATGTAATCGCTTTTTTGAGTTAATCAGGTAAACAAATAAACATTTAAAACTCAAGGTAAAGCTGAAGAGTGACACACATTTCTAATACTCTGACATTCTCATTTGTTCTTTCTGATAATACTAAATATAATGGTTTGGCATCAATTAATACTGGCTGCTCCTTTTTATGTTTCAACATATATAAATGTAAATTGGTGCAGACAATGGTGTAGGAAAGAGTCTGATAATGGGGAGCACACAACTTAATAATTTAAATGCAAAGTTCTATTTTTAAAATATTGGTGGTTACATGTCCCCTCTCTCCCCTGGCTCCTGTACCCCTGGGTGCAGAATGAGTTTGGTGAACTGTGTTAGCATGACTAATTGACAAGCATTGTGTAACCTTCAGGGACCTGTTTTTTGGTACAGTTCTTGGATAATCTTATATTTCAGACATATACTGTACACTAAGGGATCGATTCTCCCATACACTTCAGTCAGAAGGTGTGTAGCTGTAAGAGTATTCTTCCACCAGTTTAAATCTGAGGTTTAAGCGATTTACACGCTTTGGGCGGAGAAATATTGGGCACCGAGTGTCAAGTGCTCAATTTCGTGCACAAAATGCATTCTCAGCACATATATCAGCACTTTGCATTTCATGGATAGAAGAAAGTAATTTTGTGGTTGAAATGCATTTCGTGAATGAACAAAAGTTATTCAGCGGACGAGATGCATTTAGTGAATCATACACAACCATTTCATGGACGAAACTGATTCTGGAAAGGCACCATGAAATATATTTTTTACATTTACATTTATATTTACAGCATTTAGCGGACGCTCTTATCCAGAGCGACTTGCATTTTATATTTCTTCTTTTGCCGAGTCACAAAATGCCTTTCGTCTTTTGCTGAAAAAGAAGTCTTTATGCTTTTGTGGACAAACTGCAGCACTGCACTACCTGATTTCATCATTAAATAAGTACTGAATGTATTTTGTTCACGAAAATGAGCACTTGACACTTGGCACCCCATCGAGAAACACCAAAATATGGACCCGTCCCATGTATATGATGCTAAAGCGCATTCTGTCATAGACATATGTGCATTTTCCACTATGTGCACTGGTGTTAAGTCACACGCCTCTAAGTGGCCAAACGCAATATTGCAGTTTCCAGAAAGCCAGACACATAACAAAATGAAACTTTCTAGCATGCAGAAATGGGCACAAATACATCAAAGTAGTTTGTTGCATATTACAAATACTTGCTCATCAAATGTAACAAAATAAAATACGAAGAATGCAATTGGAAAATGCAAAAATAATACAAAGATCCCTGCCTCTGCCCAGAGGTGCCTAAGTTCTGCCTGTCCCCAGAGGGATTGGAGCTCCACCTGTGTCCAGAGATTCCCTGTCAGTTCCCCAAAGATCCCTGTCTCTGCCCAGATGTCTTTCCCTTGAGGCCCTGTCTGAGCTCTGCCAGCCCTGGAGAGGCCATTCTACAAGTGCCCAGCCCTGGTGAGGCCTCCATGAGTTCCTGACCCTGGTAAGGCCACCACCTTCCCGCAAGTACCCTGCTGTGTTGGACCCCAAAGGCCCAGGTTGAGCTCCACTTGTCTCCAGAATCTCGGGTTCTGCTCTGCTCGCTACTTGGTGCCCAGCTGTGCTCTGTTTACAGACTGAGGCCCCACTGGTCTCCAGCCCCGAGCTCCACTGGTCTCCAGCGAGTGAAAGCCGGCCATGTCTCTGTCTCCCAGAGAGGGAGATGGGGGCATGCCAATCGTGGCCGCTGCTCCGGCCCCTCCGGTTCCTGCCCGTCCCAGTTCATACCCTATAGGTTCCCATTCACCCTCGGGTCCCTGCCCTGCGGTCCCTGCGGTGCCCACGGTGCCTCCTGACCCCAACCCTGCCATCCCTTTGGCTCGACCTGGCTCTAGTGGCATCCCGAGACCAGGGGGGGGTCATTTCCCAGGGTTAATGCCCTGCGTTGTAGGATCCCTTGGACCCCTAGCTCAGTCCGGTCCCCTCCTGCTCCTGTTAAGATTTTGTCCCAAGGTCTTGTCCCACCTTTATTCACCCCATGCCCATTCCCATTGTTAGTTCACCCTGTAACTCCCCCGTATTGGTTCTCTCGCCCTACCCTGCATCAGTTCCTGCCCCAGCACCCTAACCTGCCGTATCTCCTCCCAAGCCCATGGTTCCCCCTGGTCTGTCTGTCCCAGGCCCTGGTGACCCTTCACTTGTCCGCCCTGTGTTTGTTTGTGTGTCAGTTGTGCCCCGTGTTCACTGTCTTGTTTGGTTTCTTGCCCGTGTTTGGTTCCTGTCTGAGTGTCATGTTTGCCCTGGTGTGTGCCCAGTGTGTTTGTATGGTGTTCAGTTGTGTTTTTGTCCTGGTCCTTGTTCTCCCTTACCCAACCATGATCCATTTCCCAACTCCTTTGTGGTCCTGTCGGGTCTGCTGTCTATAGTTCCTTGCCCTGCTTGTGTCCTCTACCTGGCCCTGATCACAGCCTGTCTGCACCAGTTACTTGTTTAATCATTCCTCTTGTTACAGCCCTTATGTGGATCACCCCTGGTGCCTCTAATCTGCTCCTTTGTCAGTGATGTATATAGTGCCTCCCTGTCACAAGCTCCCCAGTCTAGTCATGGATGTTGCTGCCTGCATGTGCTACCCAGTGTGCCTTATGTCCTGTGCTCTTGCCTGATTCTTCCTCCCCGTTTTGACACCTCCTGGTCTTTTTGCTTTTCCCTGCCTTTACGTTCATTTAATAAAGCCCCCTGCCTTCACCTCCGTCCTTGCCTGTGATAGAGCCCAAGTAATGTGTAGTATTTACAAAATATACAGCTTGCCCTAACTTTAAACAGAATAATATAGCATATAGTATAATTAGTGTTAATTGTGAAATGAAAAATGACTTGTAACAGTGAAGTAATGTGAGCTCGACAAGCTGCATCTGCAGCACTAGGTTGGGGTTGGGGGTGATCCGGGAGACGGAACTGCGATACAGATGTTTACAATCATATATTATGGTTTCGGTCTTGGATTCAGAATAGTTATAACTTTAATTTATACCTAGTGGTAATGGCTGACAGTGGTGCTGCTGTGTGTGTGCACATGCAAGGATGCACACCAATGCTTTCTTATATTATCATATCAAATATGTGAATTTCCTGCTTTGTTTTACAGTAGGGTGCCAAACATGTGTACACTCAGAGAATAAACCATTCCCCAGACACCATCCATTTTCGTTCATTGCGCCTCGTTCCCTGTCCCAGTGCCCTGGCCTGCCCTCGTTTTTGCCTAGTCTATGTTCCCAGTGGCTCACTCTTCTGTTTCCACTCTTGTCTCTGTTACCCCTCTACTTGTCTGCCTTGTTTGGTATGGCCTGTTCTGTTTGTGTTTGTCTCAGTTTCTTCTGCTCCCAGGTCCCCGTTGATTGTCCCTGATACCTGATCATGTCCCGGGTCTCGTCCGTTTCATCAGTGTGGTTCTGTCTGTTGGTCTCTCCTGTTGTCCTATTGGACCTGGGCCTGACCCCTGCCTGTTCTGTGCCCCTTGTCATGCCATTTGTCCTGCCTTGTCCTGTCCAGTGGTTCTGTCCTTCTGACATTTTGTGGTGTATGTTCCGCGGCCAGCGTACTGAGTTCAATAAACCCCCCCTTTGTTATGGCAAAACATCTGCCCTCCGGTGCTCCCATTATGTGACACTCAGTGGCAATAAAAAGACCTGTGTAACTGATAGAAATTAATTTTGTCCTTAGGATTTATCTCTAATGCAGTCAATGAAGCCTTATATGACAAACCACTGCCTGAGCATGCCTGTTGAAATTAACTAGAATACCATGTGCAGGCTAGCAGGTTAATTAAGTTCTAGGGCACAGCACTGCTGTTTGCTAATTGCTCTATTTTTCAGTGCTATAATGACATTCAGTGAGCAATACTTGTGAGTATACCTTACTACATACTTTACCTTAAAGCAATTTACAGACACAGGTATTGGACTCTCTACAACACCCTGTGTCATCCCGAACCGTGTCTCGATGACCGTCATCAGTCGGACTATGGGTTCACGGTCCCATGCTTAGGCTGTCGTTAATACCAACGCAGAGATGGCAACATTAGGAGTGGTGCCCTAACTGGGAGGCATGGACTGATGACGAATGGCACCATACCATGTTCATGAATGACCCCTCCTGAGACTGCACCCTGGTACAGTCTTTCAATAAAGCAATGCCCGTCCACACATGGCACGTGTGTCTATGGACTGCCTGTGTCATGTTGAGGTCCTCCCATGGCCAGCCAGGTCCCCGTATCTTTCCCCAATTAAACATTTGTGGGAAACAGCTTGGACGTCAACTCAGACCCAATGCCAATCTTCAGGATCTCGAGGGCCATTTGCAACAGCTGTGGACTGACTTGCCGCAGGAGAGGATACAATGGCTGTACGACTCCCTTCTGCACCGTATCGCTGCATGTATCCAGGCCCGGGGGGGCGAGGGGGGGGGCGTGCCACACCCTACTGATATGTGTGCCCATACTGCCAACTCTGTTGTCTGTTTGACCTGATATTATAATCATTGCGATACAGTCCATCCATCCATCCATCCATCACCGTAACAGCATAATCCCAACTGGGGTCGCGTGGGGGGACCGGAGCCTATCCCGGGAACAATGGGCGCAGGCAGGAACCAACCCTGGGCAGTCTCCAACACACCGCAGTGCGATACAGTCACATGACCATTTCATTTCCACCACTCTGTCTGGGTGCTTAACTTCTTTTGTCACTGAGTGTATTTCCATATTTTAAGTAGTTATTTTGTTATTTTTGTGACAAATAATTTTTTTTTATCTTGAGTCAAAACTGGCATTCATGGCATATTTGGCAAATGACTAAAACAGAAACCTGACAACCATTTTAAGTGCACTTAGTAACATGAAATAGTCTCATTGTAAGATATTAGCTTTCAATAACATAACCATTTCACAATTTAAATAAAACTTGAATTGGCTTCCTCATGACATGTTAAATGAAGGTTTTGATCCTAGCTGTGAATTCTGGTAATATGCAATATTACAAGTAAAGCTCTCTCATTGTTTACAACCAGGAAAGAATACTATACAGTAGGTTTCTATTAAAAATCTTTGTTCATACTACTCTTGCACTGAGGTATCAAAATGCATTAATGCATTTAAAGAAATAACGCGTTATGACTTTCAAATTAATGCTCTGCATTGACTTTCACAGCTGTATTTAAGGTCCCTACATATTTAAATACCACCACCACCACTTCCCATGAAAGCTGAACTCAAGTTTCATGGTAAACCCGTTGTCTTTTTTCCACTTCATCTTTAGGAATAAGTTCTCCTGGGTATTCCAAGAGAAATTCTCCTTTTGCAAAATGTTCACAGCTAAATACTCCACACCTGATTAAAGCAGAATGAGCAAAATTACAATTTGTCTTGCATAATCACCCAGAAATGCAGTATTCAGTCATTGAGGACTTTAACTTACCTTTATATGGATTGATATATCTTATATGAAAGTCACATTTGTCAGTGAGCTGCATCTTCTTTAGGCTTTAAACTTCTTCTGCTGCTCTGCTTCCCTGCTGCAATCATGGGGCTGCTTCTGTTTATAAAGCATTGGTTGGTTTTATCAGCTATTACCTTTAAAGACTTACGTTATACTACAAAATTAAACCGGTTAAAATGTTGAGTACTGGTGCATTTTGGGAAAGTATTTAATTTTACAGTCTGACATGTTTCAAATTAATGATGAATTACTACATTTTTAATATTTCAATATTTCAAAAGTTTGATAATTATATTAACATCTTGGCCACAACCAATGAAATATCAATATCATAACATCCTCACCTGGTACAAATATATATGTTATACTGAGTTGATTATTATGTTATGTATAATTATGAATTAACCAAAATAAAATTAAATTTCTGTTACATACAGAACAACATAGCAGCCACAAACAATTCAATATAATTTTATCATATCATCCTTCTGAAAGCGTATGTATAAACGTATGTATAAACGAAAAAAGAAATTCTTACCTTTAACTGTTGTATTATCATGTGCATTACAGTTACAGTATGGCGCTGCCTTATTCTGTTGCAGGTGGGTCCCTGGAATTTCCCTTATGTATACAGGTATATAGGTATATAGGATGTGTTCTTGCTTAGTTTGCTTACTTTGGCGTCTATGTCGGTATTTTTTACACAGTTCAGCTGAATTACCAAACTTCAGACATATCGGCCTATATTTCACTTGTCGGATATAAAACTTCTCGTGCCACATAATTCTTTTTAACCATTCAATAAACCAACGTTATGTACCTCAGTAAATGAAATAAAATAAAAACTAACAACGTAGGCTGGCTAACTATTCTGAAATGTGAAAACAGGTTTTTCATTAATCGCATAACTATTCAACAAAACGGAGAATCGTGAAATAATTGATGACATAGAACATCTCCATCTTATGGGCCGTAAAAGGCTGAATGTACAGTTGTTCTTTAAAAAGGCCCCACTTAGGAAACATTAAAGTGACAGGATTTGACAGAACATCCAGTTAGTATTCAGAGCATGTTGTTGTGCCCAGTGTGGTGAGGTTATACAAGACAAACATTAAAATGCATGTAAATACCGTGTTACAATTCAAATCTGATAATCAAGTATTTACCAGTTATTTATAACTCTTCTTTTTTGGCATTGTATTTGCAACATAACGAAGGGCCTTTTTTTTAATACAATAGGAGTATAAACATTAAGATTGTCCCCATGACCCGTTGTCTTTGCCAGCTGCTGTAAAGGGAGTACTTAAAAGCAATATCCTTTATTTTAACAAATCCAAAGTCACCTGACCAAGTCTGTGATGTGTTTAAAAACGGGCTTTTCTTCTTGGAGCCTTGTACTGTGTTTGGACTGAGTGAAAGTCACCCGTATCCGATATGGTCTTTTCATAAACACAAAGTGGTTTGGGGGCTCTGGGGGCAATCATTGTACAATGTGTCCATAATCACTAGTGTCTGTGTGAGGCCAAAGTGATACAAATATGATGAGCAAAAGTGCTCAATTTCTGCACGTATTTCGTACTGATTATTGAAATGACCTGTTGAATTAAACTTGGAGAATGTCCCTGATATTGATCTTCCGGGCTGTGCAGTATGGACTTGTGTGAGCACTTGTATGTGTGGAAGCTGGCCAGATGCTAAGTTGCTCCATGGGGTGGTCTGTCTCTTAACCAGGGTATGTGGCTTACAGACCGAGGTGGCTGGAGTCACTTCAACAATGATTTCATACTAATTGGCATGAAAACAAACACACACTGTATTTACTGATACCAATCAACTGATTGTCGATCTAACACTGCAGAGGGATTAAGTACCTTAAAGTTTTGAAACTGTGGTACGTGCTTTATCAGGCATCTTCTGGGCCACCCCCCCGACAAAACGAGCAAACTCATGGGAGCCCTGGTGATCTCCTAATGGGACTATTATGTGCTTATACTGGAGTGGGAGCTGATGTCCATCTTCCTATAAAATCTGCTTTGCCTCTTATGGATCAGTAGAATTGCTACTGCAGATGGACAATCTCACAGTAAGTAAAAGCCACTCTCAGTGGAGTCACAGTGTCCATCGAATACTTCATAAACATTCAGACAACAAACTTCAGAAAATAAAACGGAGAATCGTTGACCTCTTTACTGTGAAATCTAACATTACACTACATTAAGTTCTGTATTAGTGTTTAATTTCACTGTTTGATTTAGGCACATTTTCAAAATGTTTCAGAGCACTGTGTGGGTAGTAAGAACACTATACTAATGTAAATACGCAAGTACACTCCACAGGCTGTGACAACGCTACAGTTATACTCTTCATACACTTCATAGGCTACAGTTGTAGTTACAGTTACAGTTATATCTGAGGAAAAAGGAGAAAAGTTTTAGATTTATATGTATTTGTGCCAATATTAAGGATGATAACTCCCAAGAGTGAGATATTTAAATATTTTTGCAGTCATATTCAGAGAAATATTGACAGGTCAACATGTGGATGAATGCAATTAAAATCCAACTGAGAATTTTTCCCCCAGTAACTGTATGGGACTTCGATGCTGCAATATTAAAACACAGCAAAGATGTACAATCATAAGAATCCTTGCAATGGCACATGAAATTTGTGCGTCGCCCTGGCTTTGACCCTTTCTCCTGTCCAGACAAACGTATCAGGTTAATCCAAAACCTGTTGGCAGCTGCTCCAGCCTCTTATACCATTAGCTAATTATCATAAAGAGCAGTACAGCCTTGATAAACGGAAGCAAAAAGCATAGCTTGGCTTCTAATTTCACTGACACTGCTGTCGGGGGCCTCGGAGCCACAAAGGCGTCTGCAGGTGTCAGCTGATTAATGAAGACAAGGGGAGGGTGACAAAGCCACCAGCGGCATACAGCCGTTAGCAACGCGGGCACATGCGCGCCGGAGGACACCCGTCACAGGTCCGAGACATCGCGGCGCTGCTGCTCCGCTCTCCCAGCGACTCTGACGTCAGCACTGGGGCACTGATTGATGCTGCCCCCCGTCCCTTAGCATGAAGGATAGCAAGCAGAGCGTCCGTCCTTGCCAGTGCTTTCATTAGTCTTCCTCGTTATTAATGACAGTGAAGTACATCCAAATGTCTTTTGAAAGGAACTTAAAGATTATTTTTCATACAATCCTTATGCTATGGCTGTATATGTGCTGCACAGGTTAAACGGCCACCAAATCTAAATGCTAAATCACAAAAGGATAGGAATGGCATCCATGGACAGAGAACCCAGGACTGGATCACAAGATGTCCCATTTGTTACCATGGATAGCGTTCAGTGATGTCCTTGCGACCATTTCTTTCATTATTTTCTGTGAGAGCAGTAAAGGAGACACTGGATTAATGTTGGTGGATCAGCATGGGTCATGATTCTTCGTTGAAGATTGGTCACCTTTTAAAAGTTAATTGTGCTTGCTAATCGCTGACCCACTCTAACTTACGTCAGCCGGCGGGAACACGTCATACAGAAGTTGAACGACAAACCTTTTAAGCTTCCTTAGTGATGGCATATAACTTCAGAAAGGCCATTGAACACCGAAGAAACCAGGGGCGTAGGAACTGGGTGATGGGGGGATGTGGCTCCTGTGTAATTTGGCTTCATTCATTCCTGCCAATAAACAGACCTTTGTATTTAAATTATTAAGTTGTGCCCCCCTCTCCCACCAGTTTCAACAGAGGAACTGAGTTGGACACTGATTGCTGCATGTTTAATGCTAATCTGTTTCAGGAGAGACCTTTCCATATTTATGCTCAACATGACATCATTAATGAAGCATTTCATTAATATAAAACAATTTCTCTGGCTAATACTGGACAGATTTTACATTAGAATCATTTCTCGTATCCACCTCTAAAGACTGACCTCTGACATTGCAGTGACCACCACTAATAAAATGGCTTTATAAACCTTCAAAATGCAATTCTTCAGACACAAGGAATGGTGGTTTGTGACAAGGCCACACAATGATCTACCTTGCTGCTATGAAGAGTAGATAAAATAAAAAAAAACGAGTATTACAGAGTGTAGACGTTAAGCCTTTCAAAAATCATTAAAAAGACCGTATTCAATGTGGTGTAATTGGGTGCTTTTCTGAAAATGAAATGTATCTAAATTGCATTGAAAAAAAGACAGGACAGGGTGGACTATTTCAATAAAAGCACTAAAAGGGAGCTTTTCACTTTCTGAATATTATAATAATCTTTGATAGACACAGACTGAGCTAAGAATTGTGTGTACAGTTTGATGCATCTGACAGTTTTAAATTTAAATGGAATTAACATCGTATAAATGTTAACTTGCACCATCAATTGAAAATACAAATATACAATGCAAAAATTTTTATATTATTCTAACAGTTGTTTCTTACTTTGCTACTTCTAACACATCCCTATGGATATCCAGCAAGGGCTAGTGCTGGATTCTGTATTGCCCTGCATCAGTGCTGTGGGATTTGCCAACCCCTTTCACAGAGACAGGCCATATTGAAAATATGCAGCACTGCACCTCTTTCTGATTCAACACTCATATTTCTTCTGAGATTTGCTTCACGTCTTCCAGATATGTCTGCTACCCTAACCTATAAAATCTTCCATCATGCAGCAGCATTATGCATCCATGGTAGTTAATAGACCACTTAACATGCACATATTGTTTATGCTGACTCTTGAGTCATTCTGAAGAATAGCTAAAATAAATATTTGGGGTGGCATGGTGGTTATCTCGCACCCCCAGGGCTGAAGAAGGTCAGAGATCTGTCTCCATTATGTGTGTGAGTGGTTTCTTCCCATCGTCAAGAGACATGATGTGAGTTTGTGAATTTTAACATGGAATCAATATAAGACAACATTCTTTACTGTTCACAGAAGGAGATTCTTTTGCATGCAACAGTGAGGTGCATAAGGTGTGCAGAAACAAACATACAGTGCAAAATACAGTGCAAAATAAAGTACAAAGATAGTACATATAAGGCAGACACGTAAACGCGCAAATAAACAATATTTCACTGTTGGGACATTTACTGAATGTTACGATTAAGGTCATGAAATGTTCAGTGTCCAGTGCTCCTGATGTTCGTAGAACGATAGCCCACTACTACAACTAAGACTAATAATTTCAAAACAAACGAAGGGCATGGTAGGGCAACAGATAACTCTGTCGTGTTACATATCAGAGTTCGCAGTATACACATATAGCACTTTTATAAAACAATATTTTTCAACTTTAATTGCATTAAGAGGATTTTCAGGTAGTAATGTTATTATGCTAACATTGACAGAACCTTTGTTTAAGTGTAAAATGTGGAAATAATGTTCTGTTGACGGTACAGTGAGAACGTTCGTGAGATGACCTTCACCTAAAGGTCTGGGAATGCTCCCTGTTTGCTGGGAAAGTACAGAGTGCACAGTCCACATTCCTGAAAACACAATATTATGTAAACGAGTGTAAATAAAAATAAATGGATGGATGGTGTATTTGCTATTAAATACAGACAGCACCAGGCTGTTACTACTAGCTATCTATGTCTATCTGCAGTATATGCTCACGTACTCTGTGATGGCCTGGCATCCCAACTAGGGTATCCCCAGCCCTGCAGACCCAGTGCAAGTTAGGCAGTTTGAAGATAGATGGAAGTTTTCCAGTCCACAGAAACCAGCCAGGGTCTTTGTGATACACCAAAGCAATTACAATAACTTGCTGCAAAGGATTAAATATGGACAACAAAGTGTATATTGTGTTTCTGGTTGTTGAGCCATACATTACTGTTGTAAGATGTGCTGTGTTGGGGTGAACTGAGGTAACAAGAACATTGGATCCACACGTTTGCATTCGCTGCACTGTTTTCCCGAAACATCTCCTTTCCTGTTCCCAGAACAAAGGCTTAAATTTCCTTCTTTAAAATCTATTGGGTGTTTGAGCATTTTCTTGTATTGGGAGTTTATTGTTTTCTCTATGTGACAGTCTGAGTGCTTGTTTGATATTTTATCATTATAAAATATCACAAGATAAAATGTTAAAGTCAATGAAAACACTTGAAACAGGTTTGAATCCATCTCTGTCTGTTTCCCGCTTGTCTGTATGGATTTCATACCACAATTTAAAGATGTGGTTTTATGGTGACTCTCATCTGACCTTAAGAAAAATATACTCAATAATGCATTTGTCTTGGAAAAAAAGAACCTATATGACTTCAGAGAAGGACCTGTTTATACAGAAATGCAGGTTCACATCTACAGACCATTACAAAAGTCAGCATATTGAAATTTTAAGATGTAATCTTTTAAAAATCCAACAGTAACTATATCTTAGTGATATTTCAAAGGTTTCCGGGTCGGGGCAAAAAATAATCGTGTACCAAGATTTAAAAAATATTTTGCCTACAAAACAATGGAAGTGAAATTCAGCATTTTCTCAGGCTACAGGGACAGGATGTCAGAGATAGAGAAATCCCAATTATTCCTTTACATTTAAAAACAAGAACAAATCAATTATGTTTACACTTATGAAACACTCAGAAACAAAGTGGATAATATTACAGGTGTTGTGTTTGTGCAACTGGCTTGTGTGGGTGGCATGTAACATATACTCTGTAGCACACCTACAGCTTTTGCGTATACTGGCAAGCATATCAGCGATGTCATCAGATCACCTATTTCACATTAATGCAGCTCTGATGGGAAAAAGCACAATGATCCAGAGAATATCTGGGTGAGATGTGTGTGGTGGGGAGGGTCTAATGTATCATTTATTAAAGAAATGGCATGTTGTGTATAGGCAAATAAAAATCCTTTATGATGTGATTTCCTTATTTTTCGTTCAGCTGGGATTGAAAGCACCGGTTGATGAGGCCCATTAAAAGTCTGGATTCCATTAGTTCTGCCAGAGTTGTTCTTACTTGATATATTATTCTTACATTCACAGTGTTGAATAACTAGAATAGGTAGCCAACTACCTAAGACTCCAATGATGCGAAATCGCTGAAAGAGAAAACGCATGTGCTTTCATAAATGTAAACATTACTCACGTTTCACTGCAACAATAAAAGCCACCACAGTCAAGCATAACATTTAATAAACTTGGGCTTTGAAAGGTTCACATCCTGCTGTATAAGATCCCCAGAGCCTATAGAAACACCAACACAGTAAAGCTATTGAGATGAGCACAGCTGGAACTTTCACACTGCAAGAGTGATGGAGGGAAATATTTTTGTAGGAGCCCAGGTAACAACAGGGTGTATTAAAGGAGAGGATGGGAGCCGTCGCCCATCTGATGACCATGGGCGGTCTTCAGTGTACGTCAGCGTGCTGTCAGTTAGGGGGATCCGGCTCTGCATACGAGCAGACAGTGTGATTCAAAGATCTGAAGTTCCTCTTTGTTTTGTTGCCCCAGCGTTCACCTCAAGATAGTTATCAGCAGTGCTGTACTTTACTCTATGGTCTGCAATGGCCACCACACCCACCAGAATGCCTCAGAGATGGAAAAGGGATGAAGGCACCTCCCCCATATTTTTCATACAGTGCAGAATGCTTATGATGTCTCCTCACGTGCACAATGAGGCAAAAATAATAACTATCAAAATAATAACAAAATACTTATGTGTCAGTTCAATACTGTTACAAGTTTGAAATCTTGGCTACAACTGTGTGTTGGTTTTGTCTTTATTAAGTTTGTCTTTATTATCTTTTGTCTTTATTAAGTTATAAAGGATCAAACACTCTTTGACTACATGTGATAACAAACTCAATTATGAGCTTGGTTGTCACGACAGCTCTGGAAAAAATTAAGAGACCGCTCTATATTTTTAAAAAACTTTATATTTTTAAAAAATCGTTTTTTTTAATTCCTGGTTTAATCATGGTTCTGCCGGCAGAAGGCTACAAGCTGCTTCCAGGCTCAATGTTTCTAAGACAGCAGTACACAAGAACAAGGTGAAGTGGGAGACACTGGGAAAGACCAAAAACCAGTCAGGTAGAGGGCAGAAGCGACTTTCTAATACCAGAGATGACCGTCAACTTATCCGGCAGTAAATCATAAATAGGAGGTTGACCTCAAGTGACCTTTAAAAAGAATGGGACACATTAAGTGGTGTGAATTGCACTGCTAGGACAGTTCAAAACAGTCTCCATGAAGCAGGACTGAAGACCCATAAAGCAAGGAAGAAGCTTTTCATCAATGAGAAGCAGGGAAGAGCCAGACTGTAGTTTGCAAAAAAAAAATGCATATTTTCAACAGGCGCATACCCATAAACTGAGAAATGAGTGAAACTGAAAATTTTGCTGTGGTCTCTAAATTTTTTTCTGAGTATTATATTATTCAGTGTGTTTTTGGTGAAGAATGATGTACTTTTAACTTATTTCTAATCAAGAGTAACTTAAAAGATGACAGCAATTGAGGAACACATGTCATTATGCATTATTTATTAACGAACACTTAAAATAGGCTAATTAGTGCAATCAGTGTTCAGTGAACTCATATGTGGCATCCATCCCCAGTGGGTCACTGTGTCAACCTGCCCCCAGTCGGTCCTGTCTGACTTTTTTTCTTGATATGTGCTGACAGTTTGTAGTTGTAACTTAAATATACTTTTAAAATGCTCTGGGGTCCTTTCTCCCTCCACAAGTATTGTTACGTTATTGATTAAGTAATACAAAAAGCATATATTACAAAATGATACAATTTTTTACATTTTACTGTAGGTAGGAAATTCGTAATCCTTGTTTAGGCAGGCAAGAAGTACTCAGACACAGAAAATCAGAAATATTAAGAAGAGGTCTTCTCAAAAGCTGAAAAAGAAGTTACATCGACGACACATTTAACATATTTAGCGTAACTCTTTCATCTAAAGCGACACAGAAGTGGGACAAATAGCATATTACAAACATAATGTTTTCAGCCAACAACTTTGCGTCAGTGTGGAGAGGTCTGCAAGACATCATGCATGAGGCAGAATCTTCGGACAATCCCAGATTTCAAAGTGAGCCCTCCAGTTACTGATGACAATACCACGGCATTAGCGAGCAAACTGAACACTTTTTATGCGTGCTTTGAAGCAAACCATAATATATCACTATCCAGCAGATTAGCGGATCAGATACATGGACGATCACTGCATTCTTGGGAAATGAGGTGAGAAGGAGACAGCAGAAGGACAGCAGGACCAGATGGCATCCCCAGGCACAGAGGCATCTCTAGAGATTTTGGATCCCATGAAACATATCATCATACTGGGCTTCCAACTCAGACCAATACAATTATGTTCCAAATTTTGTAGGGTCTCTGAGTGAATCATCCCATCTCTGTCCCCAGGAACCCCCCCAACCCCCAGTATCTTCACATGACTCCTGCCTGGTTGTATTCAACACTTATGAAGTGCTTTAAGATACCAGTCAAAGATCACATCTGCTTCAATTAGCTTATCATTGAAACACATCAGCAGACGATGCAATAGCCCCCATTCTGCACACAGCTCCCAGCCACTTGGATGACAGGAAGGTGAACTACGTGCGGTTCCTGTTCATTGGTTACAGTGCTGCTTTTATCACAATAATCCCTATCAATCTCACTGAGTTGAGTCTGAGCACTACCTTATGCACCTGTATGCATGCTGTACTTCCTAACCGGCAGACCTGACACATCATCAAGCCTCACTCTCAACACAGGGACTCCCCACGATTGTGTGTTGAGCCCCCTGCTCCTGTTCCTATACATTCATAACGGGGTGGCCACAGTGTGCTGATGACGCAGTCGGGGGGGAGCGGAGTCTTCAAAAATTATGAAGTGGACTATGAGAAGGAGGTGGAGAACCTGATATGCTGGAGTTAGGAAATGAATCTCCTACTGAATGTCAGTAAAACAAAATAACTGATTGGGAGAGGAAACAGGTGAGGCACTATACCCCCCCACAATCAACGGGCTGCTGAAGACAGGGGGTCCAGCTTCAAATACCTGGATGTTCACATCAGGACAGACCTGAGAAGCACACCGGCTCACTTAGTTGAAAAGCCATGTCAGTGCCTCCACTACCTATAGATGCTTTAGAAGTTCAGGCTGGTTCCCAAGATATTGAAGGTATTTTATACCTGCACCTGGGAGAGCATCCTGACGGGAAGCATCACTGCCTGGTTTGGGAGCCTCACCAAGCAGTACAGCACAGCCCTGCGCAGATGGGTGCAGCCTCCCGAGCCTGCAGTACAGCACAGCCCTGCGCAGATGGGTGTAGCCTCTCGAGACTGCAGTACAGCACAGCCCTGCGCAGATGGGTGCAGCCTCCCGAGACTGCAGTACAGAACAGCCCTGCGCTGATGGGTGCAGCCTCCCGAGCCTGCAGTACAGCACAGCCCTGCGCAGATGGGTGCAGCCTCCCGGGCCTGCAGGCCACCCCCAGGAAGCAGTGCAGGGACAGAGCAGTGAAAATACCCACCTGTAAGAACAGCCGATACCGCAGCGTGAAGACCAAGACGGAGAGATAGAAGAACAGCTTCTGCTCTCATGAAGCTCGTATCCTGAATAAGTGCTCCCATAGCTACCAAGTCACTTATCACATTTCTATCAACCCACTGTCACTGCACATCTTTTTCAATTAATATACTGCCATCAGTTTATTTTTTGTAATATTCTTATTTTAATTTTTTAAATATTCTTATTTTAATTTTATTCAAATTTCTTCTTGTCTTGTTAAATTGTTTTGCTTTTTCTCTCCGCATTGCATATTTCGTTAAGCATCATTCAGGAAGCAAGTGTAAAGGCATTTCACTGCACAGCAGTACTAGCGTGTGTGTATGTGACAAATACTGTAAAGCTTGAAACTTCCGGAGACCATCTCCTCACATTGCAAAGAACCATGAACCGGCTAACGACCTGAATGTGTTTTACTGCATGTTCGATAACTCGATGCTCACGCCATCCACTCGCTCCGATGCATCCAATACTCAATCAACACCTGCTCACTCACTCACCCTGCCTGCCTCTTTATTTGCACTGGAGATCTGTGAATTGGACTGGCACTGGCACTTCCAGACACAAAGGACCAGGAAAGGATCAGGCCTACACTGTGCCTCATCCTCCAGCTGAAAACCAGTGCTGATAAACTGGCTCCTGCTTCAACCATTCCACCAATATTCCTAGTCCCAAAAATATTCTGTATAAAAGGGTTAAATGACTACTGGCCTGTGGCTCTGACATCTATGGTCATGAAGACTTTAGATAGACTGGTCAAAAGACATCGCTATTCTTGTACTGCACCCGCTTCAGTTTCCCTGCCGAGCATTCAGTGGTGATGCAGTCAGCATGGGACTACACTAGGCTTGGGTGATATCTGTTTTTCCATCCCTTCATGACTTCAATTTTATTTTATTTGTGTAGTGCGTTTTCACAACATTACATTGTCTCAAAGCGCTTTACAGCATCCCCGCACAAAGCCCCTAGTGAGAAATCCAGAGGTGACAGTGGCAAGGAAAAACTCCCTAGAAGGAAGTAACCTTGGGAGGAACCAGACCCCAAGGGGGAGCCCATCCTCCAGGGGCCGGCAGAGGAACTCAAACGAGCAAGATAACGAAGTCCCAATTCACACTGTCCCAATTTTCGCATTTGAGTCTCAAAGCAGGGGGCAGGCAGGTGATGGCAGGCAGTTGCTGGTGCTGCTTCAGATGGCGAACCGTAGTACGACAGCAGGGTATTCTGGGAAGACAAAAGAGGAAGAAGGGCGAGCATCCTGGAAAGATGCCACAGGTAGGCAGCCAACAGGGTAGGCAGGAAATCTTTGGGGTCTCCAGGCAGCACACCCTAGGAGGAGGGAAAATAAAATGTGCAATTAGCCAAAGTCTAGGAGACTAGAGGCAGTGCAAATGGTTAGGTGAGTGCAATGTGTAACCTCTGGCAGCAAAGGCTATGGCAGCATAAGTAGGAGGGAGAGGCAGGTAGGAACGCAGGCATGGGGAGTCCCTTAAATGTCAGCACTCCAATTCCACGAGGGGGTGTGAAGCTAGATTGCACTGACAGTTCAGTTCATCCAAAGCCAATGGCACCGATCCCCACCCAGTACTGCACCTCACACTATAGGTCTAACTGGGAGGGAGCAGTTAACTAGAGCTAGGACTAGAGTCCTTATAAGCTAGAATAAACAAGTGTGTTTTTAGTCTAGAATTGAATATTGAGAATGAGCCTAAATCTCACATATCTGATTACTCTACAGCTGAGGAGCTCTATAAGAGAATGTTTCTGGAAATTTCACTCCGCTATACAGTACATGATGGCATTAAAAAAAAAAAACTTAAATCATACAAGTTACTTTAAACTCTGGAATCAGAATCAGAGATAGTCTAAACAGCCTCATCAATGTGGAAGTTGAGTGCTAGGGAAATGAGGAGAGAACTCCTGGTTTTAAAAAGGGTGCAGCCTCCCGAGACTGCAGTACAGAACAGCCCTGCGCAGATGGGTGCAGCCTCCCAGGCCTGCAGTACAGCACAGCACAGTAAAAAGACAAACCTTCATTAAGTGATACCACTCCACTTATTGGTTGTCGCAGAACACACCAAGTAACCACCCCTAGGTTGTATGTCTCCTGATTCAAATCAATCTTCATTTGCATCATCCAATATGGATTCATAAAAACTAAAGAATATATTTTTAAAATATATACATTTTACAATCTATAGCCTTTTCCAATGTATGTGTGAAGCCTTAACCCAGTTAGTCTCATGTGGCCAGCCTTGCATAACGAGATCTGCCAGACAAAAACAGATACAACAACATAGTGGGAATCACTCCACTGATGTCTCAACGAGTGGGGAAACAGGCACAGGAGTCCAGAGATTCGGGGGAACGAGAAATTTATTTAGAGGAAACACACTTGGGAACACAGAACAACAGGCATGGATAGCTAACAGACGTGAATGACCGGACTGGGGAAACATTCACAGAAATTCACTTATATACACAACAGCAATTAACACAACTAGAAACAGCTGATAACACGAGGATTCCACTCGGGCCAGATGAGGAGACGTGGCACACAAGAGGATCAGCACAATTGGGGCATGACAACTGAAGGTAGGGCTGCAGAACATGACATCACAATTTTAAAAAACATTTGCACTTAATAATCCAAAAAACAAAAAAGATGAAATTTACAAAACAAACACTATAGTTAAACAGAACTTGTTATTATCTACCAGGAGAGTGCGTCAAATAAGTTGCCGGTGTTGCCGCAAGTTATGTCATCAGACACAAATTAGTGCTGACAGATTTAGACATAATTACAGGGCTTCAGATAACAGGCTTGTCTAGGGGCCGGCTTTTCGTTACTATACAGACATTTACTTATGTCCACAATTTGATAAGTAGATTAGTAGTATGTCTAAAATATTAACGAGAGGAGTATTTTAATGACCAAAGACCAACATCTTAAGTCACTAAGACAGCTAACACATGAATGAGGCTGGTAGCTGTAAACAAAGATGTACGGCGAACCCAAACCAAGACATATAATATTTATGCTATAGCATGCACTTACACTAACAAATATTTTGATTTTATGTGATCTGAATCATTTTCAGTATTGTTCTTGGCTTACGCGTGGTGTTTGAGTTTCTGCGATCTTTCAGCAAGCTCCAAAAATATTCCCGTTTAATTGTTCACGGCTAACTCACGAATGACCGCACACAGGTGGGAGGGTGAACAGCAGGCCCTCTGGTGTAGAGCTGAACACACTCAGAACTGTGGAGATGACAGTGGACTTCAAGAAGAGCCCCCCCATACTGCACCCCCCCTTTCATACTTAGTAGCACTTTGTGTGCCATGGAAACCATTTAATTCCTAGGATCTACCGTCTTAGGACCTGAAATGGGAGACAAACTCTGCCGTTCAAAAGCCCAGCAGAGGGTTTACTTCCTGTGCCAGCTGAGGAAGTTCAACCTGCCACAGGAGCTACTGATCCATTTCTACAGAGCAGAGCAAACGTCGAGTCTGTTCTCAGCTCATCTGTGGCAGCCAGGTTCAAATAAAGCACTAAACAGACTATAATGCATTGTCAGGTCTGCAGACAAGATCATCAGTGCTACCCAGCCCAACCCCCAGTACCTGTAGGGCAATCAAATTCTATTAGATTTTATTTACAAAGCACTTTTAAACAACACCTGAGTGTGGAACAAAGTGCTGAACAAACACAGAAAACAAAAGCAAGAGTAAATTACAATAAAAAGTAAGAAAACAGCAGATCTGTCCATTTAGACATACATGCCATTTCCGAAATGCTGGGATGCTGTGTAAAATGTAAATAAAAAGAGAATGCAGTGATGTACAGACCACACGCACCCATATTTAATTGGAAACAGAACAAAGACAACATATCAAATGTCGAAACCGAGAAATTTTATTCTTTTATGACAAATATATGCCCAGTTTGAATTTGATGCCAGCAAAAGGTTTCAAAAAGGTTGAGACGGGCAACCAAAAACTGGAAAGGTTGTGTAATGCTAAAATAAAACAACTGGTTGAATATCTCATAAGTAATTAGGTTAATTGGCGGCAGGTCAGTAAGACGATTTGGTATAAGAAGAACCTCTGAAAGAGGCAGGGTCTGTGTACAGTGAAGATGTGGAGAGGTTCACCACTCTGTGAAAGACTGTGTGGGTAAAAATTGCAGCAATTTAAGAAAAATGTTCCTCAATGTAATATCGCAAATAATATGGGAATTTCATCATCTACTGTACATATCATTAAAAGATTCAGAGAATCTGGAGAAATCTGTTTACGCAAAGGACGAGGCTACGATCTCCGGGCTATCAGACGACACTGCATTAAAAACAGACACAATGCAGTAGTACTTGTAGTGCTCAAAAATGTACTTCGTTGGTGTTCACCCCTGGATATATCACTCCCCTCATGTTTATTAAAACATATTATATATTTAGAAATTATCATCATCATTTTTTTGTTCAAATATTTTGTAACTATTTGAAAAATAATATGGAGATATTACAGAAAGGATGGCTGTGAACAAGTCAGCGCATTTCCGTGCAGGGTGTTCCCAATACGGATGGCCATATAGGAGGGAACAGATCCCACTGAGGGGTAGTCATTCAGGAGAGGGCTACACCTCCTAGTGGGGATGAGCCCCCAATACAGAGAGAGTCACACCTCCCAGTAGGTGACCAAGTGGGGATGGCCTTACAGGAGAAGGATAGATTAGTGTCGTGGAATATACAGTGGTAGCTAAAATTATTAGAACACCTGACAGATCTGAAAATATTGACCTTTTTTGCCTTGAAAACATGATTTCATTGCATAATGCTCATCAAATATGGAGATCGTTGCGCTGAGTACAACAAATATCAGATGAAGTCCTACTGTTTTTATTCACTTTTAACTTTAATATTTGGTGTGTCCACCTTTTACAGCAATTACAGCAGCACATCTCTCTGGCATAGTGTCAATATATTTCCTGAGAACCTCAACACTAATGTTATCCATGCCTTTTGCAGCTCAAGCCAAAGGCTTTCTTTTGAATGTACAATAGACCTGTCCAGTTTATTTTCCAACTCGCCCCAAATTTGCTCGATGGGGTTGAGGTCCGGACTTTGAGGGGGCCAGTCCATCATTTTCAATGTTCCAGCAGACTCCTTCTGTCGCAGGTAGTTCCGGCAATAGTTAGAAGAATGTTTAGGGTCATTGTCCTCTTGGAAAATGAATCCAGGCCCAATAAGACGACTCCCAGATGGTACTCCATGCCTCACCAGAATGTTGTGGTATACTTTCTTATCCATGATGCCATCAATTTTCACTAAGTCACCTGTTCCTGAGGCTGAATGGCACCCCACACCATAATACTACCCCCTCCGTGTTTAACTGTTGGCAAGAGACACTCCTTTTTTTTTCTTTTATCCTTATTCTGTTCATTGTTTCAGCCAAATAATATATTCAGCTTTGCTCCTAATTTGTGCTGCATGGTGTGCAATGCTTGATACTATACTATACTATACTATACTATCTATCTATCCATCCATCCATCCATCCATCCATCCTGCTATCCAGCACATGCAGGGTCAGGGTGAGCCTGGAGCCTATCCCAGGAAACACACAGCATAAACCCTGGGATTAATCTGAAAGGGATTCCCATCCATCTCTGGGCACATACACTTACGGCCAATGTAGAATTGCCAATCTGACTGGCCGGTGTTCTGGAGGAATCATCACAATTAGCAGAAATCAGCAGAAATCACCACAAACTGTACCCACAGCTGGAGGAATAACGCTACAATGCTACCCAGTAATCCACCTTGCAGGGTCCAAAAAAGTAATGATGATTTGCAAAGCTGCACAGTTGCAAAGTTGACTCCCCGGGGAGGGTAAATTTTTTTGGTAAATGAAGGGCCAGTTTTCTGTTTAAAGCTTATAGCAGGACCTAGCTTGGTTAATAATGTGAAATTTGGGTGTTAATCTATAATTCATGTTAGCTGATACTTTTGATATGAGCTATGGTCCTGTTTCAGGAGATATTTGACAACATCGTGTCAATTGATCTTCAGTGGACCTAACAGAAAGAAACAACTTTTAAGTACTGCCCTGTGAAAATCACTGCCCCACTGACAGCCTTTGCTTTGCACATCTGAAGCATAATAAGCCAAAAATCACCCTGGAAGTCATTTTAGAAAGAATTCTTCAAGGACCATTGCACCTCTGTTCAGACAGGCCGTTTAATTGATGGTGGATTTGTTCCTTAGTACAAAATGTATCCTGTAGCAATGTAACATAGCTCACACTGCCATTTTAAGGTTCATAAAAAGTTCTTTATATTTTGCAGGCAAAGAGCTTCACAGTCAGGAAGTCAAGATGACAGGTAAATATTTTAGTACATGACATCAAACAACTTGACTACATGAATGTAAAATATTAAAACACTTTTTTGTTTTAAATTATCCTCTTGGTTATAAACTGGCCTTAAAGCATGGCTATGTAACATTGCAGTAAATTCTTTGTTGCTCCATGTTTATGATCTGGGAAATGATCTGAATAAGAGTACCTGCTCTTAAAATAATGAGGCTACACAATAAACAGGAATACATTCAGTTTTCCATATACTATATGTGAAATTACTGAACATGCAATTTCCAGCACAGCTCACCATATTCATTTATTGGAGTTTTTGTTCCTTTGCCAGCCATCTGCTCCCCTGTGCTGAATCCATTCACATTCTCATTTAATCCACTGTGAGAGGGCGGTTGATGACATAGAGCAGGGGTGTCAAACTGCAGTCCTGGAGGGCCTCAGCCCTGTGTAGCTTAGTTCTTTCCCTGTTCCACCACAAATGATTCAGCTCAACAGCTATGTGGTAATTAGCACAA
>JAODLD010000038.1:10512107-10525604 GCA_026781065.1 Mormyrops boulengeri
AGGAGTTATATAATCGTAGCATCACCTCCCTTGACTTAAACTCCACACACCTAGAGATGTAACCTAACATCCTATTCACCTTTTTTATTGCTTCCCCACACTGGCGAGAGTATTGATAATGTTGATAATGTGAGCTAAATTTAATGGTAAATCAACAGTATAGTAATACTAGCAAAGATTATGTCCATTACTGGTCCAGTTTTGCTAGTTTTAACCTTATACTTAAATTAATCAGCTGTTCTTCGCCTATGTTAGTCAGACTAACCTCACACAAAACATTTCTTGATGAAAACGGCTATATACCAGAACCTACACAAAGATGAGAAGTTCATTCAAAGTCAGTTGCACATCGACACATTCATTCAAGGTCCATAACAAAAAATTATACCAGATTTTAAATTATAGCACTACACTGAGAAATCAGTATTCACTATTGACATAATAATAATAATAATAATAAAATAATAATAATAATAAACTGACATGTCAAGAGATTTGTTAGGTGCTAATGGAAACAATGATTTGCAAACATTCAATCTACTAATATAGGGTGGAAAGACTCTACCTGGGCATTTCAGTGAGGCTATATGTAGAACATTTCAGGCTTTTCTTCCTCAGAAAAGCCATTTGTGCTGAAATAGCATACAATCTGGTGACAATAAGGTCCAGGCTGTATTTGATAGTTATAAAACTCTTCAGGGCCTTGGTTCAAGGTGCTAGTGTACGAAATTTAGAGTGGCACCAAACCACAAATGCAGTAAATCCATACAATTTTGGTGGGATCATTTTTGTCTGGCAAGAGATTTGAATGCAACAGGATTTTCTCTAGATCACATTGTTTATGGGTCATGGAACAAAAGAGACATCGCTTTTCTTTTATGTGATGCAGCACCACCATCTGGCTCATTTGATGACTCATGTCCACAAATACTGTACCTGGCATACCCAGATAATTTAGGAATTTCAGGGGCACATTGATGCAGCCCCACAGTTACCTTAACATCTTTGTTATGGCTTTTGATGAAGTTGTCCAGCTGCCCAACAGGTATTTTCAACTTGATGAGGGAATTTGCATACATAGCAACCTATCCCATTGTGCTACTTTCTGATTTTTTAAAGTTTAGACAACCCCGATTGCTTTGATTTAATGTGAGAGGACAAACATTTTCGAAAAAACATTTTAATTTTCAATGAATAGGACAAATTGTTCAGGACACTAAGCATTTAGCTAAATGCATTATGACCAACATACTTATGTTTTTCTGTGTATTTTTTTCAAAGTACATTTTAATTAGTTACATTAATTCATCTCGCCAGCATACCCACAGGCTATGCATTAATGTTTTAGCATTTGAGACAAAGGAGGATTTAAAAAAAAAAACAAATTAGCAGCCATAGCAACCATATCATGTCATAGGTTGTCTTAAGCTAATTGTAATATTTATTAAATAATGTTATTACTACTACTAATAATAATAATAATAATAACAACAATAAAAAAATTTCTGGTTCAACCCGAAAAACATTGCAATAAGATGAAAACTATTTAAAAATCTTATAAAAAGTGGGTAAAATATCCATCCATCCATCCTCTTACCCAGTACAGAGTCACAAGCAGTGCTGGTCACCTAGGGCACCATTACAGGGGTCAACTTAGCAAACACCCCCCCCCCCCCACGCCCACTCATAAGCCTCATCACCAGTAGCCCTCTCCAGACTCTCCAGTATGGGCTCTTGATTGGCAATGATTGAGTAATCGATGACTGAATGAATGGATGAATAACAAAAGGCTCAATTCATATCTGTATTCATAGTGCACTGTTAAGGCTTGGTATGACGGAAGGAAAGATGATTCACACAGCAGCTCCAAACTAAGCAGCGTTTATTTAAAAAAAAAGAGGGGTGACCAGGAAAATAAAGAAACCACACGGGGTGAAAAAAAAAACCCAATGAAACAGAAATTAAGGCATGCAGCAACACCAGGAACACTGCAATACTTAACAGGGAATAAACTACAAAACATAACTTTGAAATGATAGAGCAACACAGGGAACAACCAAACAGGGAAATCAGCCACAATGAACCAACAGGAAACAAAGCAGGTACTTAAATACACCACTAACAGAAAATGATGTTGGACAGGTGAAGCCCATAACACAATTTACCTAGGCTGGATTACAGTTACAGCATTAGAAACTAGGGAAGATAAACACTAAGGGCTGGCTACACTAGGAAAGGCTAGGAACAAATAAAGAAGCAGCACAAAATAAAACAAGACCAAGCAGAGTAAACCGAAACAGGGACGCAAGAAAAATCATAACAGACACCAAAAGTAAGGTGTTACAAGCCTGTGGTGGGTTTGTTTGTGGAGATGCGTGTTCCTGTTTTTGGCCTGCAGGGGGATCCTAGACAAACCCCCATTCAAGCCTTGTCCCTTAGGTCCCAATTTCCATCCGTTTGTTTAATTAATGGCTGCTATCAGTAGCCAGGTAGGACAGGCCAGCCTTGAACCCATACCTGGAAGAGTGATAGCATCACAGTCACTCAATCAAGCCACAGAGCTACGTTGCAGGATAGGGAGACATACTAGGCACTAAGTGCTACAGGACAAAGGGAACAGGATGGCCAGTGACACCTGCTGGCTAAACGGGAACAAAACTAATGGGACAGGGACAGACCAGCACTGACCCTGACAGTACGCAACACTGCACATCTACCCAAACAGCTATTGGACTGCAATGGCATTTTGTGAAATGCCTAAGATTATGCAAAATGAATCCTCTAATCATTACAAAAGCCAGCCATTTTAACTAAACCATAATATTTCAGAGAAATACCATTTGAAGATCTCTCAAAGATGACCTGACCATCTCTCAGATGAGGTGACGCCACCTGTCACCGGTTAGCATGCTAAGAGGCCTTTGTACCCAAAAAACACGAGGCATCCCCATTGTGGGGGGCCATGACATCAGCCTGACTTGGGGGGGAACTGACTCATTCTGACATCATGGCATTTTGCATTCACTTGATCGCAACCATCTCGCCCCATGCCGTCCCTGTGCCTTTTCTCTTCAGCTGGGCCCATCTGATTGCAATCATCCGTATCCGAGCCAGCTGATTCTATTATTCACCAAAGAGCTCCACCTGCCTGCAATCTTCTGACCCGTTCCATCGGATCAAATCCATCTCCATTTGCTCCCGCTGATGCTAATCACCTGTTTTCATGAGCCTTCCAGTCCCTGCTACGTGTTCAACAACACCTCGAAAAACAGAATTCCTTAATTAAGCACAATAATGATCCAATGACTCGGCCAGTGTGTTTACACTTTGAGGAAAGTACAATAGACAGATAAAATGGCTATATAACATTAAGTCAATGTAATGTGTCTTCAGTTGTTTATGTCTCATTCGATGGAATGATCAGGCAGGCATGATCCTCAAATCAGTCAAATTGTCAGTTTTGGCATCAGTCAAATACATTGTTTTTTGATAATGTGATACAATGTACACGTTTTAATACAGCAGGGAAATTAGTTTAGGGAATTTTAATAAAAGTTGGTTTAGTGTTGTTTAATTTGAAGATTACCCAGGTTCTAACCACATTTCCTGGTCAGGGTTGCATGGGGGTCTGGATCCTATCCCAGGCAGCACAGGGCACAAAAGTGGGTACACCCCTGGTAGGACCCCAGTCCAGCATTGGGCACATACACAAAAATGTACTTCAGGGGGCATTTCGAGACACCAGTACACTAAAATGTCTTTGGGAGAAAAGCTGCACAAGACTGGCTAAACAAACAAACGTCTGTGGGATCCAAACCTCAAATCCCAAAGCTGCGACCAAACAGCACTAAGCTGTAACAAACAATATTAAAACGGTAAACACACACCTGTCTTTGTATGCAACAGGCAAATATCTAAATGCATGCTTCCCAAAGAGTATATTACTAAACAAAAGGTTTTACACTGTGAATTTTCCCACATTTTGACCGTAAGCAGTTTACTTTTACGCTTTTAAGAACAACAGAGGACAATTTAAGAAGGCAACTGCATGCCAAACATGTAAAGTCTGAAATAATGAGGAGGGCATATTCATAAAAACTGCACACCATCTGGGAGTGGTTTGCGAAGCAAGGAATCACCCGCGATTCTGGAGCTAGTCAGTTGTAAGTTGTAAGCACACATTCTTTCCAACAAGCCAAACAAAAATCAAAAGCAAAGAGGCACTGGGCACTACTACAGGTTCACAAGGAGACACCGTCGTAAACAAATGACCGAAGGGATTCCAATGGAAAGTTCCTCCGTCATGGCTGGAACTGCGTGGAGGACTCCCCTTTCATGTGCACTAATGGTCCATGCCAACTCTCCCCAAGAACATAGAGTTTTACAGGTACACTGTTTTTGGTTAGGCAATTACCACTGCAGAGGGGGAAACTCCTTAGAGAAATTAAGCATAGTCAAGTTCAAATATTTTGGTAAATTAATTTCAACAGCTGAGTGCCAATGTTCTTGCTTTCGTGCCAAATACGGATTCGCTGGTTTTGGCTAAGAATTAGTGTATGAGGCAAAACTAACATAAAATAGGTACATTTGCCCACAAAATGCCCAGAGAATGCATACATCTGAGACATGAAAGAAGGTTTTAGGTGGACCATTTGTGTACCTGTTTATAAAGGAAGTCATGAAAAAAGTCATGAAAGAGCAAGAATGTATAAATCTATAAAAAGATTTATATTTAAATATGACCAGAATGTATTGAAATTAAATACTAAATTAATAAGCTCAGAACATAATTTTTAACTGACACGATGGTGCATATATTTTATGAAAAAAAAAATTAAGTCATAATCATCTATCCGTCCATCATCTAACCACTTGTCTTGGTTATGGTCATGGGGGTGCCTAGAGCTTCCCCCTTTTGGCATGGTGCATACCTTGGGCAGGGGGGCAGTACACGCACACATACACACACACACACACGCACACACACACACAGACACACATTTGTATTCATATCTTTTTTGGGGACCGTCCATTCATTTCTATGGGCATAATACTAATTCTTCATATGACAGCCTTAGCCTGGGCACGGTGGTGGTGCACTGTTGCCTCACACCCATGGGACAAGGGTTTGACTCTCCACCATGGCTCCCTGTGTTTGGAGTTTACATGTTCTCCTTGTGTCGTTGTGGGGTTTCCTCCGGATTCTCTGGTTTCCCCCCACTGTCCAAAAATATGCTGAGGTTCATTGGAGTTGCTAAATTGCCTGTAGGTGTGTGTGAGTGTGCCCTGTGATGGGTCGGTGCCCCATCCTAGGATGTTCCCTGCCTGTAGACTCCAGACCCCCCATGATCCTGAATAGGCGGTTACAGAAAATAGATAGATGGACAGACAACTTTAACCCCTAACCATAAGTAACCAAACAAAATGCAAGATTTTTGGCATTTTTAGATTTTTCATTAAAGTCACAATTTTTTATAAAAATGAGTTTCCCTTCGGGGGGACCGAAAAGGTGGTCCCCATAATGTCAAAATAACAGATTTGTGGCTGCCGGTGATGAAGGACAACATGGCGAATTCTGCTCCTTTAGAGGCAGTGTGATTATGGCAGGTGTTGGTGTTGCACTATGGAGCGGATTTCGTGCCACCTTGAAATGCAAACATGACATGTGGGGGAAAAAAATTGACGAGATGTATTGTTTAACAGTGCACAGCATGCAGAAACCGTGCTGTGTGGAAGAGCAATGCACAAGAGGCATTGCCTTTCAGTGTGTGTCGTAAGGAGAACGTGACACATTGGAAAGCAAAACCATCATTTTGCTGATTTGCATCTTGATTCAAGTACCATCCAGAAAAAAATAATTAGAATGGTTTACATTACACACAATTTAACAGTGAAACTGTGCCACATCACACCGAAATGCAATGGTATCTTTGCTCTGCTGAATCGGCTCATTTCCATTTTTGAAAAGTACGTGCTGAAATTGTGCCACCAGGAAATGTAATCACTGTCCAATCACAGCTCTCTAGCAAGAGGGGGCGTGGTCACAGGAAACAGCCTGAGACAAACGTGCCAGATCTAATCAATGAGGCGACAGCCACTACATGTCAGGCTACGGCCTCAATTCGGAATGTCTTTTAGAGCAATATTTATGCAAGAAATACCCTCTCTGCTCCAGCAGGTAGAAGGTGACGCTGTAAGCAAGGATTTTGACAATCATTTAAGATGTAATCAGTCCATGAGCTGATGGCAACTAAAAAAGTGCTTAGTGACTTTACAAACGGCGGCCCATACATACCGACAGTGTCTGAAATGATGCTCTGAATTAGGAGTTTTAACTCAAATCTAAAATGTATTCATCTGTGAGGGAGTGTAAAAGTAATTGTCGTTTAGTTATTAAAATGTTACATTCAAGAGAGGAATTTTCTAGCAGATGACGCCTGGCTTATTTATGCTTATTGTCCTCGTTGCAGGCTTCTCTGTTTCAGCGTGCTCTCTCTCCACCCCACAGCGATCTGCTTTTTCCGCATCTATTGCTCAGATTTCCTACAGTTTATTGTTGCCCTTTATGACCAAACTATTTGTCTTCTTGCATTAAAAACAGATTTGTCTCCAAAAAGCAAATCCACTGGAAGCTGCTGGTCAGTTCCAAAAAAGGCTGCAGCCTTCATAGGTGCGTAATTTATTTCACCCCCGCAAAAATAACATTTCAATTAAAAGTGAGACAGAGATTCCGCAAGAAAAAACATACCATTTTATAACCACTGTAAACACCAGAATAAACACGTTTTAATAATAAGTAATAAAAAATGCCCCTGTACAAGATACTGATACAGAAATGGTATAACCTTTTACATTGCGTGTGGCATTTTTGGCATTTAAAACAAGAGAAAAACAGATTTCAGGAAATGCATTAGCCAAGTTTTCCGTATATGAAATGTGATTCATTATTTCTTCAAAACTACTGTGAAGATGTTTTTGTAGTCAATTTTGATCAGAGTAATAGAGGAAAGTTGAAATGAATAAATCATGGAACTGAATGCTACTTTGCCCTCAGAATTCCAGAAGATTATCTTTATTTGGATTCCATACTCGTATAAACTCAGAGGTACATGCAGTCACCCCTTCACATTTGCAAGGGTTAGGGGCACAAATGTGAACAATCATACTGAAGGGTCATAGTGAATCATACGTAACACCCCTAACTTCAATCCATAACAATCTGCTAGCCTGAACAAACATAAAAAATCTATTTATTACCACTCTCTAAACAAATAGTACTGTATTGTACACTTTCCATTTCAAACTGCTTTGTCTTTTCCTGTCAAGACCTTTTTATATATTATGCAATATGCCATTTAAATTATGCCCCTGTATGTACAAAGTTAGTACTGAATGCACTGGGAGCACTACGTTTTAGACTGATTATTAAAAATGCAAAATTACTGGCACTGAAAAGTATAAAAGTTACTGTGAGATACGCAAGATTCCACAATCATAGAAACAGCTAGCATGTATCATAAAGATGCAAGGCATACCAAAGCTGAGATGCATAGTTTCCACAGGTTTTACACTAAAGTGTGCACTTACAATAGCAAATTTTATATGTATAACATTAATATTTTTACTTTATACGAGTTTATGTGCTCCAAATCATTTTCCGTGTTGTATATATATTTTTGGCTTATGCGTCGCAGGCTCCAAAATTATTCCCATTTAATTTTTTTCATTGCCAGCTCATGAATCAGCCATAACATTAAAATTAATATTAACTAATATTGTGTAGGTCCCCCTCGTGCTGCCAAAACAGCTCTGACTCATCGAGGCATGGACTCCACAAGACTTCTGAAGGTGTCCTGTGGTATCTGGCACCAAGATGTTAGCAGCAGATCCATGAACTCTTTGTCGTGTTCCTCAAACCAATCCTGAACAATTTTTGCAGTGTAGCAGGGTGCATTATCTTGCTTAAAGAGGCCAGTGCCATTGGGGAATACCACTGCCATGAAGGGGTGTACTTGGTTTGCAACAATGTTTAGGTAGGTGGTACATGTAAAAGTAACATCCACATGAATGCCAGGACCCAAGGTTTCTCAGCAGAACACTACTCAGAGCATCACACTACCTTCGCCGGTTTGCCTTCTTCCCGTAGTGCATCCTGGTGTCATCTCTTCCATGGGTACACAAGGTACACACACCACGCCATCCACATGATATAACAGGAAATGTGACTCATCAGACCAGGCCATCTTCTTTCATTGCTCAAGGGTGCAGATCTGACGCTCATATGTTCATAGGTGCTTTCGGCAGTGGGCAGGGGTCAGCATGGGCACTCTGACCGGTCAGCGGCTATGCAGTCCCATACGCAGCAACCTGTGATGCGCTGTGTGTTCTGACACGTTTCTATCATAGCCAGAAGGGCTAGCCTTTCTCCCCATGTGTATCAGTGGGCCTTGGGCACCCATGACCCCATCGCCAGCAAGACCCAGCTGCCAGAGCCCTTCCATACCAGTCGAAGGATATCCTAGAAGGGATTTCCCCTTCTGAAGATCTGCACCTTGCGGATGAGGTGCGGAAGAACTTAACCCAGTTAAGAAGCTGGGTCGCGGGGGAGATGATAAGGAAGGGGAACGTGGACTGTAGAGGAGAAAAAAGAAGCAGAGAGACCGCAGACGGGAGGACATACCCAAAGTCCTTCTGGGGTCCGCTGCGGTCTCTGCTTACTCCCCGGTGGCGAATCAAGAGGAGCCCTTCCCGATCCTCGAGCTGGCGACATTCACTTTGTCAGCACCTGAAGCCTGCACTGCTACTCTCCCTGCTTTCCGGCAGTTGCATCTCCCCGTGGCATCTGCCCCAGACTCGTATCTCCCTGTGCTCCTAGACTTTGTCCCCGTGGTTCCTGATCCAGCTCCTGTGCTTCCTGATCCCCCAGTCCCTGTCCCCAAGGGAGTCCCGGACCACCGATCCTCCCCCTTGATGGAGATGGAGGTGGAGATTTCCCTGATGACTGCCCCAAGGAGCCCATCCAGTAGGTCACCCTGACTGCCACCCCAGCACGGCAGATCCCAGCCAAGTCCCCATCTCTCGGTGTCCCGCAGAGGGAGAGGATACCTGCACCGGGGTCGGGTCTCGCCTGCCCTGCCCTCCGGATCACCTTCAATCCCCCTTGCTCCTGCTCAGCGGTCACCTGCAGTCCCCCTGGCTCCGGCTCGATGGTCGCCTGCGTGTGACCCCTGTGGTGACTCGTTGGTCGCCTATGGTCCCGCCTCCGACGCCTCGTTGGTTGCCTGCGGTTCCCCCAGCTCCACCACGTTGGTCGCCTAAGCCTTCACCGGCTGTGGCTATGCATTCGCCTGTGGTGACTTCTGCTCCCTCCTCGCTTCCTCCGGTGACCCCTCCGCCTTCCTCCTCGCCCCTTCAGTGCAGTTGCCAAGGGTTGGCTCCGGCCTCGCAGTCGCCTGTGGCCCCTGTGGCTCCCGCCTTACGCCCGCCGGGGTTTCCTTCAGCTCCCTAGTGCCCCCCTGCCCTTTGCCTTCATGCCCCCTGTGTTTGCTCCCCATCCCTACAGTATGTTCCGACTTTGTTTCCTTCTACTCCCTGTCCTCCTTTTGTCGGTGTGTTCCCTGTTGTTCCTACGTTTTCCCCTTCCTTGTTGTCGTTCTGTGTTTCGATCTGTGGTGCCCCTGTGTCTGTCTGCATTCCCTGTGGTTTGTCAGTTGTTGCCCTAGTTGTTTTCTTTGTGTCTGTTTTGCGTGTTGGTCCAGCTCCCAGTGCCCCGTTGTTTTGTTTCCCCAGCTGCTGTCCTGTGATGTTCCCGGTTTTGTCCCTCCAGTCTCTTTAGGTGCACCCGGAGAGCGTGCCTTTGGGGGGGGGCCCTGCTCATCCGATCCTCCCGTGTACCAGGCCCCCTCATCTACCCTGTGTGGAATCCCCATGTTACCAGCCGTTTCTAGTTGTGTCTAATTAGTCTGGTGTATTGAAGTCCGTGTTAAAGTATGTTTGCCCAGTCCGGTCATTGACATCGTTACATGTTCTTTGTGTTCCTGAATTTGTTCCTCCCTAATAAATCCCTCATTCCCCGATTCCTCGACTCCCTTCGCCTGCTTCCCTGCTCCGTGCCTGAGCTTGTGCTAACCTTCTTCTTAAATGACAAACAATTAATCTGCTGATTAATATATTACTGCTCTGTGGCAATTTCAAACAGGACAGCTCCAATGACAAGCTGTAATACCCTAAACATTAGCTATATGTTCATCCTTTTAATTACTTTAATCAATTATGAGAAAATGATGTTCGTTTTCCCAAGAATATTAAAAAGTATAACATAAACATATAAAAAGTAACATAAACATAGACATGAGGAACAGAGACAGCCCAAGAAGACGAAGCCTGTTATGGCAGCTGAGCTACTGGGACCAAGAGATCAAACCACAGAAATCATCCCTTACCCTCTTTACAGATCCCTTACTCCCTTTAAATTACACTAACGGCAATCTCTAACCCCTAGCCCATAAGCCAAATCTTTTTTTTCAAAGGTGTGCAAAGGGAATTCTGTCCCTTTAAGGGTGGGAAAACAGAGACCTAAATGATAATGAAGATGGATCTCTGCCGATAAGTCAATGAGCGGCAGACTGTGCACTAAAGAAGCTGACGGCAGCGTTGAAGAACGGTGCTTTTCTGGGCTCATTAAAACAGAAGCAAGCGTGAAGAGTATAGTGCCGATAAATCTCAGACTGTTAAAAGGGGACTCTTTAACCCCAGAACCACAGTACATCCGCCATTCAGCAAAGTAACAAAAGGCCCTTCTATTCCATGTAGGTCTCATCTATCCTGAACTGGCGGTGCACCTGGCAAACGTTCTCATACATGTGGCTTACAGGTACCAACCAAATCCACCAAAACGTTATCAGGAATATTCAAAGGATTAATAAAAACGAGATGTTAAAAACTTACCGGTTTCAATGGCTTGACTTTTGTTCAGCTGACATTCAACAAAATCATTTTTAATAATAATGGTGTTTATGAAATTATCAAATTTCTAATTGTGTTGATTACAAATTGACTTTACCCAGAGGCGGAAAAACCTACAGATGGCTTATTTGGATCAAACTGGAAATATGATGTAAATTTGCAGAGAAATGCTCTAGCTTAAAATATGGCAGGATATCTTAAAATGTGATTGATTAGTAAGGAGCCGAAATGCTATTCTCCTGACCTTCATTCATCATCAAATCTAATTTTTCCTGCTATGGATTAAAAAAAAATTACATCTTGTCTGTGTACCTCTAAGAGAAGCAATCCGATTTTATTAAAAAAGAAAGACGTCGTGTTTTTATTATACAGCCCAAAATAATGAGAAAGGGTGAAACAGCTGAACTGCCTTGTTTTTTTTAAAAAAAACTAACAGTGTGTTTATACTAGATAGTTACTGCTCTTGGATCAATGCTGAGTCACTTGAGCATTTCTGTTGATCTTTTAAACATATTAATGTCTCCTTTCCCATCAGATATTTTGTCCCCAGTCTACAAGGGCCCATCTTTCCATCGATTCAAGGCAAAGAGCTCCTACCTGGGAATTAAATGCAGGCACATTGTAGACTGAGCAGAGATTTCCAAGGTTGGAGGTAGTATGGAACAAATTACTGGGCCATGTAATGGTTGCAGATCCACAAGATATTCCAAGACTTTGCTTGATGAGGTTCTTGGATCAAACAGTTTTCTAACCAGACAAGCATGACGGACTGACCAACTCCCTTACACCCCCCTCCCCCCCCACATTGCCCCATTCTCAGTATTTCTCATGTTCTTAGAGTACATTACCCCCTTTCAGATTAGGAGAGTATTTCAAATGATTCATCTTTCACGCTTGGTACATACGTAGGGAAATCTTTATGAATCAGTGGTAATTTTCCTATCAAGGTTACTTCCAAGTTCCTCACCAACAATGTCCTGTTATTGATGCTTTCTGGGTAAGTGTATCAACATGCACACATGCACTTTCATAGGTTTGTCTCTTAGGTCACATCCTTGCAGAAATCAATTGCAGGTTTATATTTCCACACTTAGAAGCAGCGATCTTCCTAGCCAGAAGCAACCTTGCAAGCAGTCCACATTCAAAGGAGGACGATTGCAACACTTCAAAAGGCCGGTAAGAATAAAGCACACTGCTGAATGCATTTTAATGTGAATCATTTGGTAAATGTGGAATCTAGTTGAATTAGCTGTCACAGTCATGATTGACAAGTCTGGTAGAGACTGTAATGTTTCAGTTGAACCCTTGAAGTCCTTCCATCCTTCCTTGTTTTACCTGCTTCAGAACTAACTGCTCCATCTATCCTTCCATTTCTAAGGAGCATTTATTAAGGGTTGAGCTGCTCCAGACCGTATGGCATGAAGGAAGCATAATGTGATAAGGTAGACTCTGGACATTTCGACTGTAAGACATGCACAGATACACACACATATCTGAAGCACAATTCAGAGTCACAAGTTCATTTGAACCGTGTGGCTTTGGACTGTGAGAGGGAACCTGATTTCTATATGCAGTTTCCTAGTGTATACAGGAAGCTCCTAATATGACTAATAATCACTTGTTTGAAGGCAGGTGCTAGTGATCGTAATGTACAGGGGTGATGTGAGCTCCTGTGTGTTGGTTTGCTGTGCCTGTTAGCCAGTGCCTGGAATTTAAAAATACCTGGGGAGCAACTTTCGCTACCACTGTCTATAAATCTGGACATTTACAAAATTATGGGGGCACTTTCTAAAAATAGCAATGTATGTATAAAGTTTATGTTTTAATTTGAAATGAGCCCGCATTAAAATGCATACAGTAATCACCACTTTGTGTCATCACGAGAAAATAAAAAGCATATTGTGTCATCCTATATCTAATTTTGAAAATATATTGATATACTGTGAAAGTTTGAGATACTGCCAAGTCCTAGTTGACTGTAAAAGTTGTTGACGGGTGGGGTGGTGAAGCCAGGGTGAGCAGATGATCCGTAGCCATGCCCCTGGGGGAGATCGGCTTTTGGAAATGCGCCTTTATTAAAAAATTAAATTAGCCTCTGCCAGGCATCATAACAGTATTACTTAGTAGTACCTAGTTACAGTTACATGTACATAACAATAATGCATATGATTTATATTCAAATTATATATGAACATACTGTAGTGTGAACAACAGTGCTGTTTGTATGAATGTGTATTAGAGACAGAAATGGAAATAAAATTAATAAAATTAAATGATGGTTTAATATAGGATTGAGACACTGTCATAAACTGAAAATAGAGAGATTGTATAGTGTGTGTGTGTGTGTGTGTGTGTATGTATATGTATATATAAATATACACTGTAAATTTCTTTACAAACTCCAGCCTGGCCCTTCCCTGCTTCTCATTGACAAAGGGCAACTTCCTTGCTTTATGGTCTTCAGTCCTGCTTCTAGGAGCCTGTTATGAATTGTCCTAGCAGTGCACTTCACACCACTTAATGTTTCCCATT
>JAODLD010000038.1:10532400-10550059 GCA_026781065.1 Mormyrops boulengeri
AACCTACAACCGGAGGGGGCCCATTTGGCCCCCCCTTGGGGGGAAAATGGTTGGGGGTTTTGGCCGGGTAATAAATTCCCCCCCCCCCCCCCCCCAAAGCATGTCCTCCAATCATGAAGGATACACAGAGGAAAGGCAGGACCAACAGAACACCTGGGTGTAAGCAGAGGGACAGAGCCCCTGGACTGGACAAGGCAGGATGAGACAAACCACACCAGGGCCAGGACAACAGAACATAACCCCTGGGCAGGCACACAAGGCCAGAAGACACTAGACAGACAGGACCAGGGGCACGGAACCAGACACACAGCACATCTAGGGACACGTAACAGGCAAAGGAAAAGCCACGGACCACAGGGACAGCAGACTGGACATACAACGGAACACACTCAAAAACAGGGCGGACTGGTGGAAGAACCAACAAGGCGGTGTTTTCTGGACCCTGGGATGTTGGGTGCTGACCCAGAGGGCCAATGGGACCGAGTGGTGCCAAGGAGTCAGTGGGGCTGGTGCTGAGGGACACTCTGGGCTGCAGCTGGAGGGTGATGAGGGGACTACAGGACAAGAGGGCATCAAGGGGACTGCAGGACCGGAGCAAGAGGATGACCAGGGATCTGCAAGACTGGAACAGAGTCAGGAGCAGGAGACCTGGCCAGCCCCTCTTCTGGGTCCCAGCTTATGCCAGCGACCACACTGAGACACAAGACCAGGTTGGCACAATGGTTGAGCAGGAACGCGAGTTCATGGAGTGAGACTAAGGGCAAGGCCCAGAGGGTGCCACTCTAAGTCCTCCGGAGTGGTATATTCTGGGTTCATCTCCTCCAGGCTGGTGGTGGCTGGGAGATCTTGCACAGGGCTGGCAGAGGTCTGCAGGGGATGTAATGGACATGTGGACAACAACAGGAGACAATGAGGCAGGTGCCTGGGTGATGATAGGAAGCAATGAGGTGGGCACTGATGGGACTTCAGGAGATGACAAGGTGGGCCCCGGCAGGATGTCAGGAGACAACAAGGTAGGTTCTGGCTGGGCATCAGGAAACAGTGAGGCTGGCATCAGCTGTATAATTGCAGCAGAGATGCCTGGAGTGCAGGCGAAGTGGCCCTCTCTGGGCCGGGAGTCAGGAACGCAGGCAGAGCAACCCTTACTGGGCCTCAAGCTGGGAACGCAGGTGAAGCAACCTTCTTTGGGTGGGGAGCTGGGAACGCAGGTGGAGTGACCCTTTTTGGGCCAGGCTTTGGGGATGTGGCAGTGACTTCAACTGGCCCCAGTGACCTTTCCTGGGCCTGCCTCAGTGGCAGCCTCTCCTGGGCCAGGCGTGGCAGCGGTCTCTGGCACCACAAGCTTCCTCTTTTCTGAGGGCTGGAAACTGCAGGAGGCTTTGCGGCGCCAGCGGGCGACTTTGCGTCAAGCTGTGGGAATCCTGTGGGTACATCCGTGGCAAGCTGGGGGGCTGCAGCTGGGGGGTAGCCTGAACAGTGTTGTACTCGCACATTAACTCACAAATTTCTGCTAGCAAATGCCAGACCTCCTCTGCCTCCTGGGGATCCACGCCAGGGGTGAGCCTCACAAGCATCTTGTTCACAGGCCAGAAAAGAATTGTGGTCTCTGGGATCTTCCAGACTGCGTGGTTGGTCCTCAGCTGCAAGGTGGTGTCAAGGTGGAGGGAAACAAATACCTCTGCTTGGAGATGAGGTCATTCCCGTGGTACTGGCAACCCCTTTGACCTCCTAAACTAAGGTACTCAGAGTATCTGATCTGCTGGATGCAGGGAGGTGTGGAAGGGAGCAAGCACACAGGCTGGTGGGGTTGTTTGGGAGTTCTGTCATTCTCTCATGAATGCCAAGACAAAAGACTCAGGGAGCAGGTGTGGTGGAGCAACAGGAGGAGATTTTTTAAACAGACTGAATCAAACAAAAAATAAACTGGATCACAGGAGAGCAAAAGGAAGGCGAGAGCATGGACAACATGAAAACACGATGTCAATGACAGAACTGGGAAACACAGGACTGGGAAGCACTTAAATACAAGGCTAAGAAGGGAGCAAATGAGAGGCAGTTTGAACGAGTAACACTGGGGCAAGAACGAGAGGTAAGACAAACCGTCAGCAGGCATGGTTCATTAGGGCCATGCTAGGGAGGAAACAGGAGGGTCAAAGGGGCAGGCCATGACAGGTCCTCCTTCTTGGCCCAGAGAGTGTGACCTCTAAGATACAGATGAGTCTCTGGCTCTTTGCTAATTTCATTAAACCATTTTCTAATAATCTGGGTGTTCTCTTTGACAAACTCCTTGTGCTATTTACCAAACAGCTTTTGAGCTGAATCATTTGTAATGGAACAGGGAAAGACCTAAGCTACACTGGGCTCTAGCCCTCCAGGACTGGGGTTTAAGACCCCTGCGCTTGAGTATTAAACAGGACTAGCTATACAGCACATACAGTATTTCTTTTGTTCTGGCTTCTCTACACTGCCTCCCCATAAAAAATATAGGATAGATTTTTAGATTATTTTATTTAGTTATATTTACTTATAAGGCTCTTAACAATCAGATGCTCACTTATATCATTTAAATGGCATCTGAAAAATTATGTGCAAAAAGGCCTCTTACTGAGGTTACTGAGAACCAGCATGTATAAAGGAACACATTTTAGCATTTGCATTCTGAAAACCTTGGGGTCTCAGGGTCAGCCCTGATCCAAGAAATAGATCATTTAAAAGTAGGTAGAGATACCTTCTAGGGCTTATTGCACCCGTCAGATGGCAGGATCTCCATGTAGCCTGAATGAGACAACTGTCAAAATAGCTTTAGCATGAGAACAGGGACTGGCTTAACAAGATAGGTGGAGGCATTTAAAAACAAAAGAAAGCTGGTCCAGTATAAGCAATGGGAATATACTCCCTAAAAAGCTATTGGATCATGGGTGGATATTGGGTCAGAGTTCAGGGTTTAAACTAATTTATTGAAGACAACAGAAAACTAAATTTAATCTTGCATAATGACTGAGAACAATAAACAGGTGGACTCTGTGACACCTGACATAGCCCCATCCCAGGATGTTCACACCCCACCCAAACTCTGTTATGACCCGATCCAGGGTTGAACCGTAAAAGAATGAGTGATGGGTGCAGTGAATGAAAACTGACAATAGGATGGTATATTGAGTTGGTCTTATTGGAAACCAAGACAACAAACAGCAATTGTACAAGAACACACCTGTGATAAACTTCAGGAGTTATCCAGGCCAAAACAAACAGATGAAAGTTATCTCTGATAACTTAGCTAACTTAAATCTGGTCCTCACAATGTAATAATTGCAAACACACACACACACACACACACACACACACACACACATGTTTGTATTCATATCTTTGTGGGAACCGTCCATTCATTTCAATGAGAAAAATCCTAATCCCAGCATTGACAACCTTAACCCCTACCCAGCCCCAACCTTAACCATAAGTAATCAAATAAAACTTTTGGCATTCTTAGTTCTTTGGTTGCAGTCACAGATAAAAAAAAATGAGTTTCTACAGCATCAAAATGACGGGTTTATCACAATGTGGGGACACAACACACAGCACTAAACAATGTACAAAAATGATAGTAAAATAACCAAACCAAAACCTGAGTGTTTGCTGTAGTGTTATATTGGTAGCTGATAGGTGATCAACAACCTCATGGACAAGGTCATGAACCTTTGACTGTAGATACAAGTACAGTGCAAAAACGGTTGGGTTATGATCTGTGACTACTCATGAGGTATAATCATCTCCCCTGTAGTCTAATGGACATTTAACATTTTCCAAAAGCAATACTTATGGTGATGAAGACTTTAGTCATTCTCTTGGACAGGATCAGCAGGTGGGACCAACACAGGGGAACTAGTCAGCAAGAGTTTGGTGCATTTCTGGCGTGCGTTTCTCAAAAGCATTAGTGATACCCAAGCACTGAATAGGTCCAGGTAGGTACGTTGCTCACAGGAGCTTTTAGAAAATGAAAAGGGAGGGGGAGAGCGAGACAGAGAGTGAGAGTCTGACTGTCTGCCTGGCAGTCTTCCCGATAGTCTACCTGAACGTCTACCCAACTGTCTTCCTGACAGTGTACCTGACAGTCTACTGGGCAGTCTACCTGATAGTCTACCCGACACTCTACCTGGCAGTGTACCTGATAGTCTTCCTGGCAGTCTACCCATCAGTCAACTCGAAAGTCTACCTAACAGTCTTCCTGACAGTCTATCTGGCAGTCTACCTGACAGTCTGCCTGACAATCTATCCTGGTGGGCAAATTTTATCTCTGAGAGAGAGAGAGTGAGAGAGAGAAACCCTGACAATAAACATGAAGTAAGGTTCAGATCTAGAGGCTCAGATCAGCTGAGTTGAAAGTCAAGGCAAGGTTATCCAAGCAGAGATACTCACGAGACATGCAGCATTCTAGGAAAACATCTTTACATTTTTAAATTATGAATACAACAACTGTAGCTTTTTACTACAAAAAATCATGTACAAATGTAAGGTGGTTACAAAGCATAAATAAAATGCTATAATATCATAACCAACATGATGTACACTATATGGACAAAAACATTGGGACACACCTCTTAATCATAGAATTCAGGTGTTTCATTCAGGCCTTTGCCACATTGAGCCATGCAGACAGGTTTATAAACATTTGTGAAAGAAGGGGTTGTCTTACAGTGCTCAGTTGGTTTTTATGGGATTATTTCATTTTTACAGGATTATTTCATTTTTATTTCATCGTCTAAGCTATGACAATGTTATTATTACCATGCTACTAATATTAAAGAAATGATTTAATAATAGAATGGCAGTGTACTCTAGGTAGTGTTACCTTCCTCTGATGTTTGTTGATCTCTACTTTTCTCTGACAGTCAGCTGGGACAGATTTAGCTTCTTTAAACCGCTCTGAGTGCGTGCGTACCTCTTGAGGGGCTGTCACTGCGCCCCCTGCTGCTGACTGAGGCTCCATGCTCTCCTTCCCTCAGTCCTCGACTGGATAAGTAGCTGGAAAAGGGACAAGTGGAACTGTTTAACAGACAATAACAAGAGCTGATGTGCTCCATTCATGTCTGTGTGAGAAACTATGTTTTCTCCTGTCCCATCTTGTTCTGCATAAGACACACTTAGAGATGAGGGGGTCACTGTGCAGGGTCTTCAGCATCCAGCACCATCGGAGCAATTAGGGTTAAGGGCCTTGCTCAAAGGCCCATCGGTAACATCATTCGCACAGAGTGCTAACCCACAGAGCCAAATTACTGGGAGGCCAGTGAATAGGAGATGCAGTCTACCTGACCGTCTCCCAGACTGTCTTTCTGACAGTGTACCTGACAGTCTACCTGATAGTTTACCTGGCAGTCTACCCATCAGTCAACCCGACAGTCTACCAAACAGTGTACCTGACAGTCTACCTGATAGTTTACCTGGCAGTCTACCCATCAGTCAACCCGACAGTCTACCAAACAGTGTACCTGACAGTCTACCTGATAGTTTACCTGGCAGTCTACCCATCAGTCAACCCGACAGTCTACCAAACAGTGTACCTGACAGTCTACCTGATAGTTTACCTGGCAGTCTACCCATCAGTCAACCCGACAATCTACCAAACAGTGTACCTGACAGTCTTCCTGACAGTCTATCTGGCAGTCTATCTGACAGTCTGCCTGACAATCTATCCTGGTGGGCAGATTTTATCCCTGGCATCTCTGGCATGTTTGCTGGGGGGTGAGGGGTGGTATTACTGTTATACTGCCCAAGCCAAGCCAGCACCCCCCCCACCCAGTTGTCCCTTATCAGGCTCCCTGAAATCCACATGTAAGATGTATGACAGTGCACCTCACAGCTTGACTGTGTATGAGCCTCTTGTATCTCGTTGAATGACTAAAGTGCCATCCCCAAATTGAGAATGAAGTTAAAATGACCATATATCAGTGTTCGGGTATAATTTCAAATCTCACTCCCTATTAAATCCAATAATGATTTCCCCTTTTTTCTCTCTTCCTGTTTCCTATCTTAAAAATACCTCTTTCCACTGCTAAATCCCATCTTGTCACTTGGGGGCTGTGGGAACATAGCTGCTCAACACCCTTAGCTAACAATATTGTCAAGCCCCCTCCCTTTATGTAAATAAATAAACACTGGTGGACTCCCCATTCAGGAAGTTTCTCCTGGTAAGTGTCGGTAGCAGGAGAGTTGAAATCTATTTTGGGGTGACATGACAGGCCCCAATTAGAGCACGGTAAAAAAAGAACAGAAATAAAAGCAAGGGAATTTAGGCAGGCGACTGAATTAAGTGTAAATATCTTTTGCTTGGCTTGGCAAATGCTCACTTCCTCAATCGTGGACTTTCTGTCCCAGGTGTGCAGCTGGAGACGACTGACTGGTGGGCTAAAATATGTTCGGCTGACAGCGCTGGGGAACTGCCACTTCTTCCTCAGTGAAGAGCAACAGCTTCGATCTTCATTGTCCCCCTGCACAAAGGCTGGATTTATTGATGGATAAGAGAGAGCAGTCACTGCTGAGTCATCAAAGGGAGATGATACCAACCTACTTTTCTGTATGGAGTGAATATTCAATAGTTGCAACTTTGGAATTATGCACAGCTAATGAATAAAAGTAGATAATGAATAAAAATGTTTGAATTAAACCAAACGATCTCTTTACATTAAAGGGGAAATAAAAGAAAAGATTTTTCAAACAATACAACCCTTGACTTGATGTATTGTGTATTCTGGCAGAGCATCCCATGTCACACAGGGCTCCAAATAATGGGGCTCTCTGCATGAATCCACTTCCTGTCTTTCAAACAATCCCTCCCTCAGCCCTGTTCTCTGACATACAGCTTCATCCTGTTAATACAGTAATATAGTGCAGACGTTCTGTGCAATGGATGTAAGTGCAAACAGATCCAGTCCAAAACACTGTCCCCTCTTCAACTCCTAATCCCATCCCTCAGATTATCCCAGCTCCAAAATGTTCACAACAGCCCTCAGCAATATAACCTTGCTTATGCTGACAGGATCACAAGCACACTAAAAAGTGTGCTAATGAGAATATTTATAGCTACACACAGGAAGTGGTATATAAATAACCCAAAAATATGCATAATGTAATACCAGCGTGAGACAACATTTTTTCAAGAATACCATCTTCTGGTACATTTATGAAGAGGTCCCTAAACATCTTGCTGTTTTGCCTAAAGATTTAGTGGAAGAGTTAGGAATTCTGTAATATGTCCTTCCTAAATTACAGTTTCCTCCCAGTCATGCATTTATAACTTGTTCTTAGGTCATCAGTGTATCGTCTGCATCTGTGAGCAGGTTGTGAAGTGGAGAGTGGGCAGGGAAAGCTCGCAATGTTTTGGGTTTACCGAGCTTATTAAAACCGCATTGCTAATAGACACGCCCATCTTCGCATGACCTGCAGGTTTCCTTGTTTTGCCCAGAAATTAAAGAGCTATGAACCAGATTGCTGGGACAAGCCTCGCCCTGGAAGTAATGATGCGCCGAGCAAAATGGCTAAAAGCAGTGCTGCCTGTTTGCACTGCTCACACTGCATATTCACAGCATAATCATGGTAATTCCCCAATCCTAAAGTCAGCAGGCGGGGCTGGATCCGTATTAGTACCAAGCCTGTTATTCCAGCTGTTATTGCTGTAAATATTTGTAATCTAAAGGCATTCATGACTGCACATGGTTACGATTCATCCTGATTCGTAATTTGAAACATTACTTTTTATTGGTGAAATAAAAGGTCATTTCAAAGCCTCGACATGCCCAGACAGGAAATTCTTTTCTTTTCAATGAATTTATTCCTGTCGCCAGCTGACTCAATTTGACTCATCAGTGTTGCTCATATAGCTGCTACAATTACAACAATGTAAACATTAGGAGCAATGTTAGGATTTGTTTCCACCTTCCTAATCCATGTGGTGTCAGGCACGTAGTGTGGCGGATGTGTCACTCTACAGAGGCTTCGGTTAATGATGCAAGAAGACAGGGCTCTTTGCAGGATAGACTGTTTTTTCACGTCTGTCCAAGTTTCACAGCTCAAGGGAGAACCGCACTCGATTCCCCATTTCCTCGTTTACGTTTTTTTGTGAGTCATACGGTTTCAGATTTTTTCTATGGATGCTGGATGGGTTTTCTTGATTTGTGCATGCATGGTATTTAACCTGCTTTTTATGTTTTTATTTATTATAATATCATGCTTTCTAGCACACATGTAAATGCATGTGGTTCTTAAGAAAGTACAGCAGTGGTTCTTCTATTCTGCAGCAAACATAGAGAGAACATACAAACTCATATAGACAGAGAGCCAGGGGCAGAAACCCACAGCCGTAAAGGTATGAGGTTACCCACCAACCCTCCCCACCGCCTATCAAATGCTGCTCATTATTTATGTGCCATGGCATTTATGCAACAGGGGTGTACAATTATATGAATAGGTTTTTATTTTTTGTCATTTTTGTTTTCACAAGTCTTACAGTGGATCTGTCAAAACACGCAACCCCAAAATTCTCCAAGTAAATTAATTAATCGCTACTGACAAGCGTAGTTTGATCTTTAACTGGATCCCAAGATGTCAGTTTGACTTGGAATGATGTGACTGACTGCTGCAGATTAAGGTGGCAAACGGCTAGAGCCGGGTTGACCATCAATGTCAGCGAGTCTGACCCTGCATGGAATTTTTAGCAGCAACTGTGAAATAAATTGTAAGTTCTAATTGCTTGATTTTCATTTCAAGAAATGTGTTTTTATCTGTCAGGCTAAAAGTGGATCAAAACGTGTATTCAAATAATATTACACATATAAGATACAAATTCTCAACAACTTCTGAAAAGGTTTGAATTCCAAGACAAACGATAGGGTTTCTATAAAAATCCTATTCGCCAGAATTCAATGAGCATCTGTTTTAAAATTCTTTCATCATTCTGTAATTTCACACACCAAATTGTTCCTTAGCTCCCTGCTCCAGCCTGTCGATAATGATATTTAAAATTTTAACATTTAAAGACAAGTGCTCATATGTATTACAAATAAAAGTTAATCAAAAATCTGACTCCGCAGATCATTCATGTTCATTTCTCATGGAAACATACAGAGTCATACAAATTAAGGAAGCTTAAGGCAGACAGGTTTCTCATGGCTAATGATAACGGGCCTAAATTCATTAAACAGATGCCACAAGTTGTGTTTATTAATGTGTTTATTATAAACAGTGTGGTCCTGCACTCAATTAGCATTTATTGGAAATATATTGGATGGATGGATGGATGGGCCACAAATCGTATCCATTATAAACACAGTGTGGCCATGTACTCAATTAGCATTTATTGGAAATACAGTGGATGGATGGATGGATGGATTGATCAATTTTTAAGGTAAAATAAATTTCATCTCATGTAACACACAATGTCCTTTTGTTTCACATTATTATACATATGGGGGTATACTACATCAGGGATTAAAGATAAATTTAGACAAGCTGCAAGTTGAATGTTCTGATCTGAATATTCTGCAAGTTCTGATCACTTGATCAGAAATTATGGTTTATGTGAGACAGAGTGGTATGTCACCTAGGGCAAAGCAATCTCTTATTAAGTAAAAATTGTTTGTGAAATATTGCTAAACACATTATGCCGTCACATGCAGATAGATGATCATTAATCCTGTCCTCTAGTTACTGTAAGAGGTTTTTCAATTCTTAGCTTTTCTTGTGTGAACTTGAAATTTCCGGTATGACAGAAGAGGATGTGATTGTGAGTGGTTTGGGGATTTTTGGAAAGGAAGTTTTTATTCTTAACATATGGAAACTCTGATTGGCCAGAGAGTGCAGGAACATGACAAGTGATGAATCCTTTCCTTTTCTTAATGGCAGTTCCTTGAAATGGGTCAGTTAAGTAAAGTCAGTCAAGTTTGGGGCAACTTATTTTTAAGGAGAGGCCCCTTAGTTGTGAAGGGAACATGAGCTGCTTCTAGCTTGTGAGTCTTATTTTAAAATACCCAATCCAAAGAACCGTTTTGAATAAGTTCAATTAACTTTAAAAAATGAACACTGTGTTATGAGCCTAGAAAAAGAATATGATCCCATACCTTAAATGCAGGGATTGCTGTATGTCTGAAACTATGATTTTATTTTGAAATATTAGCATGCACTTTTAACCTTAACATTTTCTACCGCTCATCCATTTGGTTTAAAATAATCTGAATCTTTGCTTTTTGAGTTCGATATTAAATCAAATTAAACTCTGGTATGGTTATGATCTAGCCGCGATGTTAAAAGTGATGTCTTGAAGGATCTTTAATCGCTTTTGTATTATGCATGCACCTAGTTGAAAAGTTTCTGAAGGACTGGATTTTACTGTAATAATGATGACTGGCGGTGGGCCACGATGACTCACATTGCTAATTCCAGGAAATGTCTATCAGTGGAGATGAAAGGTGATCTGGGGACCTGGTAATGACGTCACAACTCTGCAGTGCTCTCCTGACCGCTCCCCCCGTCATAGGCTCCTCTGATTATGGCATCGCCGGCCCCCACCTGCCATCCCCATCAAGCCACCCACCTGCCTGCTTTCCCAACCTGAATCTCCCAAATTGCTTGCCGATCAGCTGGTGTTTCGCCTTTGCGGTCACTCATGACTGGGCAGTACATTTCACATTTGCTGAGAATGGTTTACGAAAGAGAATTATTGAGTCTTCATAAAAAAACAATCAGGGCCACCCTCAGATCAGTGCTGGTTGCTGAACTGTTGTTTCAGACCTGCTGCCTTGGGATTTCTGCTGCATCTGCACAACAGTAAAATATATTTCTGACCCATATCCAGCCTCAATATATGAGAATCTGGTTTGGATCGGAGAAAAACTCGCATTTTACCCAGACGAACAACAGAGTAAAGGTACCTATCATTTTTAATACTGGCATGGATGCGGCATTTTTAATCAATATTCATCAAAATGTATTCAATCATAGTCAGACAGAGAATATAGTGTCCTTCAGAATCTGACATCTGACATCAGTGAATGGAATCGTTTAAAGGTCTCCACAATTGGAGGTCTCTGAGCTGAAGCTGATCATGTCTGAAGGATATTTCAGATCTAGGTTTGTTAACACCTTAAGTTTAGCTGATGTTTTTGAGGAGTGTGTGAGTGGGCAGCAGAAGGAAGGTGGGCTTTTTTGGACAAGGCGATTTCAGTTTGAGTGCAAATGAACTTTGAATGAAGTGTTTACATGTTGAAACTTTGCTGGTGGCAAAGTTTCAGAAAGGAAAGCAATGTTAATTTGCACTACAAACTAATATATTTACAATGATAAAAGTATTTAAAAAGTAATTTGAGAGTACAGTTCTACATTGATGTATCACCTAAATCCGAGTGACAAAAGTAATTGCAAAATTATTCTGATCAACACTTATACAATATAACATATTCATTATATCAATGGACCATATAAATCTATCATTCAACATAAACAATAATAGCTAAATTATAATATGCAATAGCGTTTCTTGGGTACTCTTCGTGTGAGCATGCACTCTCGTCTGACAAAGTGCGTTCCATTCGAAACAACGAACAGCACTGAATTCCAGCCCGGAAATGTGTCCCTAAACTGGGATTGAACAGACAACCGAACCAGTTATCAAACATACCTCATATGTCTATTCTCTTCTGTTTCACCTTTACTTCTCCTTATTAATATTAACTATACTATGTGTATACTATACTAATATAAATCTGTAGTAGGTTTGATAAGGAGAGGAAGGTGATGAAACAGAAGAGAGTCTGGATTCATTAGACACAGACATTCACACTATTGATGAAGGACCTACAGTAACAGTAAATTATGTTGCTGAAATTTAAAGACTACTGAATCACAAAAATGATGGAATCTGATAAATCATAGGCAGTATAAAAGTGGAGTGTAACAGTTTATTTTGGGTTATGTAATATTCATGAGCTCAGATCCTTGCTCTGCCCTGCTAATTGTGGTACCGTGGGAAAAAGTCACATTACCATGAGGCTACAGGGCTTGTCCCTTTCTTTTGACTTTTGCAGTGGATCATTTGGTTTCTTGATTCACCGCTTGACAAGAGTGATTTAGGTCAAAGTGGAGCCAGAAAGCCGGTGACTTGAGGCGACTGCAGATACCAGCCACATGTTGGATCCGTTTTATTTTTCACCCTTGGCTGAAGCCCCTTACTCATGCAACGCCACAGCTGGCCATGAGTATTATAGAGCATCATGGGTACTGGATGGCCAGAAGAGATGTTCTCCCTGTTTGGCGACATTTCATGACAAGAAACAAGCGTTTTGTAGGACTTGCTGACAAGGACGATGGGAAATGGGGGGAAAGATATAGGACAATTCCAAGGGGCCCTGAGTGACATGGGCTAAAGGCTCACACTGACCCTCAACTCAAGGGTTTTAATATGCATAATACGACGACAATATATTACCCCAACAGCCCTGTCACCCCCTCCCCCATCTAATCCCTACCCACTCCCACACCAATTTATAGAATTACTGGATGGATCATGTGGAAATGTAAAAGCCAATAAATGTGCTTTTACCTGAATTCTCTGAGACCTAGCTCTGACACAAAACTATGAAGCTACACCTATTCATTGCACAATTGCACTTATTATGCATGCCAATTTACACAATGTTTCCCACCAATTAGGTGGTTAACTATATTTTTTGTATATGTCTTAATGTCTATGTCTTAAAATGTCATTTATATTATTTATATTCTTTACGTGTCTAAATATTTATATTCTATTTATTTGTCATTTGCACAATGACCAACATGTTCTGTGACATAACAGTTAGAACTGTAATAGCTACATCAATGGTATAACTAAATAACGAATATCGTACAGAGAAATACAGACCCGATTGTGTTACTGACACCTAGTTTGTTTTTGACTGTACACACAAGCTGCAGTTATCTGGCAAAAAACTGCCTCACAGGTACCGTGGAGCGTATATAAAATCTAAGGCTATACCTAATAATTAATTTTGTATTGATTAATCTGGTAACTTCTTTTGATTAGGCAACTAACCCAGTGACTAATGTGTTGAATGACATAATAGTAAAACCCCTGGCAACAATCACTATAAATCTTGTCTTGATCGGTTCAGCAATGGCGATGTCATCAGCTTTTCCCACGCCACCTCTAGTTCACCCAATTTTGAAAACAGAAAATAAAAGTATTTTAAAAGTGCCATACCTGGGTCAAACTGTATTTTTCCACTTAATTAATACGTTTTAAAAGTAACTCTCTTGCCCGCTGAATCGGCCGACAACGTGCAGCATAATTTTAAATTAAGGTGGGGCTTGTGATATGTCATTGAACCTGACATTGAACTCTTCTCTCTTTTCTGGGCTCTTCATTTCTTCCTCTTTCAAGGAGCTGCACATTATTGGGTGGCCGAGAAGTCCGTCAAAAGGGAGGGTCAGTAGTCCCTGTGTCACAAAGTAGTTGGTTGGAAACCCTTGCCATTCAGGGTAGACCAAATGAATTGGCCTGAATGTAGCCTCCATTTGTTAAATCGGCTGAGAGCTATGCATTGAATGCTGTAAATGGCGTGTAGGTGCAGTGTACATGCTGAAATCCATGGGGGAAAACTTATGACATCACGGCCTTCATATTTACAGGCATAGTTTTTTCTGTTTTGAGGATTTTATCTTGTTTTTAGACTAAAGACCTGCGATGGGTATCGATCTTTGGACCATTATGGAGATTCACATGCCAGCATATTTTGTACAGTGAGTGTTATTCATGTAAACAAACAGGAAGGGCACAGCCTGCCTTGCAGCCATATTGAAATGCTAACAAATTTTATTAATATTTTTATTTAAGTGACTTTGTGTCTGAATTATGTTTCATTATAATTAAATTGATCTTGGCTGCATGTTTTTCATGTTCGATGTCTTTATTGAAGTTGTTGAAGTCTGGGAACTGTTATCTGTACTGCAGACGGGTCTGTCAGGGGGTGGGGCAAGTTAAGGGGCTACCAGAAGAAATGCAGTTCAGGCAACATCGTAGATATTAGAAAAACATTTGCGGCTTCAAATGAATATCAGTACAAACAGTCAGATCAAGTTTAAAGTTCAAGTAACACCGGAGGTATAACAACCTAGTACAGTTTGAATCTGAATAATACATAGGCATGATCTGTTTGGTAGTCCAACCTTCGTGTAAAGATCAGTTGAAGTAATACTTGAACACAGCTTACAATATATTGGTATTAGCTGATGTTCATTAAAAATCAAGGTATCAGCATATTTAAACTTAATATTAAAGTTAGCAGCACTGGAACTAAAGACACAGATCTTAAATGATAGAGAAGATTGCACTGGACAATATGCTATTTTCTGTAGTATGGAATATGAGGGGTTTTGTGGACTCATCCACTATTTATAAGAGGTTTCAAAGTACCAGTCGACAATAGCTTTATTATTCTTAGTTAAATCCAGCCTGCAAATCAATCTTTAATTTTCCAGAGAATAAAAAATGGTGTAACATCATTCCACTAATCTGTGCCAGCAAGTTTCGGGAAAGTGGGGTGGTAACACTTTACTTAAGGCTATGTTTTTAGTAATTCATAAACACATTCATAACAAATAATAATGCATTTCCAAAGCATTATAAACATGGCTATAAATATTTATCAAAAGGCATAACGCATTATAGCCATGTGTATTATGCATTATGAATGCTTTATGAAGCTCTCATCTATAATGCACCATTGATACCTTTTTATAAATATTTATAGGCATGTTTATGATGCTTTATGAATGCATTATAATGCATTATGCCTGTGTTTATAAATGATTAAAAGCATGGCCTTAAGTAAAGTGTTACTGGTGGGATTAAGGTTTTTGTGAAGTGATTTGTTGTCACAAGTGGCATTGCTTAAATTTTGGTGCAGTGTGTCTCAGAATTTGAACAGGTCCATATCTTTATACTTCACACAAAGGATGAAACTGCCTTTTTTGTGATCACTGTGCAGCATTGCTTCAATTTCAGAGTTATCGTGTTCACAAGACAGCTGCCGCTTCCTTTCATTGCCGCCACATAGCGTTGCTGCGTCATTTTTTGGATAGTTTGTCTCAAAATTAGGTCAGGTGTAGGTCTTCATCCATATAATATTTTTGTGATCCATCAATTACTTCATGACTTATCACATTCACAAGGTCAAATGTTGTCTGCTTTCACCCTTCCCTTTGCTGCCACTAAGCGGAGCGGCTTCAATTACCAGCTTGTCACCCACACAGTGCACCTGCAAAGGATCAAAATGATCTGTGAAATACTTTTTGAGTTATCATGTTAACAAGAAAGTGTTTGCAAGAGCAGACTGGTCCCAAAAGCATCTGTATTACGTGTCTGGGTTATACAAGAAGAAGAAGAAGAAGAAGAAGAAGAAGAAGAAGAAGAACAACAACAACAATAATAATAATAATAATAATAATAATAATAATAACAATAATGATGCAGATCTATAATACAGGGGGAGAAAACAAATGATGGCCACTCCAGTAATGGCACAGGCCAGCAGGGGGGGGCAACAAGGGAAAGCGTGAAGCTGATTTCACATGAGCAACAGTAAGATACAGTGACATACTGAGCCTGTACAAATAAACAATTTAGGTGCCTCTTTAACACAATTTATATACATTTTTTGTCTTTATGTGACAGTTATAAATTTACTTTGGAGAAAGTGCAGTAAATTAGCATTGATGAGTTTTCCGTAACGTCTTACCTAAAGCTGGGTGTGATGCCAAACATATAGCAAATATCCCTGACAGCTTAGCTCATTTTCACCATTTCACCATTTCACCATCACTCTGACACCTCTTGGGGCTGGTGTAGCATTACTACCTCACACCTATAGGGCTGTGAGTTTGCTCTCTGCCCCTGGCCCTGTGGAGCTGACATGCTCTCCAAGTGTCTGGTGCTTCTTATAATGTTTGCAGGGGTTTTCTTCAGCCATGTCAAAAAACATGCAGTTGGCTGAATCGGGAGCTATGTGTTCTCACAGTATAAGTGTCATTCCCTGGTATTAATATGTATGGCAGATGGATGGAAGGATATTACACCTGTGATTATTCATTTACCTGCACGAATTCTGTAAAACACATCTAAAGGGTTTCATCCATCGTTTAAATCATGCAGTACAAGCCTAATTAATACGAATTTCTTTTCACAGTGTGCTGTAAGTACAAGGGTTAAGAAACACGGCTGGTCTTGTTGCTAGTTTATATGTCAGGTATCTCCCAAAGGAATGCAAATGATTTCTTCATGAAACGCTAAACAGATTTAGGGCCTGCTGGAGTATGTCGGTGTTTTCTACTGGAATGATTACTGTATATCACCTCACCTGGAATATCAGATGTCAATCAAATGTTTATTAAATCTTTCATTAATTGGTTTTGCATATAGCCTGTGGAACACTCATGGGGCAGCTGTAGGCAGTCTGTTTACTGGGTTGGCAATGATCATTCTCTCTTGGAGGAGAGTAATAAGGCTCTGTGTTGCCTCTGTCATATTTACCTGTAACCAAACCCAGTGATGATCAACCTTGAGCTTTTGCACATGTGTTAAATTGAAACTGACTTCAAATGGACATAACCCTGAAACTTCACTCTTTTAATAAAGTAAAATTGGGATGGAAAGTTTTCATGTAAGGAAGTCAAAAAGTCTCAACTAAACTAAAATGCACATTATACTCTATTTTAAAAGAAAGCACGGCTGCTTTCTTTTAAAATAGAGTTTACCCAAGAAACAGCTGGTAAACACGGGGAATCAACACGAGGTTAATAAGGAGGCGTGGCACACGAGGATCGGACAAGCAGGTCATAACAGTTATACTTCATTGATTTTGTAAATGTATTATCAGATCTGTGGTGAGCAGTGAGCTGCAGGGTTGGGCCCATTCCAGAATGCTTTATCAATTGATCATAACATGGCTAAATTTGAGGTCAATTTCAGTGTCTGAAGAGCAAAGTCCAAAACAAAAGTATGCAATGTTAGGAAGGCTAAATTTAATGGTATGAGACTGAAACTAGAAACTGTAAACTGGATGGAGTTAAATAGCAAAACTGTTGAAGAGGCATGGGGATTTTTTAAAAGCACATTGTTGCAAGTGCAAGAGGACTTCATACCTGCTTCCAGCAAAACTAAATCTAGGAAACTGCAACCAAGGTGGTTTACAATGGAAATTTAGAATAAAGTCAGGAGGAAAAGGCTCTCTTCCACAAATGGAAATGAACTAATGATTTCAAAATATAGCAGGAGTATCTAAGTCTACAGGATAAGTTAAAAAATAACATTAGAATGTAGAAAGGAAGATTGCATTGGAGGCTAAGGGTGACAATAAAGTTTTTTCCAATATTTTAACTCCAAAAGAGCTCTAAAAGCTGAAATCACTCATTTGCAGGATAGGAAGGGCCTTATAATTGAAAATGAAATTGATATAGTAAATGAGTTTAATGATTATTTTACACAGGTGTTCACAGTAGAGAAAACGAGTAACTTACCACCATTTAGTGCAAATACAGTATCATCTATGACCAATATATGTATAACTGAGGCTGATGTGGTACAAAGCCTAGCTAAGCTCAAAATAAATAAATCGCA
>JAODLD010000038.1:10557457-10577474 GCA_026781065.1 Mormyrops boulengeri
CACTGAAGCAACTGCCATGTGATTGGTTGCTTAGATAATTGCATTAATGAGAAATTGAACAGGTGTTCCTAATAATCTTTTAGGTGAGTGTATATATACAGACAGAGAGACAGAGAAAGCATATAAATAAGGTATAAGACATATATAAACAGATTTATAAAGTTTTATTTGTTTTGTTAATTTAGCACTATGTAACTCCTGATATTCAGCTGTGTTATGGGGAAAGACCTGACTTATTCACTGTTTAGTGATTATTAAAACCGGACTTGAATACCATCTCGCATACTGCTTTCAAAGTTTGACTGGACTTCAAGTATTACGTCAGTAAATCATTTAGGTATTTCATCACTGGCCACTGGTCATGGCCTTCAGCCTGAAGCACTGCTGTTGTCTAAGTGATACGTAGCAATTTCTTGTTTTTATAGTTTCCATGAAGTAATATTTGTTAGAATTAAAGATTATACTTGTGCATTGATTTACTACTGTGATTCACCTGGCTGGCACTGCATGTGCGGTAGTAGAAAATTAATCAACACCCTTCATATTTGAGAAATCGACATTGCCACGGTACAATAATATTAAATAAATATAATCTCTCCATGCTAGGTGGTGTGCATGGTACTGCATGATATGTTTGTGTGGCAGTTCACCTCCTAATTACAGTGGATTCGATTGTCATGTCGTAGCATGAGGGAATGATGATCCACGGCTTACAGGCAATTGGGGGATTTTAATTTACAAACTGAGTACAAAATAAACCAGAAACAAAAAGGGACCATACGGGGTCAAAACCAAAGCAACTTGGTAAACATGAGCTAAGAAAAGCTAGAAAAAATGCAAGGAAATACAGAGGAACCACAAGCAAAAGACACCAATAAGTAAGTAACACTTTCAGCATCTACAAGAGGGGTGTCAAACTCCAGTCCTGGGGGGCCGGAGCCCTGTGTAGCTTAGTTCTTTCTGTGTTCCACCACAAAGGATTCAGCTCAAGAGCTGTGTGGCAGTTAGCACAAGGAGTTGCAAGGAGTTGAATCAGGTGTATTAAATTAGAGGAAACCCAAAAATGTGCAGGGCTCCGGCCCTCCAGGACTGGAGTTTGACACCCCTGATCTACAATGATCAGTAGGGTAGTCACATATATACACAAGTAATGAGGACTATACAAGGAATAGGTGCGGGCCATTGACTAGGAACTTAACATGAAACAGACGTGGATAATAATCACTTCTGAGTCAAACACTAGGAGGGACTAGGAACAAAGGTTACAGATTATACTGCAAACTAGACACAAGCAGGGGCAACTAACAAAGGAACAATTATAAGAATCTGTACTGAAGTATCTAAATACACAACCACATGGGTGCAGGCTCCATTCTTCAGTGATTTGTCCAACATGAGGCCAGCCTCAAACCTACAACAGTAGGGATACCTTACACAATTCTTAGCAGCACACCCAGCCCATTCAGTAATGCAGTGGCCCAGAGAGCAGGGGAACACACTAAGAAATAAGAAAGGTGCTAAAACACTGAAGACAGAACAGGATGACCAGCAACACCTGCTGGCCAAATGGGGTAACAACAGACAGAACATGACATGGCAGGGACAGATCCTGACATCTGCATTACAATTATGTTTGGGGTGTTCTGATTTCAGGGGTAAACTTAATGGAATTCCAGTTACAAAGGGGCCATTTTTGTGTGTGGACTTTATGTCATTTAGACAATAATGGTAACAGGGCCATAGCCCAAATTTTTTAAATACTGAGGTCAATAGTGTTAGCCCTTCCTAGGCGTGCCTCATAATGGATCGTGGTTATTGGAGTTGCAGAAAAAATACTGAGGACTTGACCCTGGTGTTCTCAATAGTAGGTATGGGCATGAACAAAAATACAACATGAGTACTTATCTTCCCATATATTTTAAATTCTTTGGTGTCATGAGACTTGAACCCGTTGATCTGCTCATCCATCTTCTGACCATTTCTTGACTAAAGGGTCACAGTGAACTTCAATATGTTTATTTCCTTTGAAAAATTATACTTGTAAATCATGCATACTAAGGGAACACTTTTAAATAATGATTTAATACTATTAGTACATTTTGTAAGCATTTTTTATGCTTTGTATTTATAGAGTTGTAATTAAATGCATTTTAAAAGACATTAACTAACCCCATTTACTCATTGCTTTCAATGAGTAAATAATTTGCATCAATAAAAAAATCATGTTGAGCTGAAAGAGACTGGAGCAATAATTGTTAAGGAAGTGATAATTACTTCTCTCAAATTGATGATCCAACGAGGAGTCTCTGTTTAATAATTGTTATATATAAATTACCAAGGCCCTGACATAGGTAAAGCTAAGTGCCAGAACGGATTGTGCAATGCTGATGGAAAAATAATTTATGTAACATTTATATATGTGTTTTTTTCCCTTTTATTTATACTTGTCTGAGCAAAGCAGCAGCCCACGGCATGAGCAGATACCAGCGAGTCCCTTAACTGCTCACCTGCGAGCCTGACGTTCTGGGGCAGCACTGCAGCCCGATTTGGGGGCCTGTAGGCAGGTGGGCGTGCACTGCAGAGGGGCTCACCCTGAGCTGCTGGACAGCAGGGCCTGCTGGGGGCCAGTTGGAGCTCCCGGGGGCAGCTGCAGGGCTGCCACACTGCTGGCAAACATCCATGAACTACTCTTGGTGGGGCAGAGGCATGCGCATCTGTATGTAGACTCACAGCAGCTGCAGTGACTGTGTCACACCCCCTCACAAGCTTGCCCATATTTCACACTCATTCATTTAAGCATTTTGTCTAAGTTCTCGATCACCAAATATGAGTTCCTATGCATCCTAAATCACAATCAGCTGCTGCAGCTTACAGTGACACCGCAGCAAAGCTTAACAGTTACATCTGAAATAACAGTGTGAAACCTTTTCACTTCTGAAAGCACACAAACCCAACAGCCGGGCTTTTCTTATGCTAGAAAGAGTATCAAATACAGTACATATGATTTATTGTTTATATATATTGAAAAAAATAAATGCTTCCATTAATACACTGGAAGAAAAGAAATGGAATTTCCCAATGAAATAGTAAAAAAAAAAAAAATAGAAAACACAATTAACTACAGTTAAATAGAAGAATGGCAAATGGAACAAAATTAGAACAAATCACTTAATGTGGCCAAACATAAAGAAAGTTTTTTGAAAAATGCTTCTCTAAAACCTATTTTTTTAACATAACCTAGGATGAGATTAATAATAACAGAAAACACTCAAATATTAGACAGCAGTCCACTTTAGTACAAAATGCTTTCTCTCGAACATTTTCTTCATTCACGGATCCCAAGGCCTGTTTGCAGAAATGAAGACGTGGTAATAATGAAGTGCATTTGCAGGTTTACAGACAGAGCGGCTGAGCAGCCTCAGGCAGAGACTCAGAGAGGGCAGTGAGTTCCATTCTGACATCCATGCTCTGCGCATTAATGTGGAGATGGCCAAAAGGTAAGCTCTGAGAAAGTCACCGCTGAACTGCTTTGCAAGTGAGGTAAGGACAGTTAAAATTAGGTCTGTGAGACAAAGGAGACTCAGTGTCTCTCCATCTTCTACCAGGCTTTTTCCCCCCCAACACGCAAACCATATCTAGTGCTTATGATCCAAACCTTGCTGTTTTAAAGATCAATCACGATTTCCCAAGCCATCGGCCAGCTGCTAATGTGATGACAAATTATTGTAATAATTTGGAAAGCCCCTTTCAATCTGATGGCTGCCCCATGTCTTGTAAAGTGGGGGGGACTCCAAATTTACTGCCGCCTGCTCGCCCGGTCACTGAAAGGTTCCCCTTCCGTATTTACTTTGTTGGCAACATGAGTTTTTTAAAAAGTCACTCATAGAGGCCAGGGTTTTATTTTATTTTTTTTTTAAATGTGGTCTCCGGACCCTGACTGCATGAGCTATTGTGGGCCACGTTAGCAGTGACTCATGGAACATATGAAGAAAAAAAAATTACAAATCATCAAACCACATGAAGTCATTCGAGATTAATTCCACAGTCCATTAATGTGAAAGACACATTTCCAAATGAAAGTGAATCAGTCCCGGCAAATATATCAAATAACAAACATGACAATAACATTTCTCAAAACAAATAAAACAGATAAAAATAAATGACGTTTTATGGGATGTGATATTTTCAATTTCTTTCTTTCACAGAAAGGGTGCTAGTTGCATTAAATATAGATTTTTTTATATTTTAAAATGTGTTTGCATTTAGAATTTTTACTAAATCAATATAATCTAACACTGGCAGCTGTTTTGCGCATAATGTATATTTTATATATACCTGCATCAGCATAGAGGTTTTTCAGTGTATTGACTGAAATGATGAATCCCAAACTTTGCCATTTTTCAGCAAACAGCTTTTACTGCTATCCCAATTCTGTGGTTTTCTACATTTTGAATGAAAATGTATTTTGTGTTCTTTAATATTTTACTCAGCATGTTCACCAAATGATTTTCGTGATCACGGCAGCACGAACCCAAGCCAAATAATCTATGAAAATATTATAATATTTAAACACATTATCCAAACATTGAATCAACAATAGTACAAAAGTAATATAAAGAATTAATTTAGTAAAGGACTGTAAAATCTCTCTTATTGAACCTTAATGAGAAGTTTAACAAATTTGCAAAACTCGTTTTTTATTTAAAAAATGGAATGTCCTCTGCTCTCCACAGGTTTAAATAGATACATAGCAACCCAGCTACGAGTTGATATTTAAGTCCTGAGTTATTAAAACAATACTTATCCAACATTCTGTGGGTACATTCAAAAATTAACTATGTTCACTTTGTAGTCAACAAATATTCATATTTATATTCATTTTCCTATTCACAGCAATGCAATTATACACTGTTGGACAAAAACAGACAACTGCTTTGCTCATATGCAGCTTTAGTTATTCCTTTATGCATTCATTTGCTTTATCTGGTTCAGTTTATCGGCTGGCATGGTTGGAATCACTCAGGCTGCTCCCGTTTCCTCCTGCCATCCATCTATATGAGATTATAGGTAGAGTCTCTGATTGCCCTCAGTGTATGGCTATGTGGGTGAATGTGTGCCCTGAGACTGGCATAGCATCCCAGCTGTTCCACACACCTTTTCCTACTGGATGCACAGAAAAATCGGTACAATATTTATATTATAGTTACACCATAATCTGAAAACATTCTCTGTCAATTTACTCAGCTTTGGCTGACTTTATTGTTGCAAAACAGTTTATGTTTCCTCAAAGTACCTCCTGAAAAAATTAGACATGCTCAGATCAGCCAGCTACTACTAAACATCAAAGTACAGCCACAGTATTGCGTAATTTAATCTCTGCATATTTAGAGAAAGGCATTATCCATTCGGCAATCCATATCAATATTTGTGTTTTTCCACTGCTAATATTCAGATTTGGTTTTATCAATGAAATACTTTTGAAAATAATTAAAGATCAAACGGCTAGAGAAAACCTGCAAACATTTCAGTCACACTGCCCTTCACACATGGCGATGACCGTCACTGTGTGATAATCATTTGGTTTTCCTGACGAATCCGGAACAATCTCCGGGAAAATGTTTTCCAAATTGGAACTCCTTGAGTAGGAAAATGAGCCAGCGTGACAATGAAGACTAAAAGCAGAGATTATGAAGAAATACTCAGGTATGAAGGGAACGTGTCAACAATGAAAGAGCAGGTGTCAATGTTGATACCTATGATCTGTCTGAAAGGAGCGGTGAGCAATTTGACGTGCACTTAATGGGGGGTGATGAAGGGTTTGGGACATGAATCTGTCCTGGGGAACCAGATGGAAACTCGCTCATTATCATGGCCAGGGCCACTTTAACTGCTTTTCCACTGGAAGCTTCTTAGTGCTGCTGCTGCAAGCGGCCAGGAGATTGAACAGGGTTTGAACAGCTTCCCAAGTCAGCTGCTATTTAACTGGTGATCCTGGTGTAGCGGTTAACCTCCAGAGGCTTTCGTCCTTCCTACTGTAAATCGGGGTCATGGCCTCGCTATGGTTCTGCTCCATTTCCTTTGGTTACCTATGTTTCACCTTTAGCAGAACTTTCTCGACCCAACTCTCTGCCTCTTATGACTACCCTGAGAAATTATTTGGGACATCCTGTCCACTTGGAAACAAATTTCCTACCATATCATTTCACTTCTTATCATCTTAGAACATCTTCAGGTAACTGGAAACAGGCTCTGAGCTCTCCTGTGGTTTATCCCTGGAATGCGTAATGCATAAGGCAGGTTTTACTCTCAATAGGACATCATTCCAAAACTTACCACAAATAGAGCCCATCTAATTGGGTGTCCTTGGAAGGGCACCACCACAAATTGAGCAGGGAAAACATAAACTACTGAGGCAGAGGTGAGACGGGACACCGAGCCACAATCTGTGAGCAGCACCAGTGCGTTTCCTGCACTGTCTTGAAGCATCAGTGTAACTAACACTTGTAGTGACGCTGTGAAATTGGTTATTCTTGCTTAATTCTAGAGTAATTCTAGAGTAATTCTAGAGTAATTCCCAAAAAATAAACAAACAACAAATAAATGAACAGATGAATACATAAAACATATCTTCTTGTCTTATTATATATAATTTTCACAAATGAGAATTTCTTGAGCTCAAGGATGAAGCATATAGAACAGTGTTAGTAAACAGTTTTCGTCTGCAATGTCACGATATACAGTGCCCTCCTGCAATGTCAAATACTTTCCGACACCACTGACTACAACATGGTAAGATGGACTGTGGACATACCAAGGCAATACAGTGTCAGATAATGAGCCCCTTCATTCACATTTAGCTAATTTCTAATCATTTAGTTCAGTTTTCAGTTTGTCTCTGGAGCCCCCGGCAGACCACACGCCCAGACCTGGTTTCCTCACTTTGTGCCCCCAGCAGCCTTCCCTGTCCTTTGTACCAAAGCAACATGACTGTCTTGTGTGTTAATTTCTCTCTCCCGGTTTCATTCCCTGGTCCGTCATCCTGTCTCCATCTAGCGTGGATGAGTTTGCCATGCCGGTCAGGGAAGTCTTGCATACATGTAGCTAACGAGGTTGTAAATATGTAATAAAATGGAGTTCATTTTAAGGAAGCAGGAAATGAGCACCTTAAAAGAGCACACAATGAAGTCAGAATAGAGAGGTAAGCTTCTCCAAGAATGATGATGAGACTAGCAGGCCTTCAGAAAACAGAAAATAAAACATCATTGTGGTAAAAATTATGCTAAAAATACATCTCGCATAACATCTGACTTATGTAAACTTTCATTGCAGCAAAAATCCCCAAGTAAGTACACACATCATCGATGGCCACTTTGGAAAGCACATTATGTAAAAATCCTCCAGAAAGACATACAACACAAGTCCTTTGCAGGCACATGTACGTTTTATTTGACCTACCAGGTAGGACTGTCACAAATCCAGCTGCATTTGGAAAGAATCTAGAGGCACTTAAAGGATTATTTATCTGACAAGAAAGATATTTAGGTTTATAGAATGAAAACAGAGGCAGAAAATGGATGCAAAGCGACGCTATCGCCTTGAATAGTACAGCTGGGAGTAGTATCATTCATTACCCCTTTTAAGAGGCTATTACAGGGGAAACAAAAATGATACAGCCATGATATAAAATTCTGTCATTATCATAAAAGTATACACTCGAGGCTGACATTCATGAGATGAAGTGACCTTCTCCACTGTAACCAGCTAACTGCTTTTTGAACTATACTTCAGCATTTAAAAGGTTTCAAATCTTGTGTGTTTTATTGCTTAGAAATGTTGGCGCATAAAGATGTGTTTCCTGTAACCTGGAGCTCCTGGAAGGATCGCAGCAGTCATCATGGGGCTCTGGGCTACTGCGCACCTGTGGGTGACTTGCTTTGGTTGGGGTGGTTAAACGGTCCATGTGACATGAGAATGGGAGTGTGGAATGGGGACATTACTGCTGTTTTATACTGAAGGGGGTGAAATAAGGAAGCGTCACTGGAGAGGAAGAACACAGGGGCACCAACTGGATGCGGCACTGAAACAGGTATGACCAGGTCTGCTGTTAAGGAGCAGAGAGAAAAATGAATGAGATTATATCCTTAGCACAATGGCTCCAGATCAAAGAACTCATCTCCCCACCCCAGGACGCCCACACCGAGCCCCATACCCATGTGTTATTTATGGGGGGGGGGGGTTAAAAATTCCCTTCTCAAACAACTGCTGTGAACTTTCTTCTGTCAAACAAAGTGAAAAAGATTATTGTTAATATGTATATAATATAGCTATGCACATGTGGCAGACAGGTGTTGTGTTGTCGGGCATCGACCCGTATGATGTCCGACTACGCCACCAGGGGAATATTTGCCAAACGAGTGCCAAAAGGCATTCAGGTTCATTATACTATGAAGCAGGATACATGGCTCCGTTCACTAAAATTTTATCAATTATGACCGAAAATTACAGAACAAAAAAAATACTAAATTTGCAAGTCATTTGCAATCCGCACGCCCTCCACAAGGGACCATGGTGATATTTAGAGCTGATTTAGGTGGGACAAGGTCTAATAAAAAATCAAAAGCTGAGCAAGCAATGCGGCAGCAGCAGAGCAGGCAAAGCAGCAAAGTAGTCAAAGCAACAGCAGGGCAGACAAAGCAGTCAAAGCAACAGCAGGGCAGGCAAAGCAGTCAAAGCAACAGTAGAGCAGGCAAAGCAGCAAAGCAGTCAAAGCAACAGTAGAGCAGGCAAAGCAGCAAAGCAGTCAAAGCAACAGCAGGGCCGGCAAAGCAGCAGCAATAGAGCAGGCAAAGCAGTAGCAGCAAAGCAGTCAAAGCAACAGCAGAGCAGGCAAAGCAGTCAAAGCAACAGCAGGGCAGGCAAAGCAGTCAAAGCAACAGCAGAGCAGGCAAAACTGCATGACTAGAGTAGCAGATGTGGCTGGAATTCCCCAGTTAAACACCAACCCAAGCTTGCAGTCCTGATTTGTGGCGCCTTAACTCAGGGAAGGGGTGAACCTATGGATATCCTGCTAATACCAACTATTATCAACAGCAAGCCACAAAATAGTAGTATCTGACAAAGAATCTGCATGGATACTGGAGGTCTGGTAAATGGAAATAGGGCATGCAATTAGCGTCAGGTGTGACCTTTGACAACTACTTAAATAGAATGCCCAGACACGATAGCGTGGTGATTACTACTGATTTAAAGAAATGGCATGATAATCATCTAAACAGACCAGCTATGAAGTGGGACACACCTATTCTACTACATTCTAACCCCCTTCTTGCATTGTTGCTCCGACAAGGGATCAAACAAAATTAAGGGTACCAGAGCTAACTCCAGGGCCTAAAGAGAACAGAAAATGCATCATAAAAGGACAAGCCTTGGCAGATGGTGGACATTAAAATGCTAGGCTGCAGTTGACCATATGGTCCTTCATACTACCACTTCACTGGTGTCAGGGTATCCGGTTGATGGGGCAGCTAAGGAGACTGGTGGTTGCCCCATTGTGACTGCTTAAGGAACCACTGAAGGGCCTGGTGCTGTAGGAACCACATCAGATTGTAGAGGCAGTAACAGAGGGCTGGTTTTGGTCATTGCCACTGGTCTGGCAGATGTAGGCAATGTAAGAGTTACCTGAGGACCTTCATGCCTGTGGACCAACATGTCACCATCACATGCCGGCTCATCCTCCGAAGGTGGTATCTCAGAAAGTGGACTACTGGGGAAGATATCACCGGAGGAGTTTGCCTTCAACAGGGTATGATCGACTTGCCTAGCTTTGGTCTGGTCATCTAAGGGTGTGATGTTTTATATTGATCCACTCACTTTAGGTACTTTTAGGACTCAATGTACCATAGAGCCCCACAGGTCTTAGGTTTTATGGTGCCCTCTTGCACTTAAATCTAGCAGAAATACCAACTGACCCTCCCTCAGTGGTACGTCTCAAACATGCCGATCATAGTTTTTCTTTTGGCTCTTAGCAGCAGTCTGCACCTGCTCTCTGGCCCCTTCAAAACCCAGCTGCACTTGAAGTCCACTCATGAATGTCACCGCACACAAGATCTGGAACTCTTCCCAACAACAAATCAATCTTTAGTCTGGGTTCCTGGCCAAACGAAAGGAAAAAGGGAGACTCACCAGGTGACTGAAAGGGAGTGGTGTTGTAACAGTAGAGTAGGGTAGATGGGTATCCTTGGCACCTCTCACATGTCTGACACCAATATGCCACCTCAGAGAACATGCCTAGCTAATTACGCCACTGCTGCAGCAGCTCCAATTTTCTCTCCACTCCTTGATGGCTGTGCTCCTGATGAACCTGAGTCAGCACCTTGTTCTTTAAGGCAGCAGGAGATACCATCTGGAACACTGCCTCAGCACCATCAGGGTGAAAAACCTGGCGATACAGGATCCCAATCTTCTCAACCAGGCAGTCCCATTATCTGAGTAGACCCAGTCGGGGATGGGACATGTGTATCCATTCCTCATTATTGGAATGCCGCTTCCATCTCCAAAACACCAAAACTTCCTGAATAACTGGATCGGTCTGCTGGAGAGCATAAACATCAGGTGTAGAACAGTGAAAAACTGTGACTGCATCTTGGCTTACCACAGCCTTTTCCAACTGCAAGACTAGCAGTAGGGGTTTGGGGAGCAAAATGCCAGGAAACATAGCTTCCACTTCCTGTTGACTGGGTGGGTGCTGATGAAATAGAGCATCTGCATTCTTATTGCTTCTCCCTGACCGTTACTTTATCTCAAAGCCAAATGATGCAAGTTGGCCTGCCCCAGGATTCCAGATAAAAGATATGGAGAAGTCAGCATAGGTGAGTACTGGTGTTGTGATAAGCTTAGTCAACAGTGCCTCAAAACTTCTATGGCACTACTCTGTATGGTCCCAACAGCACCCTGCACTGCCTACTTAGACCTTACGCTTGCCTGCTCAGACAACAACCTAAGTAAAGGGGCTACCAACTCAACAAAATGACAATAATAGCTGGCAAACCCAAGAAAAGAACGTAGCTCTGAGATGGTTGGAAGCGGCTAGTTAGCTACCACTTGTATCTTGCCTGGATCCATGGAGATACTTTTATGAGATATCACACATATATATTAAGTATATTACACTCAGAGGCCAGTTATGCCCAGCTAGGACCAGGTTAAATCCACTTTTGCCTCTAAAACCGTTTCAAGGTCAAACAAGCTGTGCTTTCAGAGTGCTTTTCCATTGCACCAGGTACCAAACTTTTGGTACCAAAAAATAGGTACTTCCATTTTGCCCTTGATTTCCTGCCGAACACCAGTATCAAAGTACCAAACCAGCTGGGGTGCTTTTTTGGTACTTTGGGGTGGGACTTACAAACATGTTTATCGTCCATTGGATATGCAAATAACCTGCTCTGCCCACAGAAAGTACAAACACCATCTTGAAAACGTGTACTTACAAACTCAGAAAACAACAATAAATGAAGTTAAAAAAAAGCAATAATAACAGATGTGGGGGCAGCATGGCGGTACAGGTCTAGGACCTGGAATCGAATCTCTGCCAGGGTTCCATGTGCATGGATTTGCATGTTCTCCCCGTGTCGTCGTGCGGTTTCCTTCGGATACTCCGGTTTCTTCCCGCAATCCAAAAACATGCTAATTGAAATGACCAAATTACCCATATGCGTGAGTACTGGCATGTGAATGTGCCCTGCGATGGGTTGGTGCCCCATCCTGGGACCCCCACGACCCTGAACAGGATAACTGGTTTCAGAAAATGGATGGAATAATGATTGTGTGGACAAATATAGAAACGCAAGTATTAACCACAATCTGGTCAGAAAAACAGATACAACAAGATCTGGACGGCATGAGAAGGATAGAATAGGGCTGCATGTTATTGGACAAAAGGCAAATATCACCATGTGGTTTTTTTTTTGCAATAAATAAATATAAAGCAAAAAAGAAGCTCAAAATTTACCCAAAATAAACTATGGTTGAATAGAACTTATCTACCCATAGAATCTGTCAAGTTTCTTTTGCTCAATATCATCTCTATGCAATCCAAAAAATTCCATACAGTGGAGGGCGAATGCCTTTTAGTGACTAGGTGCTGTTTACCCCCCCCCCCAGTTTTTTTCTCTCACAAACGCATTGAGTAGTTTAAACAGTGAGGATGACAATGATTAATTTTCTCGCATGGAAATTTCCTCCAAAAGGAAATTCTGCATGAAAACTTTACACAGATTTTTAACACGTACCAGCTGATTATATCAGACCTTGCGATGAGAGAGTTGCAGATGCATAAAATGCAATGTTGTTATTAATTTTGCATATTGTTCGCGTATCACCATTTTTTAAACTCTGTACAAACACCCAGTCGTGTGTTATGATGATGTCATTCTGCGTCTGTATTAGTTTTTCACGCCACTGGAAAACCAAGACAAGAAATGCCGTTGCTACTGTTTCAAATTACCAAAGGTTCGGTACCTGGTGCAGTGGAAAAGTCCCCTCACAGAAACTATTCTCTGCTGTACTGAGCTGTTGGTTTTGCACTTAACATTATTAACTTTAACCAGTCTGGCCATTCACTTCTGATCTTGCTCATTAATGAGGTATTTTTGGCCATAGACCTGCCATTGACTGGATGTTTTTATAACACCATTCTCTGTAAACTCTAGATACAGTAGTACGTCAAATCCCAAGAGGGTGGCTGTCTCTAAGATGCTGGATCCACCTCGTCTGGCACCAACAATCACACCACTTAAATAAAATCAGATGTCTCAACATTTCTAATGTTTATCTGAGCTGTAAGCCACCCTGTCTGCATGCTGTGTATAATTCAGCCGCATGACTCACCGTGGAGCCGACTATTAGCATTAACAAACAGGTGTACCTAATAAACTGGCCACTGAGTATATTTTAAGAATTGCAAAGCAGTCCAAGCTGTCTGTATGGAGAAGATAACCTGGGATAAATGGAAACCTCTTTTTGATGATAAGCGGTTTTGTTTTTAAACTGTATTCCCCAATATTATTTTCCCCAGGATTACTGAACAACGAAAGAACACGTGGCATGTAAAATTATGTCAGAAGGTTTTAGGCCTCTGACTAAGGAGGGGCTGCATTTGCCTCAGAGCTTGTAACTTTGGGATCAAGCATCATTGATGTTAAATCTGTCAGATTTTGGTCTCCAAAAGGCTCAAAGGAACAAACCTAACTCTTTTGATTTAAAATCTATAAAATCTTTATATTACACAGAAAAGAAGGAAGGGCTGTTTGACAGTTTTTGAGGTTCATTTACAGCTGACATTGGAATCAAACATATTCCATTTCTTCAAGTAACAATCAATAACATGCTCGACTGCACACAGTATTTATACTACACGGTGAAAATGGTTTAAACACATTTAGGTTGCTCAAATTTATTCCATCAGCACGCTCTGTTTCATATTCTCAGAGCAGGATTCAGATATACTACTTTTGGAATGTAAATTGTTACCTTACGTAAAGGTTTCTAAATTTAGCAGAGGTCCCAAGATACTTTCCATAACAGTCTACTAACCAAAGTTCTCAATATTAAAGCACAGAGGAGGACAGATGTTAAAAGTACACTGTTAATATGTAACCCAATTGGTTTAAGGCATTTGGCCTTTCAATTGTTTGATATTTTTGAGATCTGAAGAAAGTTACTCGCACGCTCAACTCCATATGATAACATATATTTTAATTTGTTAAATTAAATGATTCATTTAACATACACAGTAGTATGAACATAAATGATCTGTAACTTCCCACTTACTGTAATTTGTGCTGTAAGGGGAAGTTTATTGACTTTAATTCACTTTCATCTAGCATACACATTGTGTGCTCACAAGAGTTCCAGACACAGCTGTCATGCTCCTTTCTTTGCGTTCTTCTTGTGTTTCACCTTGTCAGTAGGAGTTGCAAAAGTAGAAACAAATTTTAATACAATTGTCCTAGATGAAAGCTCTTTTTAAATGGTGGAAAATACATAGCAGGAGTAATAACAGAAAAAGTGCAAATGTTGCTTGAAGTTTCAAAGTTTCTTCTGCGATTGATTCTCTTAGATTTCTTCCCACACATGTGCAGGCATCCATCGACTTACGTCAGTCTGGAAGTATCTCAATCGTAAGAGCATAACATATGATACGATATCACACACATCTACCAAACCTCTGTAATGGCTTGTTCTTGCCGCATGCCGCACACGGACTGAAATACATCTGCTAACAGCCACCAGTTCTACTTCAGATTTCTCTCAATAAATTTTATCAATGCTCTAATGGGGCGTAAGTACAATCGGACGTTACTTGATCGGATGTAAGTCAGTGGATGAGTATATATACTTACTCTGTTATTTAAAGGACTATTTAATGATTGCATGCATGCTTTACCATAAGTCTATTAAACTGCGATGTAGTCTGTGTTATACAGTACGCTACAGTGGAATAAAGAGAATAATTTAATTTTAATGTGTTATTTTCATAATCCTGTCATGCTAGGACAGGCCTGAAGATCGTTAAGACTTGGGGAACTGGTAACTATGATCAACAGGTAACTCTGATCAGCGTGTTCTATCACATCTGCTTGACAGTACCTCATTTAGGTCATGTCCAAAAACTCCGGGTCTGTGAGCGGCACTGAGTAGCAGACTGTTCCCTTTTGCGTTCCACAAGCTTTCCTTCAGTGATCAGTATTCCCAGTAAGAGCTGGAATGCAGGTATCCCCATCACATCTCTGTCTCCCGTGATCCTTGTACAGCTAACCTCTCCTTGTTATAGAGATCATGCAGCCACCTCATTCACAAAGTAAATTTTATAAACAAACTTTAGCTGCTATAATTAAGTAATAATGGCAAATACTGCCATTCAATAAAGAACATCAATAAAGACTTTTTATTCTGAGTTGGATTTGTCACAATGTACTTTACAGATATTTTGTGGTGTAATAAGCTGTAAAATTTTCAAATATATAATATAGGTTTATTAAGATCTAGATTTTTTGCAGTGCTCAAAGGGATACATTACTCTAACAGAAGAAAGAGATATAAGTTACACAGATGTATTTCAAAGGTATAATTCTCATGCAGCAGTTTGTGCCTATTGACTTCTTTGTTCGTTTTCCATTTACAGTGAGGCAGGAATGAAGATTTCATAGAAGCTTTTCATCTTTAAATGCAGGGATTTAATTCATGCAAAATGAGAAAAGGGGCCATAAAAGAGCCATAACAACTTGGGGAAAGTCATTAACCCTTTGAATTCCATTTATGATGTGCATTCCTAGCCAGTGTTGTCTAAGGATGAGGTTCACACGACTCACAAACCATGTGTGGTTCTGGAGTTCTAGTTTAGGAGGATGTGAGTTACATCACTTTGTAAAGTTCGCACTTTTCAGACATGACGACAAACATGGATTTATGGACCCTGTGAAATGACTGGATCTGAATCAAGCTCTATGTAATGTTACATACTGTCCCTGAATGTATGTTCTAAATCCATTACCTTAATGACACTTATTTGTCTACTTCATTTTTTTTCAGGAATAATTGTATCTCAGTGATTCAGACCCACAAACATTTTTCCTATTCTCTCATACAAAGACAAAACACTGTAACTGCACATTTTTATCAAAATTAACTTAGTTATGTTTCAATTTGTGACAAAATATCTTAGTTCAACAATATTTGCTTTTGAAGAAAATTGAGTGTGAAAATTACAGTAGCTACAAAATCCACAGAAAATCCAAAAGAGCCCTTTCCTCAGTTTTGGTGTCAGAATAGTTATTGTGGTTTGCCTGTGTTACAGCAGATTTGTTTGCTCTTTTGTGTAAATAGTGAATGCAATTTTTATTAACTTTCTTTATAATAATTGTCAGTTTTAAGTCTTGGTAAAAGAAAGTTTTTAGTAAGTTCTTTATAGTAATAAGCATTCATGGATTGATGCATTGGATGAAGGGGATGGATGGATGGATGGATGGATGGATGAATATATTGCGGCAGTGATTATTGGTTCAATACCAAGGGAGCTGTAATATCACGTTGGGTCAAGGTTGTATTCGATCTCATAGGCAACATGGAAACTTATCATGTGATTTGCATGCAGACGGGCATAAATTGTTTGGTGTTGAAGCTGCTAATCATTCACAAATAATGATGTAATGAATAATTGTTCCCAGAAAGGATACTATTACATACCTTTGTACCTGGTTGGATATATGCTTCTTGTCAAATTTATTGTTAGCCTGATGCCCAAGCCTTTCTACATGAGGACAGTCTGATTTGGATGTAAAGTGGTGAATGCAGTTCCTCACCATCACACAGCCTTAAAATAATTTGGCTGACCCCTTAAACAAGTTCTTCCTCTTTTTCCCATGCCTGTTATATATTTTTTTCCTTTTTACATGGGCTTATGTCACCCAGACTTTTAAAACTGCTTTTCCTCATGATTTTAGGATATGAATAAAAACAAAATCTTAAAGCTGGGCCAAATGCCAAACCAAAAAAAAAAAATTAATAAAAAAAAAGTATACTGTGACAACCAATCATTTGTGGTAATGCTGTGAAAATTTCAAAGGGCACTTTGATAGACTGTCGAATGGCTGGAAACATTTGTTAACTAACGTCTGTATATATAGGCAGTCAGTCAAGCAGGAGGCGGCACATTCAAGGCCTGGGAGGAGCCGCATTGTTACACATTTGAACTCCACTTGGATTGCTTCTTTAAAAACTATGACAGCTATGTAAATCACTTTGGAAAAGAGCAGCAGAATGCTATTTTAATAATAATAAAATAATGCAACTAAATGATGATACACAGTAGCGTTTTACAAGGAGCAGAGTGGCAAGGTACCTATGTGACTATGTGAGTGGTTACCGAGTCTCAGCGGTTTCTCTGTGGGGTCGTCCTGCTCTCCTTCTCTCCGTGTGCCTTCCCACGCTCCAAAGATATGCTTCTCCAGCAAACTGATGGCTCTGCATTGCCTGTGCGTTACAGCCCTGTGTTGGGACTTGCCTAACACTCTGAAACTCCAGATCAGTCATTTCCAAATCAGTTACATTTTTTTTAAGGCAGACAAATGAACAATACCTTTCAAAGAACTCAAATTTACAATAAAATCAACATTAACTTTATAGTTGATTATATTTTAAGGTTGTATTTCAGTTTTTGGGATGAGACATGCTGGAAATAGAAAATGACAGTTGTAGTATGACGCATGGTTATTTCACATAAATCGTTCTATCATTGTTATTTCACCTTTGATGGATTTATGGTCTGTTTACAGTACATGCACAATTAGATGTTCATGCATTTTAGTTTGTTGTGTGACATTGTAACACTGGCATTTTTATTTGCCTGGAAAGTGTCTACATAAACTCACTGAGCAGTTGTAGGGTTATGTAAAGTTACCGTTTCCTGAGCAGTAAAACATAGCAGGGGTGAGAGTGAAAAGTTTTAAGCTGTGACTTGACGGGCGTCACCTTCCTTGGATATATATGATAGTAAACAGTGTGTATCTGAAATTCAGTACGTAGATCCTTTAGGAACCGACCAGCTCTCGTGTGAACAGTAACATATTGTCTGTGGCCACTGAAGATAATCGCAGCTGGTTGGAGAGAAAGGTGAGGTGACAGGGTAGCAGCTCAGACTGCGATACCCTGAGAAGCAGACCCCTGTGCACATATAAGCCGACCTCATTTGACCTGGACTCACCTGCTGCATGTAAGGATGTCCCTCCCAGAAAAAATGTGCCGAAAAATCCTCGGAGCACCATTATGGCAAACAGTGGTGCACTCACCACAATGGGACGGGGCTATAGCTGAGAGCTCCTCGATTTATAAAAGGAGGTGCCAAGTTTGTTACACTCACTTGCCTGGTCCCTCACGTCGGGCCCTGCTGCCCAGCCAGAAAAACAGACACTGTCTGATCCCACATGCAAAACCATTCAAAGATCTGCTTTCTGGAGCGCATAAAATCCCAGCGTAATAAAACAGTTATTTATAGGACCATAACAGTTTTGTAGTTTGCCTTGCTCTAACCCCAAGTGGTGAAGGCGGGCAACGCTTGTTGCGACAGAAATCCGCGAACAGGCGGGCAGTCCCTCTGCTGGTGACCCCTCCTCACCTCAGGTTCATCAGCTGCAGGACCTCCGCACGAACCCGTGCGTTTTCTGCTTCCCCGCCACAAGAAAGCTACGAAGCTCGTAAAAAAAATCCCGCATGTAACTTTTTGCGCTTTTGATTTCAAAAGGCTCCCAATATTCCTTATGATGTCACTGGGAAAAAGCCGTAATATCATTAACCGCGCACAAAAAGAAAAACAGAAACACTTGTTATCCAGCACTTATAGTACAACAAAATGTCTTTAACTCAATAAATACATGTGTGTTTTACTACATTACGCAGTTGCTCATAAGGTATTCAGATGGAACAAGTCAGTCTCATGAGAACGTGTCCACCACCATGTCGGAGTCTGAGTAGGATTTTCCGAGGCGAGTTAAACCTGAGTAAATCTCCTCCAATCTGTTCTCCCTACTAGTTAAACACACGTGCGAAGCCAAAATTTGCAGAGATTTACCCTGATGGCAAGTGTGCTTTGTACAGCATCAACAAAAGAAAATCCATATTTGGATCTTGCAACATTTACTACAAAAACTTAAATATATTTACTGAAATGCTTCCCCTAGTTAGTCAGCCATTGTTCGTGTACTCAGGTAGGAAGCAGCAGGGAAAACTAAACAGAGCTATTTTCACACAATGCACTGGACGCTCAATTTGGCATTCATCTATAGTAAAGTTGTCCTTGATCTCAGGATGTATACTATTCCTGCACGGTCCTGGCAATCATTGACCACATACAAATATCACCAGCTGCTTTAAAAATATCAGTAGTAAAAATGATACACACGTGACTGACTGCACCTTTTGTAAATGTGAAAAATAATAGTGGAGTGTCGCTTTGAATCATTACTCTTGTGCCAACTTTATAAATCATTAGCCGAGCCAAATTCCAATACAGCACCGCTTTGATATTTCCATTGCTGGAATGAAGCTGATAAGTGCGGAAGACACCGACTGTTTATATGGTATGTTGGCTCACTAATAGGCTGATTTCACAATAATAAATACCTTTTTATTTAATAAGTACTTTTTCATTTAATAAAAGCTGTCTGGTTCCATTTTTCATTTTTGAAGGTCCAATGAGGTTCAGCAAAAGTTGAGCTTTTAGGGGGAAGTCTGAGGGAGCTACACATATGGTAATACACCATTCCCGTTTTATCAATATTTATCTTTTTCCATAAAACTGGCCAATTATATAAAATGACAACCTTGCCATCTACTTTCCCATTTAAACTCCTTTTCTTAGATTTAATTTATTTTTTCTCCGTGCAATCACTTTTTGCATTGATAGTTTTCAGAAAAATACAGGTAAAGGTTGATTTATACCTCTGCGTAGAATCTGCGCTGTCGATAACCGTGTGGCTGTGTAGGCTACGCCGTATTGGGGACCAGTGCCCGTGACAACACGCATTATTATTATGATTATTGTTGTTATTATTATTTTTATTTACATTTATATGTGTGTGTTTATATTTATATATTTTGTGCTCTGGCTTCAGGCGAAACACAAACGTAAGCACATTTGCTTGACAGACTCTTAATGTGGGTGCGCCGGGTGGGGAAAGGAGAAGTTACACAATAATCAATAAGAGAAGAAATGATCAAGCTTGTGGAAGAAAGACAGTCTAAACCAGAAATAAGAGTGAGTTACATGCTTGTAAAAACTGTGAAATGGGACTGCAAAGCACTGCATAAATAACTTTTTTCCGTTTTCAAAATTGTCTTTTGCTTCTTAATGCTGGCAATTTAGTGTAAGTAATACTTGGAGGACATTATGGTCAAATGAATCCAGGGGGGGGGGGGGGGGGGGGGGGGGGGGGGGGGGGGGGGGGGGGGGGGGGGGGGGGGGGGG